>CM042190.1:20077203-20097292 GCA_023539305.1 Ilex asprella | reverse complement strand
TATATATATATATATATATATATATATATTATCACATATCGTTATTATGAATTTTATGGTAACTTATTATTGGTCCTAAGTTATCACTTGACTAGGGATAACCCGTGCCTGAACGCATGATGCAACTAAAAAAAATCAAGCATAGAACTGAAGGCCTAAACTCGCCCAATATCACGCGTCTAAAAACACTGTACATAGTTTTTAAGCACAAAATTATCAAATAATGAATATAAACATGCATTAAGTTGAAAATTGTTTGGTCATTTTTAATGTCATAATTAGTGAAATAAAAAGAGTTAAAATATAGATACTCTATATAAAAATTTTCAATTGTTTGAAAGAATATCATTGAAAATATAATACCACAAATATATCAACTTGTCTACAAAAATTATATATTTTAGAATTATAACCAAACCATGTCATATGCATGCGAATTACTAAAAAAAACATTATAATATTAATCATCATTATCCCTAAACATGACTATTTATCAATTGTTTTAGGGTCATTTATCTGCACATCATTATAAAAACAGTTTCTCCATCACAACCTTGAATGTCATTATATCGATCCAAATCTGCAACTTCCAGCTGGAGGAATATAAACCAATCTAACATTTACAAAAACAATTACATTTTGTTCTCAATAGAAATTTTAAAATTATAAACTTGAAAATAAAAAATAAAGTATAAAAAATAATTTTAGTTACCTTCTCCTAACAAGCACATAAAAAAAAATGGGTTGCATTTAGTCTTTTTAACTCCTGCACTACTTCATCCTAATTCTATAGATGAAATAATAGAAATAAAATATTTGATCAATAAAATAACATCGTCAAAATGTTTGAAATGTAATACAACTTGGCACAAAATACTTACCTTTCCTTTGTCAGAAGAGATTGTTATTCTTTTTCCTTTACACTTTGCATTTGCAGTTATGACTGCTTTTTCCTTTGTCATTTAGATAATAAACATAGATAAGTAAAATCATTATATTTTAAAAAAAAGTCTAATCTATAAAAAAAACTGATGTGTCCTGACACTACCTAAAAAATGAGGATGCAATTGAGTTCGCGTTCGTCGAGGATCACAACACCAACGTTATTTTTATTGAGTAATTGAACCTATACATGAATATGCATTTAACAGGTAAATGAACACAAACTATATGAAGAAAAATTATTAAGAATACGAATAAAATGAAACTCATTTTACGGTTTCCTCTAAGTCATCATCAATCTGTAAAAAAATGCGTGAAAAGAAAGTGAAATAAATATGTGAATATTTTGCGATGCCAAAAAAAAAAAAAAAAAGATGTTTAAACTCACACGAACAAATTTGGTGAGATCTTTTATTTTTCAATGTTGTGAGTTTGCGGTGATGGTTAGTACACTATGATGGCTACAATTATAAGAAACAGAGTAAATCAAAAAATTAGAAATATTTGTTAAATACACATTGATTTTTTTGTAAAATTGCTAAAACAATAATGATGTGATCTAACTACCTAGATTTTAGGTAATCCCAACTGTAAACTTCTTTTCAACCACCAATCTTGCAAAAACATCTGAACAATTTGAAAATTATCAATACATATACATATACATATACATTTATATACAGTAGTTGAGACCTGTGCCATTCATCGGAAAATGTGAACAATGTTAACAACTTAACACGCATCCTCAAGTTAAATTTTTTATCCATACCCCAAATCATATTATAGCAAAAGGTAATAATCTATTTCATGGCCACCTTATAGCGATTACACAAATATTATGCATAATCTCAGTGGAAATGAGGATAATGACCACTTTATAACAATTACCCTGATACTATGCTGAGAGGAGTAACATGAAGCTCAAAATTGGGTGTGTATTCAATATTCTCAAATAAAAGGAAAAATTGATTTAAGAATTTCTATTTATGATGTCCTCACTATAAAAACATAATCCAATTTCATGACTCTAAACTACAATATATGAAAGGCAAACTAATTTGATCATTGCAATGTTTAGCATGGATCAATCACAATTGTCAAACGTCATTAACATTCAATTTATGCAACAACAAAAAAAATCGACCTAATTGATACATTGTAAGCGAATATTTCCAAAAAAAAAAAAAAATTGGTAAATAAAAAATGAAACTCATCAATGCTAAACAGCTACATACATATGTTGTCAATGCATTAGGAGGGAACATGGGTTTTTCAGCTATCCACCATGTCAACATATATATACAGTAAAATAAGAAAATAGTTTTCTTTTGTTGTAAAAGAATTGTGAGCTTAATATATGATTTTGTCTCATGCAAAAGTAATAAGTGAGTTTAATATAGAAAGCTTGGGGTAGCTATATTTACCATCCAAAGATCCTTTTTTGTAAATTCCATAGAAACAAAGGTTTACTCTAACTTTTCTTTAAACAAAAAAATAAGTATGCTTAATAAATGAAAAAATAATTATCAAAATCATTATCCCAACTACTACTTATTGACCCATCACAGACCCAACAAAAATTAATTATAAAAAAAATGTATGCATGATATTCAATTTACAAGTTCTATCTATCACAAAAATCAAACATACCAATTACAAATACCCATAGAGCAAGGAAAACATAATTACTTGTTAACGGATGTAGTTGAAATTGTTCAAGTTGAATGACAATGACCACAGGAAATTATTGAAACTGAGAGAGAAATATGACAGCATCACATGCTTAATAAAGGGGGAAAAAAAAAGAAAAGGAGCAAGATGCATGGGGATCGGAGGATCAATATATACCAGGATCTGAGAATCAATATATGCATCGACAGAGACAGAGATACGCAGAAAAGTGGGTTCGTATTGTAAACAATATATATATATATATATATATGTGTGTGTGTGTGTGTGTGTGTGTGTGTGTTATCACATATCGTTATTATGAATTTTATGGTAACTTATTATTGTTCCTAAGTCATCACTTGATCTAACAAAAATTAAAATTTAACTTTAAAATTTCTAATAAGGCCAAAAAAAATTGTAATTTTTTCAAGGACACCCCCTATAATTTGGAATCTTCACCAACTTCATCTATCAAATTAAAGATGTTAATTGAAATACAATTTTACTAAATTATCCATTATATATTTTAAAAAACTTCATCCACATCATTTCTAGATAGACATATCTTTAATGAGACCCTTTTATTTTCTAAATTTTTTTAAATATTAAAAATCAGGTAGATTAAAATTCGATTCAACCTATTTAAAATTTATTTTTCTTGTATTAAAATTTGAGTCGATTAAATATTATATTTTTTTATGTATTAAAATTTGAGCTAATTAAAATTCTATTAGAGATTCAAATCAAATTTTAATTAACTTGCATTAAATTTTAATCAATTCAAAATTTAATGCATAAAAAATATATGTTAATTGACTCTAATTTTAATACATAAAAAATATTTTTTTATTAAGTTGTATAGAATTTTAATAAATAAAAAAATATAAATTATAATCGATTTGAAGTGAATTTTAATCGGGACTAACAGTTCAAGTAAAACTCAAATTAGCACAAATTTTAATACGTAAAAAAGACTTTTAATAGGCTCAAATTGTACTATGTAAAATAAAATTTAATCAAATCGAATAGAATTTTAATTGACTCAAATTTTAATATATAAAAAAAATTAATCAACTCAAATTTTAATATATAGAAAAATAAATTTTAATCTGCTTGAATTTTAATATATAAAAAAATAAATTTTAATAAAATTAACTAAAATGTATTCAAGTTTCAACCCCAAAATTAAAGCAATAACTATATTATTATACTGTCATGATACTGTTAAGAACTAGGGATAATAGGATGTGAGTACATTTTTCAAAACTTATTTGACTTTAAGTACCACCTCCAAACTTATCCTCCTTCAAGTCCTCTTTTTCATTAAATAATTGACAATAAGTACACATTTTAAAGTATTTTTAAATTTTTTTTAAAATGTATTCCATAATTACCTCTTATCATAATTAGTGCATACCTACTTGAATGTGAGACTTTCAAGATTAGAATGTGAGATTTTTAAGATTCTTTTTTATATTTGTGCATTATTTGAATTTTGAAATTTCATGTATATATATACATACACACACACACACATAATACAGTGACATCAAACAGAGACACGCTCAACAGAAAAATAGTAACATCAAACACCAACATACTTTTTTTGTTACTGTTTGATGTTACTATTTTTTGTTGAGTGTGTTACTGTTTGATGTTATTATTTTTTTATTGAGCGTGTCGCTGTTTAATGTTACTATTTTTTTGTTAAACGTGTTACTGTTTGATGTTACTGTATTACGTGTGTGTGTGTATATATATATGAAATTTTAAAATTCAAATGATACACAAACATTAAAAGGAGTCTTGAAAGTCTCACATTCTAATCTTAAAAGTCTTACATTTAATTAGGTATGCACTATTTATGGTAGGGGGTTAAAGGGCTTTTATAACTTTTTTTAGCACACATGTACTTCTATCCCAATTATTTTAAAAAATATACTTTTATCCTATTAAGTTTTTTGGGAGGTACCGGCCTCCCTAAGCCCCTTTACTATATTGCCTATTACCATAGTAGAAGAAAACGCTAATAAGTAATAATGTTAAGACCACATCAGTCATATATAATAGACAAATTATACTACTATAAATGGTTTAAACGGGTCTACAATGGGTTAAGTTAGGTTCGTGTCCAAATCATATCAACTCGTTTAAAATATACAAGTAAATTAGGTCAAAATCGAGATGACCTGATTTGACATGAATCCGACATAATTTTTTTCGTGTTTAAGAGTGCTGACCCGTTTTTACCTATTGACTTGTTTAATTTTGTGTTTCACTCATTAATTTTATGTTTGGTTCGTGTCGTGTTAATATGTCGTATTAAAAATTGACAACCCTATCCTCAACCACTAGGATGAAAAAAACAAGGAAGTACAAAATTAACTGGGCGACATCTTCAATTCCATGAAGGCACGAGAGTAAGAAACGATCGAGTTGTGAGGCATATTGATACACCATTCGTAGATGATGTGGCCAACTATCCCTTTTCTCAAAAGTTCAGAATGCTAATTGTGGAGGTTTTTGATAGCTTAAAAGATTCATTGTACCACCTTGACATCTATAAATTCCTCATGTAGCTGTATAACATACTAGACAAAATTATGTGTAGAGGTTTTCCTATCACCCTCATGGGATCTGTGTGCCAGTGGTTCGCCAAACGCAAATCAACTTCCATTAATTCTTTTGCTGAACTAAGTAAATTCTTCGTCTCCTAGAAGTTTGTTACCCACTTGCTTAGCATCATGAAATACTAGGACGAAAGTCTAAGGGGTTACCGTACTCTTTTAATGAGGAGGTCATCTAGATTGAAGAGTCAGACGAAAAAGTCACCACGACTGCCTTCATAGGAGGTCTACAGTCATCTAATTGTCTGCTTTTAGTTTTGAAGTGCCCGCCAAAGAGTATGTCAGAATTATTATCAAAAGCCCAAAAATATATGAACATCAAGGATGTCACCAAAGCCAAGCACGGAGAGTTCTTACGTGAATTACAAACAGTTATCAAATAAAGTTTTGCGAATTCACCACAAAAATTTTCTTGCTTTTCATTTTACAAGAAGTTTGGAAACAAAAGCCATCATGAGCACAACTGGACACTACCTAAAAAAAAAAAGAGAAAACACAAGGGAAAAATGAAAAATCTATTAAGCATTCTTAGCACTTTGGTTACCTTCGCTGTCTTTTCTTTTTTTTTTTGGTACAGAGGAAAAGTAAGAGGGGTTATCTAAACCCCCTAGCAAAAGAAATACAAGAAAGGTCATTCAATATGTAAAGTCCCAACACAGACAATGGGATTTCAAAAAAAAAACAAAAAACAAAAAAATCTTGTTGTTGCCCTCCCAAGCTTGCCATCTTGCTAGCGCATAAGTTTTCTTCTCTCAGTGTATGAATGATGGGAGTATTAGTCAGTCCTATTAAGTTCTTGCAATTGGAAATGATGTTTCTTTCTGGGTGGAGATCCTCCAACCAAGTAGTGATTAGGTTGAGGGCTTCTAAAGAATTCGCCTCCAAGATGACCTTCTTAAGCTTTTGTGTATGAATGATCTTGAGACCTTGAAAAATAGCCTGCGATTCAGCTTATTGGTTGGTAGAGTCTTTTATCTTGCCATAGAAACCAAGTTGCCACCCTCCTTGATCATTCCTTAGCAGACCTCATATAGTGTCTGGGCTACGGTTACCATTTGAGCTTTCATCAACATTCATCTTCATCCATCTTGTTTGAGGAAAAGACCATCCAATTAGATTAGGGTAATTTGGGATCCCTTGGGTTTGGGAATCATTGAAAGCATCCCAAGACTCCCGAGCCATTCTCCAAGCTATCTTGGCAATGGATTGGGGGGATTAATTGTGTTCCCTAAGCATACTTGATTCCTATCTTTCAAAATGTTCCATAGTAGAGAGGCAAAAAGAATAGGCCATTTGACACCTCTCCAAAGAACATCCTTCCTTGTTTTATAATTTTCAATGAGCCAATTATGAAGGTCCATGGATTGATATTGTTGCTATCATTGCCCTCCTCGCTACTGCCTAACCCAATTTCATCAAAATTCTCGCCATAATCATCACCACTTGTGCCTGGCTCCTTATATGGGACAAATCCTAAGAAGTCTATGCTGGGAAAAGCTGTTGAAACTTTTCCCCTGAATTACTCGTAGCCATCAATAAAAGCGCCAGCAACACTATCCTACAAGTCATGGACAACATTCTCTGCAACCTTCTTCCTCATCTCTATCTCCTAAGAGTGAGCCTCTACTCTGGTAGCCCTTTCATGAGCGGTCGCAACTCTACCTACGTCCTCATGTAGTTCAGTCTCAACTTCCAGCTTAACGGCTCTCTCCCGTAATCTCATAAGCTACCCGCAATCCCACATATTTTTTATTGTTTGTCAATGCTTAATAAACAATAAAAAATAATTTGCATTTTATTTATCTAATATTAGTTAACGTGTTAATCATGTCAATTTCATGTTACTCGTTTTTGACACTAAATCAACCTATTTATTGTTAGTGTTAACGGCTTGTGTCATTTACGGGTTTATGTTGAGAAATGATCAACCCTAACCCTCTAATTTTGTGTCAAGTTTGAGTCATATTTTAGTGTTGTGCCCGAAATTACCACATCTAATTTCGATCACTCACATACCCACGCAACACCAGCTTGCCGACATATTCACTAAGACCCTTGGTGGCGAACAATTCCATCGTTTATTAGGCAAGATGGGCATTACGAATCTCCATGTGTTATCTTGATGGGGAGTCTTAGGAGAATAATACATGAAAGACGTTCACTAAAATCCCTCTCTAATTATTCCCTAAAGTTAGAACATTCATTCCTCATTTGTATGAAATTTAGGGGTCCTTTGATAACGTTTTTGTTTTCACTTTTTCAAAAAAATAAAAAACAGAGACAATTTTTATCTTTGTTTTGTGGTAAACACTGAAATAAAAAACATATTTGGAAGTCATTTTTGTCTATCAAATTATGAGAACAAAAACAAAAAACATGTTTGATAACTACTTCAAATTGTATCCTAAGTATACTTTATAATATCTCATTTTTTGTTTTCAAACAAATCAACACTTTATTCGATGAAAAATAATTTACAACCATGACATAAAAAACCACCTTCCCATCTTAAACAACCAAAACCAAAAATATAATAAGCAAAGCAGGTCACAACCTTTACAAAGCAAAACCCAACACCTAAACAGCAACTCCATCCTTAAAAAAGAGAATATGCAACCAGCAAATCCCCATCTAGAAGCAAAATATTGCCTCTCCTTCTCATATTTCAAACAAATCAACACTGGATTTATAGAAAACCTATCAACCCTTGTCATAAAAAACCAGTCTCCTTTGCCTTTGCAGAAATGGCCAACCCCAAAACAAAATTAACAAGCACCAACAAATCACACTCAATCACAAATATGCAATCTGATAAACCATATTACAAAATCAGCTTTAACCCATTACATAATGCTCTAAATTCAGCTGCCATAGAGCATTCACCATAAAAGAATGAGCCAACCAGACTCCTTCGTCCAATTGAATGCTCATACCTTTGGATTTGAGGTCTTCTCTCTCTTTTAATTGTAATAATTATTCCTTTGATTTTGGAATTAATTGATTTGTATTCAACAGAAATCTGAACAAGTATTTTACCCAAAACTTTGAGATCCTCGACTCAACTTACCATGAGTTATTGTTCTGAAAAAAATATACATATAGATAAAAAAAATATAGATCTATATATAAATATACAGATCTATGTATATTGAGGTGAACAAAATACAGATAAAACAAAAAAATATACAATTAGGTTTTGTGATGTACATATCTATGCAGATCTATGCATATATATACAAATTTATGTATATATATACATAGATTTATACAAGTAAAGATGTTACACTTTCCTTCACAGCAAGTGAAAGCCCTTTCGTCGATCTTCTTCTTCGTCGACCCCTGAGTGATATATTGTCTTCTTCGTCGTTGCCGAGATAGAAGAGAGAAAGTTGCTGAGAGAGAGAAGGGACGAGACAATCATTGCTTAGGGAGAAGAAGAGTTGAATCTATGACCAATGTACTGCTCATTTATAACATAAGTACCAGAATACGATAGTTTTAAACTTATTTACCATTTTATGGCACTATTTAAAAGTGCACTCACTAAATCCGATTTCATCAGAAAGCGGAATCATAAAATACGAGTTACTTTCAAAGCGGATTTAAAGAAGAATTATCAATCACGTTTTTATCATTAAAAGCGTATTCCTAAAATCCGCTTTTATTAAATAATCGGATTTTGCAATTACATTTTCAAACAAAAAAGTGTACTCTATAAATCCGTTTAATAGAATGAATCGGATATACCCAATCCACTTGCATTCGAATATTGAACTCCCCCAGGCGCCCTCTCTCTGTTATTTCTAAAGCACATTGTTCACTCCTCTCTTCTTCTTCTCTACTGATTTCTCTCTATGGATGGCATCGCCTCTCTCTTCTCTACTCTGTTTGATGCTTCTTCTTCTCTCATCAATTTTGTATGTGCTTTGGCCATCCCCTAAGCTGAGCCCTAACTGAACATTGTCCTCAACGTGTTCGAAGAAGCCAACAAAAAGCCTTCTGCAATATTCGACTGGAGATTCGTCTGAGGTACTCCTGAGCCCTAATTCCAAGTATGAGATTCTTAATAGGGCCTAGGTTACTCAGTGTTTTGTCAAATGGCGCAGTGGACTGGTACACACCCGTGGGATAGGTCTGAAGCTAGGAGAAGACATTGCTTCATGGGTTGAACAGAGAGTTTTCTATATAACCAGGTAAGCTCTCTATATCCCCATTGCCCATTGCCAATTGCCCATTCTCCATCTGAAGTTCACAAATCCCCAACTTCAAGCTTTCTATATCCCCATTGGCTATTTCCCATTCGAAGTTCAGAAATCCCCAATTTCAACTCTAAATTTCCATCCTCATTGGCCATATCCTTGGTATGTGTTATTCCCAAAATCCCTAATTTCATTAAATGTGCAATCCCCATTACTGCTTCGAGTACATTGAACTGAATCATAAAATTACAGTGTGAAGGTAAATTTTATTTTTTTATTCACAATATCCTAGTGTATACATGAATGCTATATTTGGATTAAAATATAAATGTGTGTGCATTAGAAAAATTGCTCTGTGTTTTGAGAAAATTGTGTTTGATTGTTCTGTTACAAGTTTTGTTTTATAGATTTGTTATTGCTGGTTATGTTATAAAACTGGCCTTGTGTTTTAAAACTGGGGATTGTGTTTTATAGATCTGTTATTGCTGGTTGTTTTATCGATATGTTCTGTATGTTCTGTTACGACTTTGTATATTCTCTTAAAACTGGACGCTTGTATGGATGAAGGTCATAATATTTTTTTTAAGGCATCATCCAAAATTGCTTCTTGTGGCTTTGCTTGGACATGTCCTGGTTTAAGTGGTGAACAGGTCTACAAAAAATGGTTAGAATATAAAATTAAGAAGCTTAGGCAAAATAATCAGTAACACTTAAAATAGTTTGCATTTTTATATAATTGATAAAATAATTACAAATCAAACAAATACTACCTATAAAATAACAAAGCACAAGTTCCAAATAAATTGCCATAAAAGATAAAATTGTAGAACGATTAAATATTAGTTATCTTTGCTGCTCGCATCACCGGGAATATAAATTCTCCCTTAGACATCACCGGTTAGAAAAAAAAAAATGAGAGAAATAATAGTTGGTGTCTTAATAATACATGTGAGTTTCGTGACTTATAAAAACAATGTTGCTTGTATTTATCCAATGTAGAAAAATATCACTTATTGAGATTCATAAATGATATTAGACTTATCCTCATTAAGAGACCTATGGAGGAATGCATTTGTAACATCCAACTGATGAAGAGACCACTGATATTGAATTGCAAGAGCTAAAACTAGCTTAACAGTACCATGCTTAACAATTGGACTAAAGGCTCCATGGTAGTCTATACTAGCAGCCTGATGAAATTCCTTTTCAACCAACGTGGCTTTGGATCTAGAGATAGAACCATCTGAGCTATGCTTAATACGATATACCCATTTACAACCAATGAAATTGTGATGAGGAGAAGTAGGGACAAGAGTCCAAGTACCTTGCTGCTGGAGAGCAAAGAACTCATCAGATATAGCACTTCTCCACTCATGAAACTTGGAAGCTAAAGTGAAAGAGGTAGGTTCAACAGGATTAGTTGAGGCTAAAAAAAATTTGGGTTTGGGAATACTAGACTTGGCCCTGGTTTGCATAGGATGGTAAAATAGAAGGGGAAACAGAACTCGAGGCAGACTATGTAGTATTAGAAGTATTAACCACCCTTCTAATTAGAAGCTCATAGATCTGAATAGACATGAACCACCCTTCTAATTAGACCTACATTCCTAAAATCCGTAATTTTGTTATTCTGATTAATCTAATTGATAAAAAATCAGTTCTGGTCCAAATTGTTTTGGAATTCCATAAAGCTCTTAAGAAATTTCTGCAAAACTTTGTTTTAATAGTTGTGTTCCATTACTCATGCTTGAAAATATATAACCTTCCATTTCTTTTATACTACAATTCAAGCACCTCCACCTCCAATCAAATGCAACATAGCAAGCAAGAACAAATCATAGCTTCCAGGTTAATGTACAGAGTATATGAAGAAAAAAGACAACACACCTACATAGTGACACAAAAACTTGACTTGTTTAACCATATAGAACAGAATAACAGTAAATGTTTTTTACAAAAAACTGTTATACAACTACTACAATTTAAGACATTCATACCAACCAGGCAGCAAAAATAGCTAATCCATCACAACTCCACCCCCTGCAGTCCCTGGATTCTATTTAGCAGCACCATTCTGTTCTTTTATAAGGTAGACATATAAGGTAATTGTAAAAACGAACGTCCTACTTTTTAGCATACTTTACTTTAGGTAATGTGAAACTTAGTATACTTATAGTTTCAAAACTTTGGTGCTTTTTGAATCAAACTTGACTAGGCCTAATTGTTGTCAAACTTAGACCTAAAAAATGAGTATAAGTCCGACATAAACACATGACAGTGAATGGACCGGTATATATGTGTTAAAAAATCGACAAAGAAATACTACTCATGAGAGAATAAAACACAGTAGTTATTTTAATATATTTGTTAAATACAAGTGAATATGAAATGGTTTTATAATTGATATGTATATTACATCTAATGAGTACACGTTGTTGGTTTTCCCATGAAATGTTTTCACTTTCAATTCTAGTAATTTAAATATGAACATTATTTGATATCATATTTTATATTGAAGGTATAAATGTCAAAGAGACGTGCCACAGTAATGTGATATTGGGGAGGTAATATTATATACAATGAAGGGTCTATATCGTATAATGGAAAGCCTCAACATTATATAAAGTTAAAAAATAGAACAACACTTGAGGAATTATTGACAACTATGTACACGAAAATGCAGCTGGATAGTTCAACATCACGACTACAACTAATATGTCGGTTCCCAACATTTTTGGGGGATCGAATGCAACAGCACGTAGAATTTGAAATTAAAAATGATGAAGGTGTTGCGGCGATGTTGGATGTTGTCTTTGAGAACCAATCACTAAATAGTATTGACTTGTACATACAGGTCGAGAACATACAACAGTTTTCTCAGGCAATGGTGAATGATTATGGCCCATATATCCAATTGCTTACACAGGAGAGCAATTATCCATGTCCCAGTGACCAAACTTTGGTTACCTCTTACAATGGTGAAGGGAGTAGTCAATATGCGCATGGTTTTATGGTTGACGATACTTTTGCAACAGAGTTTAATTTGGGCCATGGAATTCCGGAGGTCATTCGTAATCTGGTTCAGTTAGACGGTGATCTGTTGGCGAACAATGGAATGTGTGCAGTTGATCGTGCAGAAGCCACAGATGATGAGGACGAGGAGATTACATTGATGGATGATGATGAAAATATTAATGATGATGGTGATGTTAATGGCCCATCAGTTGTTGTGCAGGACATGACACTACTTTTCGGCCTCCCCATTGACAGTGATGTTGTTACCGGTGTTGACACACATCATACCGTGCAGGAGTGGCAAGATTACTGTGACCTACATCTCAGAATTAGACCGCCAGACACTGCTCTCTCTGGATCTCGACTTAAGATTACCGTTCTGGCTGTTTTTTTTGCCGAGCCGCTTCGACCAAATACTGATGTGATCACCATTGATCAATATGTTCGTGCATATATATTGCTTCTCATTGGGGCTTATATTTTTTCAGACAAGTCCATGAACAAGGTTAGTCTTATGTACTTACAGCATCTCAAGGACCTAGATGCTTCTGGGAGACTAAGTTGGGGTAGTGTTGCGCTGGCATGTTTGTACCGTGAGATGTGTCGAGCCACAGCCCCAGACACATCAGACATTGGAGGACCGCTACTAATATTACAGGTATTGTTACATGTACATGTATTTAATGACACACATCAAATTTTGGAGGACCATTATAAATTATGTTACATTTAATTGAATAATTATGGGCATGGGAGCGACTTACGCATATCCGTCCAGAGAGAGTACTACCGCATCAGGCAGCAGCAGCAAATTTACCCGATGACATTGGCCATGTTGCTGGGATTGTTGCAGATGTACTCGGTTTAGCTGAGGAGATTGCTGAGCAGGCTGAGGCATTACCTAGGGGTCCGTTGGGTTGTAGGTGTGTAATGTCGAATTACTAGTTCAGTGTACTCCAGTATTTTTCAGCATTGATCGAAAATAAATTTATTGATTTGCATGTGGAATGTGCGTATGACATCTTATGTACACAACCCTAGACACGTCTTCAGACATTACAGAGATTAACTTGACCAGATGCGTGATGAACAGGTTCTAACGGATCTCCATGTATGAAATAGAATATAATGGCAAACAAGTTTACACTAACATTTATATTACATTTTTTTTTTATGTAGATGGTGTGGATGCCATATACTGCAGAGGTCATAGTAGACGTACCGGAGTACTGCACTATTGGAAGCGATGTATGGATGACTCGTGCACCACTTATATGTTTTGCAGTGATAGAATGGCATTATCCTGATCGTGTAATGCGACAGTTTGGATTACGCCAGCATATACCAGAGCCATGCGACACTGGCTTGGCTCTGCATGCTACTGATCGACGTGGCAGAGGAGGTTATGATTGGAGACTGGTCCATCAGTCTTGTATATATGTCTGGATCCATCGACGAGCTCATCTCATTATGGGGGAGGCACATGCATCTGTGAGTGATATTAGTTTTCGCACTTATATGGATTGGTATGGTCGTATCACTCGACGATTGATCGGACCACCATTAGATAGACCAGTTATCGGATTTCAGCCCATGGGTAGCATAGTTGAGCTATTGGTAAGATAATAGAAATTGCATTTTTTATTATAACTATTATTAACTTTAGTTTTGGGAATGATATAATACTAATGTAACTGTTATTTATATTTACAGGATCATACACTTGTACAGATTCACCGGATAATAGACGATGCCCTTAAGGATGGTACAGACGTAACACATGAAGAGGAATTGCAGGCCGCTCGATCTATTAGCTCTACTGCCTCGAGGCGGTTCGAGAAGACCATCGTCTACATGGTACCTGTCTGCCCCAACCTCCATCTATACCATATATTGCATCGCGTGCACCGCCAGATGTACCTACACGGCATCGGGGTATTGTTATACGACGACCCAGGCATCCACGTCATGGATAAGATATTCGTGTCGATGCCAGTGTCGGTACAGGACCAGATCCTACAGCAGGACCTAGTGCACCTCACCATCCACATACACCGACACATACTGCACCCCATTCTCCACCATTGACCAATACATCCACGTCAAGTCTCCCCCATACATCTGCACATATTGCACCTCATCCACCACCATTGACTGATACATCCACGTCAAGTCTCCCCCATGCATTCTCACATACTGTACCCCTTCCATCTTCTACGTATACCCCAGGGCCTGTCTCACCTATGGTAGAACCTCACACATATACATCAGACGCTTCAGGAGGTACATTGCCCAGCCTCCCCATGTCTCGTCACGATGCATTGATGACATCACATCTGACACATGTTCATATTTCACAGCCATTACATGATGTCCCACAGGGTGATGATTGCGACGTTGCTACTACACCCGCAGTTGTACATATGCCACATAATCGAGCTACCACTCCACTTGCACATATTATTTCACTAGTTCGAGGTCGAGATGGTAGAGGTCGGGGTCGTCGAGGACGGGGTGGTCGAGGCATGGGGAGAGGTAGAGGTAGATATACTATTCCAGTCGAAGATCCGGTGTCACAGGTCATCGATGGGGATCCTTCAAATTTAAAAGAACGACGACCAAAACGGCTTTAGAAGAAGCCGTCTTGTGGGACATAGTGTTATCATGTTGTGCCTTTTTTGAATTATATTTTTACATGTATGTAATTTGAGTAGTTTCTATCTATTGTTGATTGTTTGGGGGGGGGTTTGTGGTTGTGTAGTGCACTATTTGAGTTGTTGTGGTTGGGTGTTGTTGGTGGTGCTTCTAGTGCATATGATATTGTCGTTGTCTTTGTTGTTGTATTGATGTTGTGCATACAGGACAATTTTATTGTGGTATGGCATAGATTTAAGGGAAACTATGGCAAAATATTTTAAAATAAATTATGTGTTTTACATTAATATTTATAATGTTTTAAAATTATGTGTTTAAAACAAGGACAATTTCAAAAAAAAAAATTGTAATGTTTTATCGCAAAATAAATAAAATCTCTTTTCCCTGAGATTAGGGTTTGTTGCTTGTGTTTGGGGATACGATTGATATTCTCTTTTTGTTTCGGTAGGGGTGGGGAGTTGTACGAGTAATATCCTTTTTGGGAATTAAAAAAGGTGAACTAATTAGTTTTATTATATTTGTAGTATGTACATAGTCCAACTCGGGTTATATTTTACCACTATTTTTTTTTCATTTGGTGTATAAAAAGTCCCAAAAGGTGGTACATTTTTAATGTTTTTTTTTTCGGCTGGAGCAGACACTTAAAAGCAGATATTTTTTTTTCATCTTGGGTATTTTTATAGTTGAACTTAAAATAAAAAAAAGTTTCAGGTGGTTGAACTTACTGTTAAAAAAAGTTCGAATAAAAAAGGTAGTTCTAATAAAAAAAAGTTCCAAAAAGGTAGTTGAACTTAATGTTATTTTTGTCCAGGTGGAGTAGACATTTAAAAACGGATATTGGAATTACGCCTTTAACATAAGTCGGATTCAATGAATCCGCTTTCATTAAAAAGTGGTTCTACCAATACCGCTTTTTAATGAAAGCGGAATCAATACTTCCGCTTTCACATTGTGGCAAATATGTTATTTGTAATAAACTTGGATTTAAGGAATACGACTTCATTTAAAAGGCGGATTTATAGAATCCAACTTTACTTAAAAATTCGGAGTTTGTAATGCCGCTTTCAATAGAAATCGTATTTTATGATTCCGCTTTCTGATGAAATTGGATTTAGTGAGTACGCTTTTAAAAAGTGCCATAAAATGGTAAATAAGTTTAAAACTGCCGTATTCTGGTAATTATGTTATAAATGAGCAGTACATTGGCAATAGACTCAAGAAGAGTTACTGAGAGAGAGAAGAGAAGAGAGAGTTACTTTGAGAACGAAAATGTTGTGAGGATGAAAATACAAAAAAGACCCCCATATTTATAGTTCATGACATCAAGTGGTATTTTGTGACTAACAAGATTCGAAGTTGGGACCTCATTTAAACGAAAAACGCATGTTTTGTGTTTCGCGTGTTTCACAAAACACAAATTTTTTGTTCCTATTTTTTTGTTTTTGTTTCCAAGAAACTAATATAAAACAAAAACAAAAATTGTAACCAAATATATTTTTGTTTTCATTTTTAACAAAAATTGAAAACAAAAACATAAAACACAAGACAAAGACAGTAACAAACAACTCCTTAGTTTTTTGCAATTACTTTATTTGTATAGCAAGATTCTTGGTAACAATCTCATGATCTATTGGATTGAATGTCCAACTCCTGTATATATGTACAAGCATAGACGTAGGAAAAGATATACATGAGAAAGACTTGTTCTTCTACCTTCATCATTCTGCTATTCAACCTTGGCAGATTATTTTTCTCTGCTTCTATTTTTCCTTTCACTGCTTCTCATTTTATCATCACTCTCTGTAGCATCATTCATTGTTGTTGCCGAAGGTACTCACCATTTGTGGTTTGAATGATTGATTTGATTACCTTTGTTCATTGATTAATTGTATGTAATTTTAGATTGTAAACAAGGGCATGTTGGAATTACTACAACAAGGAAAATTGCTCTGATACAACCTTGTTGGAGTCAAGAGGCTAACACACCTAATTAACACACCTTAATATTATAATAAACACTCTAAAACAAGTCTATTTTTCAACAGGGCAGAGCCGGAAACGGGTGGTAGTGGGGGCAAAAAAATTTAGCACCAAAAATACCACTTTTACTAAATTTAAAAAGTTAATGCATTATTACCCTTAGATTAACAAATAAAATACACTTAATGTTGAGGCCCTATACCAATTCAATAATGGAGTAATCTCACCTTTACCATTGTTAGTGACTAATTTTTATATTATAGAAATATGGAATAATAATATTATCATTTCATGTATCAAAAGTGACATAGATGAGGGAAAGGGGACAAAATATTGGGGAGGGAACGAAAAGCTTCAAAATTTCTTGTAACACATGTTGAGAGATTCAACTAAATAAACTATGATAAAGTACTCAATTGATTAAAGAACTTTAATTTTAATGTTAGAAATTATTGTGTAAATTAAAATATGTGGTGTTTTTTTTTTGGGGGGGCAAATTTAGAATATATTAAAATCTATATAAAAAAATATTTGGACAAAAAAACTGAGAAGAGATGTATAGCTCCACCTGTAACTAAATTTGATTAAAAAACTTGATTTAATACAAATGACTCAAAAAAAAAGATATAAAGGACTCCAATGAACAAACTCAAATTTAAAAAATGAGAAACTCAAATTTAAATGATGGCAAACCAAGAGAATAAAATTGATCATTGAATCTTTAAAAAAAGTTGAAATCTCACAATTAAATATTTGGGTAAGGATTTGAGTTTTCTTTTATTTAAATAAAAAAAATGAGTCTCCTTTGATTTAGTATAAGTTTGAGTTAAAAGTTGGAACAAATTTTTTAAGTTTTTTTAGTCAAATTTAAATTTAAATAAGGGATAGAGACGCTCTGAAAAATATTAAAATACTTCTTTGTATTTTAATTGGCGGGATTTTTGCATTATGCAATGCCTTTTTGCAAGGGCAAATTTTGTGAACGTGGATTGATTTTATCAAAACTTTTGAGTAGGTTCATATTAATTGTTGTTTGTTGAAATTTTGTGTTACATATTGCCTTTGTGCATGAGGAAATGTTTATATTTTTTGTACAAATAACATACTGCTTTCATACACAAATAATTGCTGGTGAGATACCCCCCCCACCCAAAAAAAAAAATAAAAAACCCGACGAGTCCTTTCTAGGTATGGAGCTTTGATGTACAACTCCAGTGCCATCTGTACGAAAGGAACACCATTAATGGAGTGACCATAAGGAGTAGACTGCCTTGGTCCAAGTCCTTCCCCATAACTCTGATGTTAACCTCAACATTGCAAAGTCCGAAATCGGAGGACCCATTTTGTATGTGTTGTCCATTGGAGCTACAGGACTGGAGTTGAAAAAAATGGTTAGCTAATAACAAGCGACAGAAGAGAATCCAAAGCATTTACACTTGATTATTCTTGGTAGGACCAAAACTAGTGACTCATCGTACATGTTGATCAAGATGTTTCCCCTGCAAGTTGGTATGTGAATTAAATAACGTCTTTTTCTAGTTTTTTGCCTGTAAAACATGTCTTTTTTATAACCGAGGTTTAACATGTATTTTTTATAACGGAGGTTTAAATATAAGTTGGTGATTAAAATATCTAGTTCTGTTTGTAGTGAAGAGGTAAATTTGGTCATAATATTTATTTTGGTTAAAAAGTAAGTATAATTAAAAATTTTACTGTAGTTAAATGTAAATAAAACGAATTACTATGGTTAAAAAATTAAATGCAATAGATTGAGTTACTATAATTTAAATGAATTATATTATCTTTTTGTGGGTGGGTGGGTGGAGGGGTGGGGGATTTGAATTTCTAACCTAAAAAAGGCAAAATTTTTACAAAATAAGGAATACTATTACGCTCCGTTTGGTAAAAAAGATCGAAAATATGAAGGATGGAAAGTAAGAGAGATACAATTTATATCTTTTAACTAAAGGAAATAGGAATGATACACTTTCTTTTCTTCATGTTTGGTTGGATGAATGAAAAATATTTTTTTTTTTTGGCTAAGATTATGGGTGACAATCGAGTCGTATCGTGTCAGATTCGTATTGAGCCATTACGGGTTTGTGTCGAACATTAGTCACACCTAACTCATCTCATTTAACTAATTGTATTGTGGCGAGTTACGAGTTGACATGTTTATTTTCATTTCGTGTTCGTGTTCGAGTTAATCAAGTTTGTGTCATGAAATTCATGTCGAGTTCAAGTCCTGTCATCGTGTGAATTAAAAATTTTCACCCCTAATTAAGATGGAAAAATTTTTTTTTTGATTTAAAATTTATTTTTTAATTTTTTTGATTTTTAAAATATATATACATATTTTATCATTGTATTTTTTATATAAAATTAATGTATACAAAATATATGTATCTATAAAAAGATATATAAACAAATAAAATATATCTCAATACAAATAATTAACTTGTTATTCACTTTTTGTCTGATTTTGGAGGGATTGATTTCGGTGAGTTCGAAGAAAAATTAATCAATCAACTTTTTCATCCTTCTTACTTTTCTTTTTTATTAAACATGATATTTTATTTATTCTTTCAAATTTTTTAATTTTTTATCCTCTCAACTTTTTACGATATTAAATGGAACATTAGACTAAACGCGTAGTGATACGTTATCTTGGATTATTGTAGTGTTCGTGGAAACAGAGAATTGGAAAGCACACAAGTACTATCCATTTCTCCTTCAATCAAATCAAACTATACACGACTCTTCAATGAATTATAAATCTAATTGATTCAAGTAATGACAAAACAAGAATAAAAAATTATAGTCTCGTTTAATAGCATTTTTGTTTTTCGTTTTTTAAAAATAAAAACGTCTTTTTTTTTTATTTTTGAAAATCGCCCCTCGCTTATCAAACGATGGCAAAAACAAAAAACATAAACGGTTACAAACGAGTTTTTTTTTCTTGTTTTCTTTAAATATCAAAATAAAAACGAAAAACGAAAA
>CM042190.1:20057850-20074351 GCA_023539305.1 Ilex asprella | reverse complement strand
ATCCGTATGTTTAATGCTGATCGGCTCAGTTATTTCCACGTTGGCTCTTGTAACTGCTTGGACATGACATGATGACCAAAAGCAGTTGCGCAGAAATCAAGGAAGGGGCTCATAAGATGCACGCATGGGGATCTGAGCACAGACTGAAACTGGCCAGACAATCACTACATGGGTGACGACATACATGTGACAGGTGAGAGAAAGACAATATAGATGATGTAGGGGTTAAACCCCATTATTACACATGTTACAACATTAATTATACTCACGTGGTGTTAACAAGAAAAGACACACGACCAAAATTCTAAAGAGTCATTTGCTAAGCCTTTCATCTGAACCGAACTAGTTAGTGGTCCAGTAAACCTAGAAATAGTTCGGTTCTCTTTGTTACTAAGCTCATAAATCTGTGTAGCAAAACAAGGTAAGAGCTCGATTTGTACCAAACCGAGGTGATTAACTTGTTCAGAAAGTATTAGATATATTCGACTTTCATTGTCCGAGCCGTTTCAAACGATAGACACGGAGACAAAGAATAGCCTAAAATTTAGACAATCAGATAAACGAAACCGGCGAAATCAAAGATATCCAGAAAAATTGTTGGAGAAGAATCAGTAACTTCCCAAATTGAAACATTGAGGGATCGTAAGGTGTGCCACCTTGCATCTAAATCTACGGAAACCCTACTGAGATAATGATCTATAAGAAAAAGAAGAGACCAAGGTGAAAGGTACGCTGAACCCTCCTTGTCATCTAACAAATTCCTACGTTCCATTACTGACTTAAGCATCGGAGTGCCTTCGATCGAAGCACTTCGATCTTGGCCAGTTTGTTCGTTTTGTAGGAAAGAGATTGGGAGGTAAAGCATAGACACCACAAATCGAGTGTTGGAGGTATTATTTTTCTCCTCTACATTTTGGCGCCGTTTGTGGGAATCTAGAATTTCTCATCCTTACGAACAAAAAGCTACGATGTCGAGACTCAGGAGTGCTATCGGATCACCTATAGGCAGCCTTGCTTTGGGGAGTTCAGATCCTACACCCTCTCTGGTGGATAACAACATAAGGTTACGTGCAAGTGGAAACCCACCCAGGCTCCATGGGGATGACAAGTTATCCTCGGCAAGTTTCAGGCCCTCTAGAAATAAAAGCCAACAAATCAAAGGTCATGGTGAATCCGTCCGTGCCGATGATGAAAATTATTCACTGGCAAAGTTGGCCCAATCACTGCAGGATCGGCTTGATGCTCACGACAATCTGTTTTAGAAGTTTTACGCTCGGGAGAAGGACTTGGAAAGAGAAAACGAAGAATTAAAAGCCAGGGTTAGAAAGATGATCCTGAAGGACACGAGGGATAAACAGGAAAGAGAGGTTCGGCATGACAATTTGGAAAGGAAACCAAGCCGAGCCAGAACTGCCGTCGAAGATAAACTCCATCGGAAGAAACCCCGGGTCCAAGAGGACATATGAAAACAGTACATTAATGATGAACTCAATAGCTGCTTGAGGAGGTCAGATCAGAGGTCGGCTAGGGACCTAGCTAGAAGGGCTACAGGAGAGTATGGCGACAGTTTGGATTCATCCCCGTTCGCAGCATAGATAAAAAAAGGACGAATCCCGAGTAAGTTCACTGTCCCGAACTTCAAACTATACGATGACAAAACCGACCCAACTTCACATATCAGACATTATAGACAACTCATGACGATTCACAGAAGAAACGAGCCATTGCTTTGTATTATCTTCCCCAGCAGCCTCGGAGAATCGGCCATGAAGTGGTTCGATAGCCTACCAAGAGGGACGATTGATGGTTGGTCCAGGTTAGCCGAACAATTCACAGCTCGGTTCATTATGAGCAGTAAGCAGCCTAAAGACGTCGGGGCTCTATTAATGCTCAAAAATAAAAATAACGAAAGCTTGCGAGAGTATGCCCATCGTTATTGGGAAACAATGAATGAAGTCGAAGGGTGTAGTCATGAGATTGCAGTTGCATCATTCAAAATCGGACTGCCAAAGGAAAATCCACTATACCAATAGCTAACCAGGAGGCCGGCCACAGATTTGGAGGACCTTATGGCAAGAATAGAGAAATACGCCAAGGTTGACGACGACCTAACCAAGGAAGTTGTGAAAGAGCCATAAACCAAAAGACAGTTCGGCAGAGAAAAGTAGCCGAAGCCGAACAGAGAAGGACCGAGGAGGAATGACAAGGATGGTTACCCCCGAGGACGCCCTTCCTAGGGGTAAACACCTTATTCAAAGAACCGATTCATAAGATACTGAGCCAGATCAGGAACAAGCCCTTCTTCAAGTGACCAAACAAGCTAATGGGAGACCCCTCTAAAAGGAACCCAAACTTTAGGTGCTCATACCACAGAGATGTGGGCCACATGACTGAGAACTGCAGGACCCTGAAGCAACATTTAGAAGAATTGGTCAAGGCTGGACATCTCTCAGAGTTCATTGAGGGTGGACAGGAAAACGGAGGAGGAGGATCCGAGCCAAAGGATGAAAACAACACATCAGCTGGTGTAATTGATGTGATTCACGCTACCACCAACCCAAATATGTCTACAAATAATTCAGCCCAGGCTTTTATTCAGAAAGTAGCTAAGTAAAGAGAGGTCTATGAGTTAAGGCTAACCCCAGAGGTTACACACAAGAGAATCAGGATGGAAGAGTCTCCAGAAGCTATCTGTTTTACCGAGCGAGATCTGGTCGGAGTACACCAGCTGCATAACGATGCTCTGGTGGTGACGCTTCGGATTACCAATTTTGACATTAAAAGAGTCTTGATCGATTCCGGGAGTTCGTCAGAAATCATGTACGTGGATCTGTTCGAAAAACTCGGGCTAAAGAAAGCAGACCTCAAGCCCTCGAATACGCCGCTCGTTGGTTTTAGTGGTAAAATGGTTCTGCCCAAGGGGAGGATCACCCTGCCTATAAAGACCGGTCCAGTTTGTGTTATGACCGAGTTCCTGGTAGTAGATACGATATCAGCGTACCACACAATAATGAGACGGTCTTGGTTACATGAGATGAAGGCAGTTCCTTCAACATATCATCAAATGTTGAGACTTTCTTCAACTGATGGAATAGTGAACATTCAAGGGGCCCAGGTAAGCTCGAGGGCTTGTCTTTTGTCCTCGGTAAAGGCGAAAGATAAGTATCGAGTGGACAACTCGATAGCAGAAGTGAAAAAATAGCAATCAATCGTTGATAGCTCAGGCGATCTTCACTGCCCGACTGTCGACAAAAAAGCTAAAGTATCTTTAGGCACGGAGAAAGAAGTCCCAAACCGAACTATCGAAGACTTGTCTAAAGTACCTTTAGACAAGAATGGAGACACAGACAAGCATTTCATGATAGGAACAGCCCTTATTCCCGAACGAAAGATTGATCTCATCGCCTTGCTGCGGGAGTATGCCGATGTATTTGCATGGAGTACCAATGATATGCTCGACGTACCTCCGGAGGTCGTATGTCATCATCTAAACATCGATCCGAGTTACAAGCATGTCCGGCAAAAGTTAAGGAGGTCGGCCCCACAGCATCGGGAGGCGATAAAGGAGGAGGTGGCTCGGTTACTAGAGTAAAAAATAATTAGAGAGGTAAAATACCCGACCTGGCTGTGAAATACCGTAGTGGTGAAAAAGAAAAGCGGGAAGTGGAGAGTTTGTGTAGACTTCACCGACTTAAACAAAGCCTGTCCAAAAGATAGCTTCCCACTATCGAAGATAGATCAGCTGGTGGACACAACAGCCGGGCACGAGCAAATGAGTTTTTTAGACGCATTCAGAGGATATCATCAGATCCCCCTAGCCGAAGAGGACCAAGAGAAGATTGCCTTTATAACACCGGATGGGACGTACTGCTACAAAGTGATGCCGTTCGGACTAAAGAATGCCGGGATAACATATCAGAGGTTAGTAAACAAGATGTTTACGCATATGATTGACAATACTATTGAAGTTTATATTGATGATATGGTGGTTAAAAGTCGGAATGCCACTTCTCATTGTGCCGACCTCAAGGCCACCTTCGAGGTTCTGCGAAAATATAATATGAAGTTAAATGCCTCTAAGTGTGCCTTTGGAGTTGGCTCGGAAAATTTTTTGGGATTTCTAGTTACACATCGAGGGATAGAGGCGAATCTCGAACAGGTGAAAGCAATTACCGAACTACAACCACCTCGGACTATCAAGGAAGTTCAGAGGTTGACAGGAATGACAGCAGCACTCGGGAGATTCATATCCCGAGCATCGGACAAGTGCAGCCCTTTCTTCCAGTCCATCAAGGGGATGAAGGAAACGCCTTGGAGTCAGGAGAGCGAGAGAGCATTTGATGATCTAAAGACATATCTGGCATCTCCTCTTATTTTGTCAACTCCCTCGTCTGAGGAAGGACTTTACCGGTACTTAGCTGTGTCCGAGCACGCCGTTAGCGGGGCATTAATGAGAAGAGATGAGGGACAATTGAAACCTATTTACTACGTAAGCAAGATGCTTCTGGACGCTGAATCCAGATACACCCTTTTAGAGAAGCTTGCTCTAGCCCTTATTAGTTCGGCACAGAAGCTCAGACATTACTTCTAGGCTCATCAAATCACAGTGCTCACTGACAAGCCGTTGAGATTATTATTTCTCAAAGCCGACCTTTCCGGAAGAGTGGCCAAATGGGTCGTTGAACTTGGGGATTTTGACGTCCGCTTCGAACCCAAAATTGCGATAAAAGGCCAAGTAATCGCCGACTTTATTGCAGAATTTTAGCCAAATAACAGTTCAAGAGAAGGCCTTAGTAGCAACGGAGAGAGTGACCTCAACGGCGGATGGATCCTTTCGGTGGACGGGGCCTCAAATAAAAAAGGTGCTGGAATTGGAATCATTCTTGTAAGTCCCAAAGGATGTACACTGGAGAGAGCAATCAGGCTCGGCTTCAATGCGTCTAACAATGAAGCAGAATACGAAGTCATGATAGCTGGAGTGAGGTTGGCAGTTGAGTTAGGGGCAAGGAAGCTCCAAATATTCTCCGATTCACAGTTAGTTGCAAACCAAATAATAGGGGAGTACGCGGCTAAGGACGAAAGGATGATAGCATATTAAGCCATTGCAGAAAAGGAACTGAGTAAGATACCCGAGTATTCAGTCCAACAAGTTTCGAGAGCAAAGAACGCGCACGCCGACGCCTTAGCATCACTAGCCTCCGCAATTGAGCAAGACACTGAAATATCTATCACTGTGGAATTTCAAGGGGAACCAAGCGTATGGCCGACCAGAACGGATGAAATATTGTGCAATATCCCCGAGCCAACCTGGATGGACCCAATAATAGGTTTTCTGAAAAATGGTGATTTGCCCGAGGATAAAAGGGAAGCTCACAAATTACGTTTGAAAGCAACCAGATTCTAGCTATCTCCGAAAGGCGAACTCTACCGACGCTCGTTTGGAGGCCCCTACTTGAAATGTGTACTCCCCAGTATAGTTCATGAATTTCTATCATTGTGGAGCTCACACTGGAGGAAGGTCCCTTGACCACCGAGCTGTTTCGCAAGATTATTGGTGGCCCTATATACAGAAGGTCGCACAACAGTTTGTTCGGCGTTGTGAGAAATGTCAAAAATTTGCGGCAATCCCAAGAAAGTCATCCTATGAACTCCTTCCCTTGGCTAGCCCATGGCCCTTCGCACAGTGGGGACTGGATATCGTCGGACCCCTACCTCTGGCCCTCGGCAACAAGAAGTACCTTCTTGTTGCCACTGATTATTTCATGAAATGGGTTGAGGTCGAGCCATTGGCGAATATCAAAGACACTGATACTCGAAAGTTTATTTGGAAGAACATCATCACAAGGTTCGACATCCCACATACACTTAGCTCTGATAATGGTACGCAGTTTGATAGCGGACCGTTCAGAACCTTCTGACAGCAATACGGAATTCGAAACCACTATTCTACACCATCTTACCCACAGAGCAATGGTCAAGCAGAGATCACAAATAAAACAATCTTGGATGGAATTAAGAAGAGACTGGAGGATGCTAAAGGAAGATGGGTGGAAGAACTCCTAAGTGTTTTACGGACGTATCGAACAACGCCACGAAAGTCCACAGGAGAAACACCCTTCGCATTAGCTTATGGGATGAAGGCTGTCATACCTTTAGAGGTCGGATTACCTACCTTCAGGACCGAACTGGCCAAAAGCAGCACCAATCATGCCGTCATCCTCGAGATCTTGACCTAGCCGAAGAGAAGAGAGAACAAGCCGCTATAAGAATGGTCTTGTATCGCCACCAGATGTCCCGAGCTTACAACAAGCATGTAAACCCTCGATCCTTTGGATTAGGGGACCTAGTCCTCAGACGTGTATTGGGATCAACCAAGAATCCGGTCTATGGGAAGCTCGGAGCAAACTGGGAAGGCCCCTACAGAGTAGCTAGAGTTGGGGGCAGCGGATATTATGAGCTCGAGACCATCGACTGTCTGGCAGTACCTCACCCCTGGAACGTTGTAAACCTTAGGAAATTCTACTTCTAAGGGGCCTTTTTTACATAGAACTCCGCAGTACCTTCGGAAATCTAAATGGTAGCCCCTGGAATATTCATGTATTTACTGCCGAATCATCAATAAAAATTCTTGAATTTCATATTGTGGTTCCTCACTTGTCAACGTCCTACTGTTAAGGCAGGGAGGCAAAAATCCTAATAGAAGCCAAGAGCTTAAATCAGGCGCAGCCACCCGATCTAACCCAAGCCTTCGGCTAGGCACGATGGTGTAAGCCAGCTAGGAATGGGTTACAGTCTAGTAAAATTGGCGGGTCGGTGCGTAGTAGAAACAGTTAGTCCACAAAAAGACAAAGTAAACCTACCGAACCGAGTAGACCTCCCTACTTGTTATCAACCTGTGAAGAGAGGCCGAAGAAAGGGCAAAATCTCATAGCGTTGTAACCTCACACGTGAAAGCACTAAAATTTCTCAAGTATAAAAAGATTCCCATAGATCAACCGAGCTCTAAAGTAAGGCCGAATAAGGGGCCTAAATTCTATGTCTTATAAAGACATCTGATTTAGAAGCCGAGCTCCCATAAGATGGGCCTAGCAGACCTATATTCACAGGAATGATGATACTACTAAGAGTCAAGTTTTTATATGGACCGAGCCCATGAGTAAACTATAAACTATATACTTCCTAAAGTATTAAGAAAAAGTACGATTTTCTTTTGAGGCACTAAGTGAAAAATTGCAAAGAAAATAAATAGTGATCTTCATTCAAAACAAAGTTTTACAAAGCATCACACCAAAAAAGTCTGTTACATAAAAAAAGATAAAAGAATTGTTCTCGGGAAACAGGTGGTTGAGAGGAACTAGGAAGAGAGTTCTTTGAGTAAAGATCATAAGATCGAGGCACTCTAGCCGCGGC
Organism: Ilex asprella; assembly: GCA_023539305.1. Lineage (NCBI taxonomy): Eukaryota > Viridiplantae > Streptophyta > Magnoliopsida > Aquifoliales > Aquifoliaceae > Ilex > Ilex asprella. The sequence goes on along the minus strand of CM042190.1, from coordinate 20,066,941 downwards.
TAGGGCAGCCAGCCAACCCTTGCTGAAGAAGATTTCTTGGATCTTGGGGAGTTGCAGCTCCAAGTCTTCCTCTGACTTCTCTAGACCTTCATTATAAGCAGCATCTTCCCTTTCCTTTGCCTCGAATTTATACTGATCGTACTCTTCAAGAAGGTTTGAGTATTCTAGCTGAGATTGGGTAAGCTCCATATTGGCTTCATGCTCGGACTCTTTCAATTGCCCAACTTCGGAGGAAAGCTTCTAGGTCTCTTCAGAAAGGCTTTGGTTTTGAGCCTGGAGAACCTTCACTTCTTCACAAAGCTTGGCATACACCTCATCAGTACTTTCCTTTTTTGCTAAAACAGAAGCTGGGGCGTGGATGACATCCTTCATCGCTTTATCTTTTCGGGCAATCCCAGCTCTGATCACATGAACTTTTTGCAAACCCTTGAAAGAAAGATGGGATCAACTTAGAAAAATTATTTAAACGAAGGCTTAGAAGAAAGGAAAAGTTCAAAAAAGAAAAGGCGATACTTACCAAGACCATGTGTTGGATTGCTTGACGAGAAACTTCGTCATCAATCAAGGCCTCGTTCATCGCCAGATCTCGAGAAAGAATCACTCCTCTAGCCACTCCAACTGCTACATTGAAATCTTCTATGGCAGATTTCTTAGCTGTTATCTCTCTCCTTTTCGCCCGAAGAATTGGTCGGAAAGGAGTGGTGGATGGATGAGGAGAAGTGCTTGGCTCAGTCTCTGAAACCCTTCGCCTTTTTGGAGCTGGATCTTCAGCAAGCTCAAAGATAGAGTCATCTTCAGGCACTGAAGACTCATGTGTGGAGGGATCAAACTCAAAAGAAATTGAAGTATCCAGATATTCGGGCCCGACTAGCTGTTCATCATGTTACACGTTAGCTCCAGATTCTACGGTCCCAGTTGGAACCTCGGCTGCAGGGTCCTCGTCGACGACGATTGGGAGCTCGGGCGTTACTTCTTGTAATTCAGTAACTGGGCCCGAGTCCACAATTGACAAAAAATTCAAGAAGTTCTTCACCGTCCTACGACTAGAAGCCGCTAAGAAAACCCTCTTTTTTCCTCGGGGCATCTTCTCCCGAGCCTCTTGGATGGCCTCCCGATCTGCGGCTAGTGTAGCATTGGGTCTATTTGGGACGGCGCTAAAAGATGTGTAACTCAGGATGTACCCGAGTAGAGTGTGGGTGGCTCGGCAAAATAACGATTCATTGAAATCCCAGACTTTCTGAAGTTGGTCTAGCTTTACAGAGGACTCAGGTACTTTGTCCTTTACAATTTCGCCTGTAAAAGAAACCTGGGTCAGATGAAATGCAAAGCCAAAATGAACAAGTAAACAGCGCATCAAATACCTGGAGTGCCTTCTTCGTACGGGCAATGATAGAAAGGGGTTTCGCCGACTGCATACTCCCAGTTCCCGAAGACGAAAACGATATCATTCTCATGGCCTTTGTTAGAATCTGAGAGGTGAGTCATGAGATAGCGATCCTTTCGCCTCACGGACAGATATAAGCTATCTCTGGCGGCCTTGAGAATGTAGCAATAGAGTATCTTCCATAAGCCCAAACTCAAATTCAAAATTTTGTTCAGAGAACACACCCCCATTACGATTCGAAAGAAGTTTAGGCAGTATTTGAGGGGGCAAAGTTTGGCAGCAGAGAACACCCAGATTAGAAGTGGGTTGAGAGGGAATCGTACTCCTCCCTCAGTAATTGCACGAGTTAGGATAGGGATTGACTCTCTGGTGCCTATCAAGGGTTCATCCTTCCTAGCAACTCTAACATCAACGTCATCGGGGATGTTATACTTGATTTTGAAGGTAGGGACCTCTGAAGGAGTAAGATGAGCCATTGATGGAGGAAAGCAAGACAGAGTACAGAGGAGAGAAGGTTTGACAAAAGACGAAAGCTTGAAGGACAGTAAGTCTTTTCTAGAAAGGACAGTAAGTCTTTATAGCAGCGGCCAAGTTAACTGTCAAGACTCTCAGGAAAGGCGTTCTATAGGGAAGACGAATTTTAAAAGACAAAATATAACTCTGAATCTGCCGCCAAAATGAGAAGGATATCACAAAGTGCGAAGCAATAATGATTAGTGATGGTGCAAAACCACTGATGTGAGCAGAAGACGTGAATGGTGCTATTTCATATGTAACTGAACTACAAGGTTCGTGAGAATGATCAATGAATATGTTGGTTATCTGAGGTGTGGTATGTGTGACACAACGAAAATATAGTGGTTCACCGGCTGGGGAGCTCGGTTAGTCCACTCTTTAATGGAGGCTCCTGCTCCTAGGATCTATATTCCTCTCAAGAATATTTTTTTACAAGATGCTCTTGATATCAAAAATATGGTTTTTCCCCCCGCGATAGATGTATATTACAATATTTATAGCGCGATTCCTATTTCTAGGGGATATCCAGCAAGATATTTGCCCTTCACCCGTGAGATTTTCCTTGATTTTAGAGGAGGATCTTAATTAGTTGAGATTTCATGCTTTGATTGTAGTTTCCTACTGCTTTGGGGGCGCCTGCTGTTAGCTAGCTGTTCCCACCGCGTTTTCTCTATCACCTCGCCTGGGGTGAGCTCTAGGTCTGTACTCCTGAGCTCAGGATATCCTATCCGTCCTCCCTCTTGGGCTGACTTCACTGTATGAGCTCATACTTAGAATATTTTCTTGGTATCATCAGTTGCCCCCCAGCCCTTGGCTCAGGCAAGCATAGGCAAGGGCTGAGCTATTTTAGGTCGAGCTAAACTCGCACGTGGCAGATTTTGGCTTCTCCGTGCATGACATCTCTTTGACGGTTCCAGGCAATCATGAGTCCCTCGATTCCTACGTACGTTTCAGTTCGTGTCTCCCAGACTTTAAATGTTCAAACGGCTAATAAAACTGTCCTCCTTCTGTTCATCTTCTTCCTTCGTTCTCTGATTTCTTCCCCTCTTTGCGATTTCACATCCTTCTGTGACTGTATACTCTCTGATTTCCTTCGCAAGACTGTACTTGTTGTGCTTGATCCGACCATTCGTAGTGCTTTTTTCCCTCAATTTGGCTTTTGGGTTCTCGTTCGTTGCTTCCTCATAGCTAGGTACGTCTTCTCCCTTTTCGTCTTTTCTCGTTCTGGATCCCTCAAATTCGAGGTGGTTGTTGCATTTCTAGGCTTATCAACTTTTTTATTTTTAGAACCGTGATCTCTGTTTGTCCCCCCTGTCTTATTTCGTGACCTGGGGTTCCATTGTGAGGATCCTTAGCGTCGGCAGTTATTGTGCTAGCCCCCTAGTTATTAGGGAGTTTCTGACTAGTATTCCCCTTCCCTATCGTCTCTACAACCTTCCTTTTTCTTGCCCTCTCATGTCTACCTCTTTCAGAGCCGCTCGATCCTCTGTCCCTCCTCCAGCCAGTAGGTCTGCCGAGGAGAATGTCGAATTAGGAGAAGTGGGTGAGGAGATTGACAACTTCCCAGGTGTTGATGCCCTTAATCGTGAATTTGAAGCGGGAGAGCTTCCCTCATCATCTGTCTCTATGTCCCCCAAGCCTAGCAAAGGCAAGGGGAAGATCAGTGGGGCTGGGCTCTCTAGCGGCTCATCGTATTTTGGAGCTGCTCTTAAGCAAGCTGAGCTCGTAGGACCCAGTAAGGTTGACCCCTCACTTCTTAGGATTTTCAGTGTCTGCTACAGTTTTTCTCCTGGTGTCCAGCCCTCGTGCCCTGAAAGTTCTACTCCTTACGTTGCTGAAGTCTACAAAAAGGTTTGCTTCTTTGAGGCTGCCTTCGAAAATGGTCTTCGTTTTTCTCTGCACCCTTTCCTAAAAGTTGTTCTTCAGTATTTTAATGTATGCCCTTCCCAGCTTTCTCCTAACTTTTGGGGCGTCTTAGTGGGTCTCTTGGTCCTCTTCAAGGACCTAAAACTCGGGGTTCCTTCTCTCCCTCTATTCCTAGACTTTTTTAATGTCAAGCTGACCTCAGCGGAAGGCTTCTTGTATGCTTCAAAGCGAGCCAACGCCAAGCAGCTTATTTCTAACATTCCTACCTCCCACAAGAACTGGAAGGAATATTTCTTCTTTGTTGGGGGCACAGGCTGGGAGTATGATCCTGTTGATAGGTCAGATATCCTTGGTATCCCTAGGGCTTGGTCCTATCCCGAGAATTTGGGTGAGTCATTGCTTGAATCAATCGGGTTTAATTCTAGGAATGGCAGGTTTCTGAATCTTGTTGTTGTCACTCTCCAGGTACCAGGCTCGAGCTCTGCGAAGAGGACGAAGAGACGAAGCTGAAACTGTCAGAGTGTGTTCCGAGAAGGTATTCTGAACTCATCCAATTCCAGGTCCTAGTTGCAAAGGGACTTAGCCTTCCCGAGGTAACAATAGAGTCCCCGTCTCCAATCTCAGTTGTCATACTCAACGAAGTATCAGGTGATCTCCTTCCTTTTTAGGATTTTTAGTATCTTCCCTTCTTCTTTCCTTGACCTGATTAATTGTCATGGTTTAGACCTTCCAGGATCTTCCACAATGAAGCTGTCTTCAGAGAAGCTTGAAGCCAAGATTGTCAAGCTGCAAAAAGATGAAAAATACAGCAAAAGAAAGGCCGAAGCCGGGTCTGGTGGCAACCCTACTACCCGAGCTAAAGCTCAAAAGCTAGGAGGGACTTCCTCCTCTCCAGCTTTGGTTGTAAACAGCCAAGTTTCACCCTCAATCATTCCACCAGGTGTAGGATTTTTCTCTTCCTCGCAGCCTCAGCTTGCCCCTCTTAAGCCCGATGAGCCAGGCGAAGCTTCTCCCACCCTGTCTGAGGTCGAGAGGGCTTGGGAGTTCATTTCTCAGGTCCAGTCTGAGACAGTTTTGTTCAGCCCTTCTGGCAAGATTATTGAACCATCCCTGACAAAGTCTGAGGCTGACAACGGTAAAAATGTTAAGGTGAAAGGTCGAGGAGATTCCTCTTTTGAGAACGCTGAGCTCGCTGATGGGGCCATGGCATCCATTCTCTCTAAATCTGATATTATGAGGGCTTGCTCCATGCCTCTAGAAGAGGCAATCGCCTCAACTCTTCAGGGAGCTACCACCGTAAGTCTTTATGTTTTGATGTTCCTTCTTGGCTTCTGCTAGTCCTTGATGCTGATCTTTACTCTTACTCTTGTTCCTTAGATGACTCTCCATGTAAAGGGCCTGCTAGGTAGGGTCCGCTCTGCGGAGGATTCAGTCAAAGCTTTGAAGTCTTATGAGCTTAATGTTGCTGAACTTTCTTTTGAGAACAAAGATCTCAAAACTCAGGTGAATAGCCTTCAGGATAAGGCGGCGAAGCAAGCTTCAGAACTCCAGGATCTTCAAAGGGCCAAATCCAAGGCAGATGAGGGTGAGAAGAAGGCTCGAGATGAGCTAAGGATTTTGGGGGATGAGCTGAAACACAAGACTGAGCTCTGGTCCAAAGCTAATCAGGATGCCTTTGATGCCCGCTGCTCTCTCGACACCCTGAAGCGAGATCACGAAGCCATCTACGAGGTGAATGAGGCCCTTCATGAGGAGCTCAAGGAGAAGGGTGATATGATTATTGAGCTAGAGGATGACGCCACCACCCAATGGGCTTCTAGGTGGCTTGCTTTCAAGCGCAAAGCTTCCAAGACCTTCCCGGACCTGGACTTTAATTTCTCTATTCCAACTGGGGAAGAATTGGAGGAATCCGGATCTGATGGCGAGGAAGACTCCTCAGCTCTTCCTGTTGAAGACACAAGTCAGAGTGTGCCCGTTCAGCCGTCTATTCCCCAAGTTGCTTCCTTCTCCCCTGACCTTGTGAAAGAGGCCTTTGCCCGAGATTCGTAATTAGATGGAGGGGAGGTTCTTGAGACCAACATCACTGAGACTCCAGCTTCTCCAGCTCCTAGGATCTTGTCTACTCTTTCTGCTGAAGCTGCTTCTACGGACTTGCAGGATCTTTTGATCACTCCTCCTCCAGAGGCTTAGGATTTTGTAATTTTTGTTGAAATCAGATGTAATTTTTGTTGTTCCTGAAATATACTTTATCATTCGAACTTTGAGCTATTGGCTGAAGTCATGACGCTGATGTCAATATATCTTCTTTTTTAATCTAGACTTTTGCATTTTCTTATTTTGCTTTACATGCTCCTTAGACCTCTTTATATATTCTCCTTGCCTCCTTGCTTTGGGGGGTGCTGAGCTCCCCTTGAAGCAAAACTAATCTGGTTCAAAGTGTGGTCTGCCTTTCAGGCGAGTGCTGAACATATTTTGTTGTTTGAACATACTTGAACGTTCTTGAAGCCACTATTCATGGCCTTGATGCATCTTTTTTTTTTTTGATTCCAACGTATGGATTCTAAGTAATTTCCTTCATGTAGCCCTGACAACTTTCCCATTGAGCTCATTTCTTCGAGCTATGTATGTGCTTGACCCTTTTCCTTGACTTAGAGGAGATCTATGAGTTTCTTGGAAACAATCTCACCGAGTTTGAAGAGCTTTGAGAACTCTTAGCTTAGGACTTCCCTATAGGGGCCATGTTGAGATGTCTGAAGTGACCTTTACCTCAAGAGGTCCGACCTGTTCTACCCCAATCGCAAGAGCTTTGTTGTAGGTTAGGGGTCTGTAGAGTACTTTAAGAGAAGCTCATGCTGTTGCGTCTGTGACCTTTATCAGGGTTCAAAGTTGGAGGTTTATCTTAAGGTTCGCTCGATTAATCAGGACAAGAACAAACACCACATGCCCCCACATCAGCTTGTCATGTGTGTGTCCTAGTTCTTTAGTGTTGGCAGTCGTATTTTTGGTGTTTTTTGAGGGATCATGGGGCTAACCTTAGTTCTGCTTCTCGAGGAAGATTCTCCTCAAGGGTATGACTCGAGGTCGGGGTGCTCTGGATTCTTCTACTAATCACGGGAATGTGGTTGGGGAAGATGACGATGAGTGAACATTGCTGCTTGTGCCTTCCTTTTGGTTTTGGACTGTTTATTTAGTCTCCGTGGGCTTTAACCGTTTTGGAGACCTTCCACGTGCCTTAGAGGGAATAACCTACTTCCCCGCTTTCCTAAACCACCCTTATCCTCATGGATTTGGAAAGGGGGAAATGACAAGTTATCTCTTGACGTAGTTCTTGGTTCTTCCAAAGTTGGCCAAGGTTATAAATTCTTTGATTTCCTCTTTCTTGTCTATAAATCTTGGAGGCTTTCTTGAACCTTCCTCATCCTTTCGGCACCCTTGCTCGCGATCTCTAATGGCTGTTCCCACTTCAGCTTTGTTCGAAGATCACTCTTCTTTCGGAATTGACAGGAAATTTCAGTCCCGTTCCTTGACTCCTTCTTTGCTCACTTCCTATGACCTGAAAGGGATCAAGAAACGGTTCTTTCAAGAGCTGGAACTGCGTCTCCGAGTTCCTACTCCAAATGAACCTCCTAATTTTTTCCCCCCAAGTGAGGTCTGTTTCTTTGAGGATGCCTTCAATATGGGTCTTCGTCTTCCCATCCATCCCTCTGTTGGGTGTATCTTAGCGTATTATGGTCTGCCCCCTCCCGTCTATCTCCTCGAGGGTGGGCTGTGCTCATCAGCTCTTTTTATTCTGGCGTCTCCATGGCAATGACCAGTTTTCCACGACTGCTGAGTTCTTGTATTTCTATAGTCTCGAAGAAGACGACGTTCCCTGTTTTAGCTGTTTCAGGTGGAGATATTTCTCCGAACGCCAGTTTGTACTTGACATTCCTTCTTCGTCCCTTGAGTGGCTTAGCTGCTTTTTCTTTGCCTCTGGGAATTCTTGGAGGTCTATTGAGGAACGTCGACGAGGGAATAGGGTCCCACGTTCTTGGAGGAAGTTTAATCATATCGGTAAGGGGCTTAGCAGTCTTCTTGATTATTCTCCCTTTCGTAGCGTTCTTGTTCTGATCTTTGTCTTATTGTGCAGTTGCGCCTGATCCAGATTTGCTAGAGGCAATGAGGATTGAGCAAGTGAAGCAGTTTGCACCCATGCCCTTTTCAGAATTGATGACTTCTAGTAACTTTTTTCTATTTAGTGCAGTGGCAGCTTCCATTGATTTTCACTTCGACTGCAGCTCGCCAGACCTTTCTCCCTCAGAATTCGAGGAGGTCGAGGAGGTGGGTCCGTCTTCCAAAAAATGCAAGTTGTGTGACTTTCCTTCATCTCCTGATTCCTTTCTTAGTGCAATTTTTCTTTCTTCCACTGAGGCCAAGCTTCTCGACGCACTCTTGAAGGCAGAGAAGGAAAGGGAGGAATTGAGGGAAGAGAACGCCCTTCTGGAGGAAATGGCTAAATTGAAGAGACGCTTAGGGGATAACTAGCAGTTCTGTCTTGGGAGCTTCAGACGTCTTCTCTAAGCAACTTTATTTTTGACAGTTATTTTTTTCTTTGATGTAATCTGGACAAGTTTTTCTTCCGTTGGATGTTGTATGTCATAATCTACCTTCTTTTCATGGTCCGCTTTGAGTGGCTGAGCTCTTTCTCGGAACTGCCTATTTCGTGGTTAACTGTCGAGCTTTCCTTGGTATTTCATCGTGAATAGTGCGTAGCACTCTTTGTTCCTTCGTGAATATCTTCGCTCCTTCTGAATTGTAGAGCTCTTTTCGAGCTTTTTCCTTAATTTATAAGCTGAAGAGCTTATCGAGAGCTTCGGGGCTCCTTTTGAACTGTAGAGCTCTCTTTTAACTTATAACTGATAGTTTATCAAGGGATACTGAGCCCCTTCTGAGCTATAATAAGTTTCTATAACTGATAGTTTATCGAGGGATACTGCGCCCCTTCTGAGCTATAATGAGTTTCTCTCGAGCTACTGGGCTCTTCCTGAGCTGTAGAGCTCTTTTTTTTATTTATAAACGATGAGGTTATGCTGAGCTACTGGGCTCTTCTTGAGCTATAGAGCTCTTCTCTTTGATGTGTTTATCATGAGCTACTGGGCTCTTCTTGAGCTATAGAGCTCTTATCTCTATAAACAATGAGTTTATCATGAGCTACTGGGCTCTTCTTGAGCTATAGAGTTCTTCTCTCAAGCTACTGGGCTTTTCCTGGGCTCAAGAGCTCTTATTTTTATTTATAAACGATGAGTTTATCATGAGTTACTGGGCTCTTTCTGAGCTATGGGGCTC
>CM042190.1:20034448-20052850 GCA_023539305.1 Ilex asprella | reverse complement strand
CAAAGTCCACCACCATTACACCAAAGTCACTTCAACATGGTGTTTGATGGGGAACCTTTTGAATTATTCCTAAATTTATTCCTAGAAAGGAATCCTAGAGGGAGGAATGGCCCCTGAATTTCCTAGAAGAGGCCATGAGAGGCATGACATGCCTCCAATGGAGTCCTTGAAAAAATTCCATCCAAGGGCAGGGGGCAACCCTTTGACCAAGATGGACACATTAAGGGCCACCAGAACATGGCTTTCAATAGAAATCAACTAGTATAAATGATTCAAGACTTGTATGGATCTAGCCTTAGAAAAACTGAGAGGCTTGTGTTCAAAAAATCTTACCCACCATGGATTGGTTAAGAGGAATTCCTTAGGGGATATAGAATCCCAGAATTCCATGTTCTCTGGGAAAAAAGAATCAATCTACAATAGAATACGTAAAAAGATTTATTTTCTAGTATGGGGAAGATAGGAACATTGGGAATTTAAATTTTAAGTTATTCTCATTGTAATTAACAAGAACAGTCTTTGCTTGGTTCATAAATTTGTCTGCCAACTCAGTCCAAATGTGACAAGAGATGGAAGAATAATTTCCTGCTCAATTCTTTAGAAATAAACTAGAAGTTTCAATGGTAGATCTGTTAATACTAAGATAAAAATCAAATGAGTTTGAAAAGCAGTACATCAACAGGTTAAAGAAGGCAAGAAACATATGCCACGCTTATCTGCCTGACATGGAATTAGTAAAAATGGCTTAGACTTCGAATTAAGAAAGAATTTCGAAGGAATGGATCTCTTTGAACTCTCAATCAGAGCTACTAGATATGAGATGTTGCTTAGAGAGGAGCAACACATGAAGAATAGTTCGTTAATGACTTATTTCCAAGACTTCGATGGAGAAGTTGAAATAGATATGGCACAAATAATAGGAAAAACACCAAACATATGTAATACCCTAAAAAAGATTGAAGACCTTGTTGACATGTCATCCAGTCATCCTTTAAAAAAAAGATGCACCGTCGACCTCCAGGCAATATTCATTTAATTTATCGATGGTTGGCGCTCTCTTTGATGAGATGATCAACCAAAAATTTGTTATCCTATCTCAATGATATAGTATCTCGCCAAAAAATGACAAAAAAAAAATAGAAAAGAATATTGCAAATGGCATAATTCATTTAGGCACTCAACTAAAAATTCTATCACATGATTTAATCTAAAAATGGATGCTTAAATATGCTGCAAAAAAAGAAAAAATCAGAAAGGTCGATAAAGTTCCTTTTCCTAAAGAAGTAAATATTAATATGATTTCTACTAATTTTCAGGGAGATAAGAAGTTTACCAGTTTGTTGGTTGGCACAAAAAGAATTGTCCTTAAGATGAGAATGTCAATTCATAGCAGGCTTAGTTGTAAGGAGGAAAAGTTGTTGGTTATGTGCTTTAAATGTGCAAAAAGAAAAATAGCCAAGTCAGATTCAATACCACTGGATAATGTGATAAGGGAGTTCACTGATAACGGACTCCAATTCAGCACTAGAGGTGAAGGAGATGTGTAGATCTATAATGGCTTTAAAAAAATATTCGATGGTGCAGATCTAGATATTTTTCAAATGAAATAAAGGGACCAGCATGATCCCCATTATTTCCCTGATATCAAGAGGGGTGGAAGAGGCATTAGCCACCAAGGCCGAACCAAGAGATAAAAAGTACAAGGGATGGACCATCAAAGGCAAAAAAAAAAGTGTTTGGCATAAAATCGAAAGGAAAGAACGCTAGGAGAAGCAAGCCCTAAAGAGGAAATGGAGATTTGAAATCATTACAAAAGCTAGGTCTAGAATAGTGAATCCCCTTGAAGTTCATGATGAAAGATGACACCATGTTCAAACCCCAAAGTTCCCATATAGGGTAAGATACCATACACTTAACAAAATTCAGATCTAGGGTAAGATACCATACACTTTACAAAATTCAGAAAATGACAGAACAGAGGAAGTTTTCCACCTAGATGAACAGGCAAAATCCTACTCCCCTTGAAGCTTATTTAGGGCCAAGGCCATCATGGGAAAGAAAAATCCCACTTGGACAAGAGAGTAACAAAAGGAGATCATGGGGGTCAAAACTAAGCAAGATATCCTTGATCAGAAAATTGTTGAATTCAAGTAGATATTGGATCAATCTGAAGGGGTAACGAAGAAGTTACCTGAGAGTTCATTAACCAAGGGAAAAAAATAAAGTAGAGGAAGACAAGGGCATGATTTCAAATGAGAAACAATGGACTTTGAGGACATAAAACCTCTCCTCAGAGATGATGCAACATACAACATGATATTGACTTTCTTGAAACATTCAAGGCTAAGCCAGGACGACAGTCAACCCATTTGGCAAGAGATGTGGAAGACAACATTGAGTCAATAGCAATGTTTGCAGAAACTGTGAAACATTTAGACCTGATGGAAGGTCTATAAGTATAGAGCAATGAGACTGGGGACAGATAGAGAAGTGTTTTAAAACCTGACATAGCTGGACGATTTGACCTAGTGAATTGGTGAATCGGAGCCTAAATCGAGCCGATTCTTGTATTAGATCGTTTGAGTATAAAAACCCAAAGAAACTCATTGAACCGACCGATTCTTGAGCAAACCATCTAAACCGGGCGATTGTAACAAATCAGACGAATAATTTAAACACTATAAAACTTGGGATTTGTCCATTTTGGGCATTTACTTTGCCCTAAATCATTTGGTGACTTTGGTCTCTGCCTCTCCTTGCCTCATAACGGTCTCATATCTAAGGTTCATCCTTCCGATGACTCTCTCTCTATTTCTCTCTTTCATTCTGCACTGTAACTCAACGAAGTGGAAGTGAACTTGTCAAAGACTTGAAGATTGCACAAGGACTCAATCGGAGCTCCATTGACATTGACGATCTACTTTACTCATTCTCTGTGTATGTACATCCTCTTCCCCCCCCCTCCATCTCTATCTGTGCATACTTTGATGAAGTCATTATCTAGATTTTCACTTTGTAGATTTGCTATTTTCCTATAAGAAAAAAAATGAAAGTTATGTTTTACACAATTAAAGAATTATAGAAAAATATTGACTTTTAAGCTACAAACACCACCACTTGTTTTTCTTCGCGTGTATGGATACGGGGTTGATTGATAAAGAAAGTATGGCTTTGTGTTTTTTTTTGAACTGAAGTTGTATGGATTTTTTGATACACTAATACTAAGATTATTTGTAATTAGGTTTGATTTGGTGAAAATTTTAGTTAAGTTTGATTTGATATAGATTTTACTACAATTATTTGGTTTAATTTGATGATTTTGAGGCTTTTGTTTGATCTAATATACATTAAGGATATTATTTTCATAATTATTGTGATTTTTTATCATATTTAATATTATTAATTATTTTATATTTTTATTACATTACTAGTCCAACCAGTGACCCAACGGTTGAACCAGTAACCCACTGATTCAATCCCTCTCTCTTGGATTAATGTCTGGGTCGGGTTTTATAACTATGAGATAGAATAATATTTTACTACCCAGGAAAATGTTATCTAAGCATTTGAGGCCACTATACAGACAAGTTTACATCGACAATCAACCAATCAATAAAGTCTTGGTTGACAATGGAGTAGTGGTCAACATCCTGCCTTCAAAGATGTTGAAGTTCCTAAAAAAAGGAGAGAATGACTTGCTTTACACTAACATCACAATTGGCAACTTTGCAAGGGGATCCTCTTCTATAAATGGAATTTTGTCTGTACAACTCCAAGTAGGCAATATGAACACCACAACAACATTCTTTGTGCTAGATTTCTCATCTAACTTCAATGCTCTTTTGGGAAGGGATTGGATACATGCTAATAGTTGTGTGTCATCATCTCTAAATTAAGCTTTGATTTTCCTATTAGAAAGTGTCATTGAATGAAGAAAAATAATGGAAGTACATTGAGCAGATGTCAATCCTTTCTATGCAGATGCACATAATATGGAAACCTATTTCTATCAAAAGGATATGACTTCAGTTGGATAAAGTAGTGGTATTTGGCTTATTTTTTAGAAGAACCCACACCAAATTTTCCATTACATGGCCAAACCTATCTTCATGTAGCCTAGGCTTGAAAATGAAGAATTAAAAAACGTTGATGGATAGAGCCTACAAGAGGCTTTGGAATGGAAAAATGGCTACTCTTAAATCCACATTAATAAGGTTGTTTGTATATAACTTGGAAGAAAATGTGAGGACATTAGGAGATGCCTCTATCGATTGGATTGAATACGTGTTGTAAGGTGACCCAGAGGATATATATCAGGACATAGAGGTGGAGAATCTTCAATCTACACTTATGAACTTGGATGATGTAAAGTCAGATGCTCAAGACCTGTCGGAAGAAGTAAATTTAGGAGATGAGGCCAAAAAAAGGCATATCTACATAATGCAACCCATGTGCCTCATTTCAAACAAAGGTTGATTGAATTTCTAAAGGCATTGAAATACTACTTTGCATAGAATTATGAGGAAAAATGTCTAGTTTAGATAGATCATTAGTGGAACATAAACTACTAATTAAGAAGGGTTTTCATCCTCACAAGAACCACCTAAGAGGATGACCATTGAGGTTACACTGCTAATGAAAGAGGATATACAAAGATTTTTTAAAAGCAGGCCTCATAAGAATTGTTTGGTATGTGGAATGACTTTCTAATATTGTTCTTGTAACAAAGAAGAGTGGAAAATTTAAGCTTGAATAGATTTTAGGAATCTAAATACTACAACCCCTAAGGATGAATATCCAATGCCTGTAGCAAATGTTTTGATTGACTCTGCAGCTAGACATACTATTTTAACCTTTATGGATGGACACACTGGCTATAATCAAATATTCTTAGCATAAGAAGATGTTCACAAAACTGTTGTTAGAAGCACATATGCATTAGGAACATATGAATGGGTGGTGATGTAATTTGACCTTAAAAATGCAAGGGCCACCTATCAGAGGGCAATGAATTTGATTTTTCATGATATGATTGAGAAATCGATGGAAGTTTACATCAATGATGTGGTCATTAATTCAAATGATCAAGAATCATATTTGAAAAATACGAGGAATTTAGAAGATGAGAATGCACAGTTAAACATGAACCCTTTGAAAACAACTGGAGCTTATGCTGCCAATTTCTTAAGATTTTTGGTTCATCAGAAAGGAATCAAGGTAGATAAAAGCAAAGTTAGGGCCATCTTAGAGGCCCAGGCACCAACCAATAAGGAGTTGTAGAGATTTTTGGGTTAAGTAAACTTCCTAAGAATGTTCATCTCTAACCTTGCAAGGAAGACAGTGGTCTTTGCACCTCTATTAAAACTAAAATCCGAGGTTAGTTTCAAATGGGAAGAGGTGCACCAGAAGACTTTTGAGAAAATCAAGGAATGCCTAACAAATCCTCTAGTGTTGATGCCACTAAAAGAAAGCAAATCATTAAAGTTATATATTTCACCAGGGGAAAGGTCTATTGGCAGTCTGATGGCATAGGATAATGATCAAGGCTATGATCAAGCATTTTATTAGTCAAGTAGAAAATTAAACAATGTGGAATGTAATTACTCTTCCATAGAAGCTTTGTTTGGTTTTGTACTTTTAAGCAATAAAATTGAGGCATTATATACTTCAATTCATTGTGTGCATTATTGCTCAGACTGACGTAGTCAAATATATGCTCACACGACCCTTACGAAGAAGGAGGTAGGAAAAATAGATTATTGCCTTAATAGAATATTATTTTCAAAATGTATCACAAACGGCAGTTAAAGGTCAATCTTTGGTTGATTTCTTAGCAGACCATCCAAGTGTTGTCATTGAAAGAAATACATTTGAATTAGGCCGCATAGAAATGACACATTGAAAACTAATGTTTGATGGATCCAAAAATGAACAAGGGCAGGAGCTTGAATTGTTCTAGTGTTACCAAAAGGAATAATGTTCTAATTTGCTTACCAATTAGATAAGACACTAGTCTTATCAAATAATCAGGCTAAACATAAGGCTTTAATTATAAGCCTAGAAATAGCCTTGAACATAAAAATCAAGAATCTTTTCATAATTTTTTACAGTTGGTGATTCAACATGAGCAAGGTTGGTAGAAATGCAATCACCCTTCACTAGAAATATATATCACAATGGTGCAATCCTTCATTCAAGGTTTTGAGGATTTTCAATTTGAACATGTTATAAGGCTTCACAACGGAAAAGTCAATGAAATAGCTCAAGCTACTTCTGGACTCAAGATCCTAGAAGGAATGAATAAGAGGATCATTAAGATACGAAAAAAAGACATTTGCCAACAGTGGTGGCATGGCCAATTGATATCCTAGTTTTTGAAATGGATGAGTCATATTGGAGACTCCCCATCATTAAATATTTGTAGGACTCATATTAGAAAGTAGAAAGGCTTATTAGAAATCGAGTATTAAATTATGTCCTTCTAGAAGAACAATTGTTCAAGAGAACTCCAGAGGGTTTGATTTTGATGTGTATCAACAAGTTAGATGTCATGAACGTTATGGTAGAAATTTAGGAGTGGATTTGCAAAGCTCACCAGTCAGGTGAAAAGATGAGATGGTTAATTCATAGATATGGGCAATATTGGCCAACAATGAGAAAATATTATATTACCTATGCAAAGGGGTGTCAAGCCAACCAGAAGCATGGACCTATCAAAAGGGTCTCTGTCATCGAGCTGCATTCAATTATAAAGTCATGGTCATTTAGGGGTTGGAAAATGGACTTGATTAAGCCAAATTCACCCGTCACCATCAAAATAACATTCTTACATTATAGTGGCCACTAATTATTTCACAAAATGGGCAAAAGTAGTGCCTATGAAGATTGTAGATCAGCAGTAAGTAATTGGCTTTATCAAGGAGCATATTATTTAGAAGTTTGGTTTGCTTCAGACAATTATTATTGATTAAGGCACTATGTTCATAGAGACAAAAATAAAAGAGCTTCCATATGAACATCGAATACATATGTTAAATTCATCACTCTATTATGCTTAAGTCTATGGATAAGCAAAGTCAACTAACAAAACTTTGAAAGTGATTGTAGAAAAGACCATAGAAGATAACCTAAGACAGTGGCATGAGTTACTGCCAAGAGTCCTATAGGCATATAGAACTTCCAAGAAGACCAGCATAGGAGCATCACCATTTGTGTTGGTGTATGGGCATGACATTGTGATACTTATGAAAATAACTATAAGATCAAGAAGGGTGGCAAAACACTAGGATATGTCGATGGATACCTACACTCAAGCAATGTTCCTTGAGTTGGAAGATTTGGAGGAGAGTCCATCAGAAGCACTAAATCATATCCAAGTTTAGAAGAACAAAATAGAAATGACTTATAATAGAAATTTCAAGTCCAAGAGCTTCTCTAAACAGGATTTGGTTTGAAAAACTATCTTACCCTTGGGGAGTAAGGATAATGAATATGTCAAGTGGTCCCCTACTTAAGAGGGTCCTTGTAAAATAGGGAAAGTAATGTAAGGTGGAGCTTACCCTTTGCGGTCCCTACAGGGAGAATGGAATAGAAAACCCATTAATGGGAGGTATTTAAAGAAGTATTATCCAATCATGTGGGAACCTTACAACATTGATTAAAGTAAGTTCATAAGATATACCATTGGCTCATAGGTGCAACTAGTTGTTTTTGGTCAAAATATTGTAATGCCATGTTCTTTCCCCTTGGCATGATGTCTCCATCAATTCTTGATATGGTGCACTTAACTCGGATACCATCGTCTGGGATTGAGGTGACAACCAATTTGAAGCTTGACCGCATTTTGATAAATATTCCAACCAATTTCGACTACTCTGATCATGTCACCTTCTTTTGCATACTAGACTCTGACACTCTTTCCTATAAATATCATGTAGCTTTTCTTCTTCACTTGCTTTGCCGTTTTGTCCTTTGCGTACCCAATCTCAAAGTCATCATTGAGTATTATAACATCACCATCCTTTTGGCTGATCGAAAGATATTGGCCTTAGCCCTTTTTGTTTTAGGAGCTCTTTATAGATGCCTCTTCAGTATGGACGAAAGGGGAATTGACTGTATGGAGGACCCTTACAATTATTTCAGGCATGACTATACACTTATTTTCCTAAAATTTTGGCCATTGAGTACCTTCCTATAAATACACTTATCTTCCTATAAATACATTTATTTTCCCAAAATTTCGTCCTATCAACTATGCTCACCACTTTCTTATGTTAGTGTTTCATCTTTGTATAAGGATTTCGATTTCTACTTCAAGACATTTCATGACTTAGAGTTCAACAGATATCCTCCTATCTTATTACCTTTTTCTGAATATCTCTACTCCTCGTTGCATCTTAAAGCATTCTTTGATGGCTTCATCAATCTTACTGATGAGCTAGCCAATTATCTCCACACTTTTTGGGATAGTATCCTTCTTCCTAGCTACCTTCATATGAGTGGTGCAATTTGTGATTTCAAATACACTCAGTGCAGTTTCAAAACTTACTCTCTTAGTCAGATAAATGCCCTTCATGCATCCCTTTGTTGAAGAGCGTGCAAATTGAAGGGTCAAGCTTAGAGACCCCTATCCTCTTCACCTTATTTCCTCAGCTTATAACAAATCTTTCAAGACGTTCATGGGGAACCATCTGCCTCTTCTTTCTTTGCAAACTATTGGCAAGGTGCTTCAGCTTTAATCTTTAATGATCACCCAAATGGTTATATATCCAAACTATGATTTGTCAATCGAAAACCCAACGACCTATCCTTTTTACCATCAGACTCACCAGTGAACTCCAACCAGAATCATCTATAATTTTTCCTTATGAATTTTCTTTTACTGCCAAAGGCTAGCTTGTGACGAAGCCTTCCGACGATCCTGCTATCAGGGATGATTTGCCCCAAAAGAAAAAGTTCAAATAACAAGCAGGGACTGAAGAACAAGATATCTCTTCCTCTAGGCAAGCTATACAAATGGTAGATAGAACAACAACAAATGAAGCTGACTCAACTTCTTCTCCAAGTCTCGAAGAGACTATTGCCAACAAAGTGCCTGTCTCTGTTGAAGCCTCTTCTAAAATAGAGATTTCTTCTGATTCCTTCTAGATTGAAACAAGGCCCAAAGAGGACTTCTAGCAAACAAATAGCTTTCAAGACATGTTCTTGTTACTTTTGCTGTAATTTTCTATTTTATCTCATGTAATGGCCAAATTTGGTGTGGCCTTTTCACTTTGTAAATGACTTCAGGAATGCAAATCTTTCCTTTTCCTTAACATTTACTACTGACTTTTGTTGTTTGTTTTGTTTTTGTACATCTTAAAACTCCTGCAACCATACCTCATGGCCCTGAACAATGGGCTTGTTGAGAGCGTGATTTGTTTTGTAAAACTTTTTCTCTTTCCAATGGTCAGAGAAGTATGACTCCATTTATTCCACCCAGTCAAACAATTGTTGGTTTGGGTCAGTCCAAGTCTTCATAGGAATGATTCCTTGGTCCAAAAACTTCCATCGGAGATGGGGGTGACAAAGCATTAAGACTTCGTCTTTTGAAATGGGAT
Source organism: Ilex asprella (assembly GCA_023539305.1). Lineage (NCBI taxonomy): Eukaryota > Viridiplantae > Streptophyta > Magnoliopsida > Aquifoliales > Aquifoliaceae > Ilex > Ilex asprella. The sequence continues at coordinate 20,043,251 of CM042190.1, read as the reverse complement.
AGTGCTCAGATAGTGCTGGAAAAATGCCTAATTTGAAGGCAGGACCTAATGCAAAGTTTAAGTTAGAACCCTCAGAGGGGATCAGAAATCTATCATCAACTGACTCTCGGATGGCATATCTGAGGTTAGTAGAAAAACGAAGAATATGAGAGGTATCTAGAGAAAGATCTACAGACATGGAGTGATCTAGCTTTCGTTTAGATGCCATTAAGGAAAGTCGAGGGTTTGAAGACCAAGTAAAGAGGAACTATCAAAGGTAAAAGTAAAATGAGGAGTACAAACGAAGGTTTGGGTGAACAGTACAGTGGATAAAGCCTCTAAATAGGTGTTCAGGAATTGAGCAGTTACAGACCGTTCAATTGCCTGAGTTGTTACTTGTTGGAATGGCTCAACTATTTAAAGGCACTTTAAGTAGATGATTCGAAAGGAACAATAATCATGACTGTTCATTTATCTAGGTTAATTAAAGATTAAACATAATTAAATGAGGGGGCATTATTTGGACCTAAAATATAAAATTATAGGAATGCTCGATACATTGACATCTAGCAAATTTGAAGGCGTTAAGAGAAGGCCACGTGGCAAATTTTGAAGAAAAGCGAAAAATGATCAGTCATGGACTTCTGAGAGTTACCAGCCAAACAACCGTCGATGGAAATAGAACTGTCAAAGATAGTGGCTATAAAAAGCAAATAATGGAGAAGTCGGATGACACATTCAAATCTCCACAAGACCCACGATCTAGGCATTTTTTAAGAGTAGTTTTAGATTACTTTTAGAAAATAATTACTGTTGTAATCAAGTCTATTAATTGAAATCTCTTCGATTGCATTAATAAAAGAAATTTATTTTATTAGTTCATTGCACTATGCGATTATCTCCTTAAAATTTATCCAAGAAAGTCCTAAAAAAAGGTAGTTGAACTGGACGGTGTAAATTCACGTGAATGAGTAGAAGATAGGAATAAGGCAAGACAACATGGATCTGAGCTACCAGGCTCGAGTTGGTCGCTAAGCAATACTTAGAGAGTTAAAGGGGGGAGAATGAACACGAAAGAGATATAGTGGTTTACCGGCGTGGGAGTTCGGCTAGTCCACTCTTTAATGGAGACTCTTGCTCCCTTTTTCTTTATTGGTCATGGAGAGGCTTTTCAATGTAATATGGAGAAAAATAGGGTTCTGTCCCCACTATGGAGGTGTTACACAATATTTAAAGAGTTGTGTCTTCTTTTTTGGGATCTCTTGCCGAGATCCTTGTCTTTTATGCATGGAGTCATCCTTGATTTTAGGAGAGAATCTTAGTTGGTTTAGAGTTTTGTGTCTTAAATGTAGTTTAGCCCTTGTTTCAGGAATATCTTATGTTACTCGACTGTTTGTCTCTCAATAATTTACTTATGGACTAGGAGGAGAGCTCGAGATCTGAGCTCTGAGCTTTAGTATGGCCGAGCTGACCTCCTGCTCTTAGTTGAGCTCGTACTCGGGATTTATCCCAAGTATCATCAGTTGCCCCCTAGCCCTTGGTCCAAGCGAGCTTAGGCAGGGGTTGACCTGTCTAAAAACGAGCTAGGCCATCACATGACAAACTCCAACTTGCACGTGAGGGTCGCCCCTTGATGATTTTTAGCAATCATAGTTTTCTCGATTCCCATGCATGTTTTCAACCCCCATCTTTTAAGTTATAAATGTCAAAACGGCTATAGGGAATCGTCTTCTTCCCCAGTTCAACTTCCCTTTTTATTTTTTTTCTTCTCGCTCTCTTGGCTTCCTGGCTTAAATTTTTCTGATTTCCTACTCAAAGTCGAGTTTTCTTGGTTCAATTCGAAGACTTTCATTACCCCTTTCCTTTGATTTCACTCTGAGTTGCGGTTTGTCGTCTATTTCAAGCTAGGTACGTCTCTTAACCTTTTTTTTCTCTTTTCTCGTTCTGGATCCCTCGAGTTCGAGATGGTTATTGTATTTCTAGGCTTTTTTCTTCTTTTATTTCTGGAATCGAGACTATTGTTTATCCCCTCTTCCCTTCTTCGTGGATTGGTGCTCTATTGAGGGAATCCTCGACATCGGGAACTATTGTGCGGACCCTAGGGTTATTAGGGAGAGCTTAGTCAATATTCCCCCACTTTATCGCTATTTCAATTTGCCCTTCTCTTGTCCCATCATGTCTGCTTCCTCTGGAGCCACTCCTTCCTCTGTTTCCCTCTTAGGAGATAGGTCTGTTGAGGAAGATGTTGACTTAGGCGAGGTGGGGGATGAAATTGACAATTTCCTTAGTGTTAACTCTGTTGATACTGAGATGAATGTTGAGGAGCCTCCCCTAATTCCGTCTCCATTGCCCCCAAAGCCTAGCAAGGGCAAGACTAAGGTTACCGGTGTGGGAATATTGGGCAGCGCTAATGGTGCAGGGGTTGCCTTCAGAGCTGCGGAACTTGTGGATTCTAGTGACCTCACTCCTTCTACCTTGAAGGTCCTTAGTGTCTGTTTCAGTTTCTCCCCTAGGGTTTAGTACTGGAGTCTAGACGAGTTTACCCCATATACTTCCCAAGTTCATAAGAAGGTTTGATTCTTCCAAGCTGTTTTTGAGAATGGTCTACGTTTTTCCATTCATCCTTTCATCAAGGGTGTTCTACAACATTTCAATGTTTGTCCAGCTCAATTCTCTCCCAACTTTTGGGGTGTTCTTGCAGGTCTTCTCGGTTTCTTTAAAAAACACAAAATCAAAGTTCCCACCGTCCCTTTACTCTTGGAACTCTTCAACGTAAAGCACACAGCTTTTGAGAGTTTTTTGTATATTTCTAAGAGCACAAAGGCTCAAGTAGTCATATCTGACCTCCCGAGCTCTTATAAGGGCTGAAAAAAAAACACTTCTTCTATGTAGGTGGCTCATAGTGGGAGTGTAACCCCGCTGATAAGGCTGGCACTCTTCCCATTCCTAGGGTCTAGTCTGTCCCTGACAACATGGGTAAGTCTTTGCTTGAGCTAACTAAGATCAAGTAAGTAAGTTATCTCACTGATTTCACTCCTCTTGTGTTGCTTTTTAGGTGTCCAACCCGAACTCAGTGCTGAGGATGAGCGGGTGTTGTTGAGGTTAGGGAAGTGTAATTCAGAGAAGCATTCTGAACTCATTAGACTTTGAGTTCTTATACAACAGGGATTTAGCCCCCTTGAAGTGAGGATTGAATCTCGTACCCCGATCTCTGTCATTGGCCTCGAGGATATGGTAGGTAATACCTCATTTTAACTCTTTCCCTTTTTCCTATATATATATAATCTCTCTCTCTCTCTCTTTTTGCTCTCTGTGGTGTCTTAGGATTTTCATCCCTCTCCTTACTCAACTTATCCCTTTTAAATTTTCAGGCTCTTTCTCAATGAAACTCACTCTGGCAGAGCTCCAGGTGAAGATTGATCAGATGAAGAAAAACGAAAAAAGCAGTAAACGAAAAGCTGAGGTTGGCTCTGGGGGGAACCCCCTTACCCGGGCCAAGGTTCAAAAGTTAGGGGAGCCCTCTCCTGTTCCAAATTTGACTATTAAAATCCCGACCTCGCCATTTGTCGCAGCTCAGGTTGGGGTGACGTCACTTTCCCTAAGGGGTCAATCTTCTTCCCAGCGAACTCCTGATCAAGGTCAGTCTTCTCCCTCCTCATATGAGGTTGAGAAAGCTTTGAGAGTGGCCGCCCACCTTCAACCTGATGTCATCTTCTATAGTTCTTCTGGGAAGACTCTTGAGTCATCTTTAACAAGACCTGGGACTGAGAATGAGGCAAGTCCCAGGGTGGAAAAGTTTGAGGACTCCTTCCTCTAAAACAGTGAGCTTGCTGTTGGGACCATTTTTTCTATCCTGATGTTCAAAAGGTCTCTTCTATGTCTCTCGAGGAGTCCTTCAGCTCAGCTCTCCAAGGAACAGCCGTTGTAAGTCCTCATATTTCCTTACACCCTCTCGCCCTTATAATTTTATGCTAATCCTCATTTGTTTTTCTTCTTTTACCTAGCTAGCTATCCATGTGAAGAGCTTGATGGGCAAGGTCCAGTCTTCGGAGAACTCTTCCAAGGCTCCGAAGGCGTACGAGCTCAAGGTTGCTGAACTATCTTTTGACAACGATGACCTTCGAGCTCAAGTGCATATCCTTCAGGAAAGGATGGAGAAGCAAGCTTCTACCTCAAGGAGCTTTGAGGCGGCGAGGGATAAAGCAGAGCAGGGAGAGAGAAAAGCCAGGGATGAGCTCAGGATGGCCAAGGAGGAGCTCAAGCTTAAGACCGAGGCTTTGGCCAAGGCCAACCAGGAAGCCTTTGATGCGCAGAGCTCCCTTAGGAGTCTGAAAGGGGAATATGTCACTCTATCCGAGGCTAATGGTACCCTTTGCAGTGAGCTCGAGGCACGGAAGGCCACCATCGAGCAGAAGGATGGTATCATTGCTGAACTCAAAGATGGCATCCTTACCAAATGGGTAACTGGGTGGCTTGCTTTTTAATGTAAGGCTAAGAAAACCTATCCAGAGCTTGACTTTGACTTTGCTATCTCAGTTAAGGAGGAATTGGAGGAGTCTGATGCTAAGGTTAAGGAGGGCACCTTAGATCCCCCTATTTCTAGTGTGATTTCAAAAGGTGCTGAGATGTCTACTCCTCCTGCTGGAGTCTTGGCCCAGGATACTTCTGCTGCTCTCCCCTTTAGGGTATCTCCTGTTTGTACGACTACCGAGCTCCTAGCTACTCTCGCCGTTGTTCCCGTTGTTGTTTCTCTTTCGACTGACCTTATGAATAAGACCTTCGCTTAGAGCTTGCCAACAACTAGGGTGGAGGTTCCCGTAACGAGTATATCTGAGAGCTCTCAGTTTTCCTCCATTTGCGAAAGGCTCTTCTGCTGAGCTGCAGAGTCCCTCTTTTGCACCTTCTTCAGAATCTTAGGAACTTTTTCCTCTTTTTATAGTTCTGTCTTGAAATTCACTATGTTTTGACTTTGACTGTGTTCTGAACTGCCTTTTGTCCTAACAATGTAACTTCAATTGGAGACGTGATCCTACTTTCCCTAGCTTTATGTTGTTTTATGTTCTCCTTTCTTACTCCCTTTTATCTTCAAGGAGGCCCCCAGCTCTCCTCGAGGCAAACATTCGAGTAAGCTTGCCAAGGGCTTCGCGAAGAGCTCTTATGACCTCCCATGTTGCGTTGGATCTCGCTTAGCTTGCCAACTGCGAGGAGTGATTGAAAGATATCAGGGTAGTGTCAAGGTCTTTTGACAGAAGGGGTTTTTCAGAGCTCATTTGACGTGATGTTGGTGGTCACACTTTCATTGAAGGTGGATCTGATATTATTTTCCATTATGAGTTGCTCGCTTTGATGCCAAAACATTCTCAAGAAGAGAATTTTGACGGTAATGCCAATTCGACCTCAGTTAGTTTGTTAAGAGGAGTCCTAGGATCGTTAGCTTACAAGCAAAGGATGGCTTGGCCGTCTAAAGATGTTACATGTTTTCTACTGTGTTGCTGGAAGTGGTGATGAAGGCGAGGGAGGTGTCAACGTTCTCCTTTAGACTGTTATCTCAACCTTTGCATATTCAGTAGAATAATAATTATTACACTTTTCAGTTGCTTTCCAAAATCGTAACTACCATCATTAATTAGGAAACTCAAATGACCACCCACGTTGCTTTTGCTACGGTTCTTGATTCCTTGAATCTTGCGATCGTCCCTTTAAGTTTCCAAACCTTCTTGGGTTTCTTTTCTCTTTGCTTCTATTCTTTAAGGTTTTTTTGTCTTCGAGCTTTCCTTCTCCTTTTCCTTAGGATTACCTTTGTCTTTGCTTCTTGCCCAAGAGTTCTCATGGCTGCTCCCCTTTTCTCTCTCTTTCAAGAACGCTCTTCCTCCGGGATAGACTGAAAATTTCAGTCTCGCTTCTTGGTTCCCTCTTCACTGACTTCCTTTAAATTGGAGGGGATCAAAAGACGATTCTTTCTTGGGCTAGACTTGCCTCTTAGGGTTCCCACCCTGGATGAACCTCCTAATTATCTTCCTCAAGGGGAAGTTTGTATTTTTTAAGGCGCCCTGGAGATAGGCCTCTATCTTCCTATCCACCCTTCCATTGGGTGTATCTTGGCTTACTATGGTTTGCCTCCCTCTCGCTTATCCCCCAGATGATGGGCTGTGCTGATCAGCTTTTGCCTGTTCTAGCGTCTCCAGGGCAATGACGAGTTCCCTACGACCCCCGAATTTCTATATTTTCATGATCTTGAGAAAAAATATGCCCCTACTTTAGTAGTTTTTGGTGGAGACGCCTCTCTGAGCACCAAATGGTGCTCGATATTCCCTTTCCCTCTAAGGGGTGGCCCCATCGGTTTTTATTAGCTTTAGGAGACTCCTGGAGATCTACCGAGGACCATCAACGAGAGAACAGGGTTCCTCATTCTTGGAAGAGCTTCTCTCATATAGGTTGGGGTATTGAGAGCTTTTTTGGCCATTCCTTGGTTCGATTCTATGTACTAATTTTTTCCTTGTCTGTGCAGTTACGCCTGAACCAGACTTGCCAGAGGTTATGAGGATTGGGCAAATGCAGCAATTGACTCCTAAGTCATTTTCAGAGTTGATGACGTCTTCATTTGATTCCCCCTTCTACTTCGGTTCCCCGAATTTTTCAACTTCTGAATTAGAGGAGGAAAAGAAGGATGAAGAGGATGAGGATGCTAAGCTATCCTCCAAAAGGCCCAAGGCGCGTGAGTCTTTCTTGTCCTTTGACTCCTCTCTTAGTGCAATTCTGCTTTCCTCTTTTGGGGCTAAACTTCTAAACTTACTTTCGAAAATCAAGATGGAGAGGGATGAGTTGAAGAAGGAGAATGCTCACCTAAGGGAGGAAGTGGCTGCTCTCAAAAAATGGTTGGGGAGAGCTAGCAACTTTTTCCTCTAGAAGTTCTCGTGACCTTTTTGTTACTTCTCTACGATGGATGTTTAATATTCCTTTTGTGATGTAATGAAAACGCTTTTTTTTTCTTTTTATTGTCTTCCTACTGTGTTTTGGATACTCCATGGTTCAGCACCTGTGCTAACTGGTTGATTTTTTTGAATTTCATGGGCGGAAGAGCTCATCACAATTTTTCTGCATGAGCTGACAAGCCCATCTGAGCTGTAGAACTCTTCTTCATTTTATGGATTGAATAGTTCATCGTATGCTGTAGAGCTCATCTTTGATTTATGAATTGAAGAGTTCATCATGAGCTGTAGAGCTCATTTTATGAATTAAAGAGTTCATCGTGAGCTTTAAAGCTCATTTTTTATTTATGAACTGAACAGTTCATCGCGAGCTCCACGAGCTCATCACAATTTTTCTATATGAGCTGACGAGCTCATCTGAGTTGTAGAGCTCTTCTCCGTTTTATGAACTGAATAGTTCATCGTGAGCTATAGAGCTCATATTTGATTCCTGAATTGAAGAGTTCATCATAAGCTTTAGAGCTCATTTATGATTTATGAACTGAAGAGCTCATCTTTTGTTTTTATGAACTGAATAGTTCATTGTGAGCTTTAGAGTTCGTTTATGATTTATGAACTGAAGAGTTCATCGTGAGCTTTTGAGCTCGTCTTTGATTTATGAACCGAAGAGCTCATATTTTGTTTTATGAACAGAACAGTTCATCGTGAGCTTTAGAGCTCGTTTTGATAGACCAGACGAGCATGTCTTAAAAACCTAGTTATTTTATTGAAAAATAATCTTATTACAAAGAAGACTTACTGAAAAAACTTCTTAAGATGCTCTGCGTTCCAAGAATAAGGCAGGACTTTCCCTTCTTCAGTCTGGAATTCGTAATTTCCAGGTCTTATTATCCTAGAGAAGATGAAAAGGTCTTTTCCAATTGGGGCTTAACTTCCCATGAGAAGGGTTTTTTCTTGCGAGCAGAAGCTTCCTGAGTACCAGTTCGCCAACCTTAAAACTTCTGTGTCTAACCCTTCGATCGTAGTACCTTGTTGTCTTCCTCTGGTAGCTCTAGATATTCTGCAGAGCTCTGCTCCTCTTTTTGTCCAGGAAATCGAGGTTAAGAAGAAGGGACTCATCATTGAGCTCGGATTCTACGAGCTCAGTCCTGGGAGATGGGATTCCAATCTCTACAGGCGTCACAGCTTCAGTTCTGAATAGGGGTGTCAAACGTGTCGGGTTAAACGGGTGACGGGTGAAAAACATGTAAACTCGTGCATGACACGTTTAATAAACGGGTAAAAAATTTAAACATGGACACGAATCGTTTAATAAACGTTTGACACGACTCGTTTAACACGTTTAATTTTATTTAAATTATTTTATTAAAATTTTAACCCACACCAAAAAATTACTCTATTAAAATTTGAAACTCCATTAACTATTAATTATCCACAATAATTGTACTCTCTTAATTAAGAGATTTTTAATTAGCGGACACTTGCAAAAACAAGTACAAAAGTTGAATGATGAAAGGAATGTGCTTCAACTTTTTATAGGCAAGGGATGAGGCCTTTTTCCCTTGAATCTACTAATGTGGGATTCAAGTCAAGAAGCTTGCACAACAAACACTTCTCTCACAAGCTTCTTGACTTGAATCCCACATCGGCAGATTCAAAGGAAGGAGACCTCCTCCCTTGCCTATAAAAAGTTGAAGCTCATTCCTTTCATCATTCAATTTTTTTATTTATTTTTGCAAGTGTCCGCTAATTAAAAATCTTTTAATTAAGAGAATATAAATATTGTGGATAGTGAATTTTAATAAATTCTGATTATTTTTTTAAAATAATTTTAATTATTAATTTATTATTATATTAAATTTATTTAAACGGGTAAACGGGTGATAAATGGGTTA
>CM042190.1:20022204-20034348 GCA_023539305.1 Ilex asprella | reverse complement strand
TATATATATATATATAATCTCTCTCTCTCTTTTTGCTCTCTGTGGTATCTTAGGATTTTCATCCCTCTCCTTACTCGACTTATCCCTTTTAAATTTTCAGACTCTTTCTCGATAAAACTCACTCTGGCAGAGCTCCAGGTGAAGATTGATCAGATGAAGAAAAACGGGAAAAGCAGTAAGCGAAAAGCTGAGGCTGGCTCTGGGGGGAACCCCCTTACCCGGGCCAAGGTTCAAAAGTTGGGGGAGCCCTCTCCTGTTCCAGATTTGACTATTAAAATCCCGACCTCGCCATTTGTCGCGGCTTAGGTCGGGGTGACGTCACTTTCCCTAAGGGGTCAATCTTCTTCCCAGTGAGCTCCTAATCAAGGTCAGTCTTCTCCCTCCTCATATGAGGTTGAGAAAGCTTTGAGAGTGGCCACCCACCTTCAACCTGGCATCATCTTCTACAGTCCTTCTGGGAAGACTCTTGAGTCATCTTTAACAAGACCTGGGACTGAGAATGAGGCAAGTCCCAGGGTGGAAAGGTGTGAGGGCTCCTTCCTCGAAAACAGTAAGCTTGCTGTCGGGACCATTTTTTCTGTCCTGATGTTCAAAAGGTCTCTTCTATGTCTCTCGAGGAGTCCTTCAGCTCAGCTCTTCAAGGAGTAGCCGTTGTAAGTCCTCATATTTCCTTACACCCTCTCGCCCTTATAATTTTATGCTAATCCTCCTTTGTTTTTCTTCTTTTACCTAGCTAGCTATCCATGTGAAGAGCTTAATGGGCAAGGTCCAGTCTTCGGAGAGCTCTTCCAAGGCTCCAAAGGCGTACGAGCTCAAGGTTGCTGAACTATCTTTTGACAACGATGACCTTCGAGCTCAAGTGCATAACCTTCAGGAAAGGATGGAGAAGCAAGCTTCTACCTCAAGGAGCTTTGAGGCGGCGAGGGATAAAGCAGAGCAGGGAGAGAGAAAAGCCAGGGATGAGCTCAGGATGGCCAAGGAGGAGCTCAAGCTTAAGACCGAGGCTTGGGCCAAGGCCAACCAGGAAGCCTTTGATGCGCAGAGCTCCCTTAGGAGTCTGAAAGGGGAATATATCACTCTATCCGAGGCTAATGGTACCCTTTGCAGTGAGCTCGAGGCACGGAAGGCCACCATCGAGCAGAATGATGGTATCATTGCTGAGCTCAAAGATGGCGTCCTTACCAAATGGGCAATTGGGTGGCTTGTTTTTCAACGTAAGGCTAAGAAAACCTATCCAGAGCTTGACTTTGACTTTGCTATCTCAGTTAAGGAGGAATTGGAGGAGTCTGATGCTAAGGTTGAGGAGAGCACCTTAGATCCCCCTATTTCTGGTGTGATTTCAAAAGGTGCTGAGATGCCTACTCCTCCTGCTGGAGTCTTGGCCCAGGATACTTCTGTTGCTCTCCCCTTTAGGGTATCTCCTGTTTCTACGACTACCGAGCTCCTAGCTACTCTCGCTGTTGTTCCCGTTGTTGTTTCTCTTTTGATTGACCTTATGAATAAGACCCCTGCTCAGAGCTTGCCAACAACTAGGGTGGAGGTTCCCGTCACGGGTATATCTGAGAGCTCTCAGTTTTTGCCTCCAGTTGCGAAAAGCTCTTCTGTTGAGCTGCAAAGTCCCTCTTTTGCACCTTCTTCAGAATCTTAGGAACTTTTTCCTCTTTTTGTATTTCTGTCTTGAAATTCACTATGTTTTGACTTTGATTGTGTTCTGAACTGCCTTTTGTCTTAACAATGTAACTTCAATTGGAGACGTGATCCTACTTTCCCTAGCTTTATGTTGCTTTATGTTCTCCTTTCTTACTCCCTTTTATCTTCAAGGAGGCACCCATCTCTCCTCGAGGCAAACATTCGAGTAAGCTTGCCAAGGGCTTCGCGAAGAGCTCTAATGACCTCCCGTGTTGCGTTGGATCTCGCTTAGCTTGCCAAGTGCGAGGAGTGATTGAAAGATATCAGGGTAGTGTCAAGGTCTTTTGACGGAAGGGGTTTTTCAGAGCTCATTTGACGTGATGTTGGTGGTCACACTTTCATTGAAGGTGGATCTGATATTATTTGCCATTATGAGTTGCTCGCTTTGATGCCAAAACATTCTCAAGAAGTGAATTTTGACGGTAATGCCAATCCGACCTCAATTAGTTTGTTAAGAGGAGTCCTAGGATCATTAGCTTACAAGCAAAGGATGGCTTGGCCATCTAAAGATGTTAAATGTTTCTGCTGTGTTGCTGGAAGTGGTGATGAAGGCGAGGGAGGTGTCAGCGTTCTCCTTTAGACTGGTATCTCAACCTTTGCATATTCAATAGAATAAGAATTATTACACCTTTCAGTTGCTTTCCAAAAACTTAACTACCATCATTAATTAGGAAACTCAAATGACCACCCACGTTGCTTTTGCTACGGTTCTTGATTCCTTGAATCTTGAGACCGTCCCTTTAAGTTTCCAAACCTTCTTGGGGTTCTTTCCACTTTGCTTCTATTCTTTAAGGTTTTTTTGTCTTCGAGCTTTCCTTTTCCTTTTCCTTAGGATTGCCTTTGTCTTTGCTTCTTGCCCAAGAGTTCTCATGGCTGCTCCCCTTTCCTCTCTCTTTCAAGAACGCTCTTCCTCCGGGATAGACTGAAAATTTCAGTCTCACTTCTTGGTTCCCTCTTCACTGACTTCCTTTGAATTGGAGGGGATCAAAAGACGATTCTTTCTTGGGCTAGACTTGCCTCTTAGGGTTCCAACCCTGGATGAACCAACTAATTATCTTCCTTGAGGGGAAGTTTGTATTTTTAAGGCGCCCTGGAGATGGGCCTCTGTCTTCCTATCCACCCTTCCATTGGGTGTATCTTGGCTTACTATTGTTTGCCTCCCTCTCGCTTATCCCCCAGAGGATGGGCTGTGCTAATCAGCTTCTTCCTGTTCTGGCATCTCCAGGGCAATGACGAGTTCCCTACGACCCCTGAATTTTTATATTTTCATGATCTTGAGAAAAAAGATGTCCCCTACATTAGTAGCTTTTGGTGGAGACGCCTCTCTGAGCACCGAATGGTGCTCGATATTCCCTTTCCCTCTGAGGGGTGGCCCTATCGCTTTTTCTTAGCTTTAGGGGACTCCTGGAGATCTACCGAGGACCATCAACAGGAGAACAGGGTTCCTCATTCTTGGACGAGCTTTTCTCATATAGGTTGGGGTATTGAGAGCTTTTTTGGCCATTCCTTGGTTCGATTCTATGTACTGATTTTTTCCTTGTCTGTGCAGTTGCGCCTGAACCAGACTTGCCAGAGGTTATGAGGATTGGGCAGATGCAGCAATTGGCTCCTAAGTCATTTTCAGAGTTGATGACGTCTTCATTTGATTTTTCCTTCTACTCCAGCTCCCCGAATTTTTCAACTTCTGAATTAGAGGAGGAAGAGAAGGATGAAGAAGATGAGGATGCTAACCTATCCTCCAAAAGGCCCAAGGCACGTGAGTCTTTCTTGTCCTTTGACTCCTCTCTTGGCGCAATTCTGTTTTCCTCTTCTGGGGCCAAACTTCTAAACTTACTTTCGAAAATCAAGATGGAGAGGGATGAGTTGAAGAAGGAGAATGCTCGCCTAAGGGAGGAAGTAGGAGCTCTCAAAAAACGGTTGGGGAGAGCTAGCAACTTTTTCCTCTAGAAGTTCTCGTGACCTTTTTGTTACTTCTCTGCGATGGATGTTTAATATTCCTTTTGTGATGTAATGAAAATTTTTTTTTTCTTTTTATTGTCTTCCTGCTGTGTTTTGGATACTCCATGGTTCAGCACCTGTGCTAACTGGTTGATTTTTTTGAATTTCATGGGCGAAAGAGCTCATCACAATTTTTCTGCATGAGCTGACAAGCCCATTTGAGCTGTAGAACTCTTCTTCATTTTATGGATTGAATAGTTTATCGTATGTTGTAGTGCTTATCTTTGATTTATGAATTTAAGAGTTCATCATGAGCTGTAGAGCTCATTTTATGAATTGAAGAGTTCATCGTGAGCTTTAGAGCTCATTTTTTATTTATGAACTGAATAGTTCATCGCGAGCTCCACGAGCTCATCACAATTTTTCTATATGAGCTGACGAGCTCATCTGAGTTGTAGAGCTCTTCTCCATCTTATGAACTGAATAGTTCATCGTGAGCTATAGAGCTCATATTTGATTCCTGAATTGAAGAGTTCATCATGAACTTTAGAGCTCATTTATGATTTATGAACTGAAGAGCTCATCTTTTATTTTTATGAACTGAATAGTTCATTGTGAGCTTTAGAGTTCGTTTATGATTTATGAACAGAAGAGTTCATTGTGAGCTTTTGAGCTCGTCTTTGATTTATGAACAGAAGAGCTCATATTTTGTTTTATGAACTGAACAGGTTATCGTGAGCTTTAGAGCTCGTTTTGATAGACCAGATGAGCATGTCTTAAAAACTTAGTTATTTTATTGAAAAATAATCTTATTACAAAGAAGACTTACTGAAAAAACTTCTTAAGATGCTCTGCGCTCCAAGAATAAGGCAAGACTTTCCCTTCTTCAGTCTGCAATTCGTAATTTCCAAGTCTTATTATCCTAGAGAAGATGAAAAGGTCTTTTCCAATTGGGGCTTAACTTCCCATGAGAAGGGTCTTTTCTTACGAGCAGAAGCTTCCTGAGTACCAGTTCGCCAACCTTAAAACTTCTGTGTCTAACCCTTCGATCGTAGTACCTTGTTGTCTTCCTCTAGTAGCTCTGGATGTTCTGCAGAGCTCTGCTCCTCTTTTTGTCCAGGAAATCAAGGTTAAGAAGAAGGGACTCATCATTGAGCTCGGATTCTACGAGCTCAGTCCTGGGAGATGGGATTCCAATCTCTACAGGCGTCACAGCTTCAGTTCTGAATAGGGGTGTTAAACATGTCGGGTTAAACGGGTGACGAGTGAAAAACATGTAAACCCGTACATGACATGTTTAATAAACGGGTAAAAAAATTAAACACGGACTCGAATCGTTTAATAAACGGTTGACACGACTCGTTTCACACGTTTAATTTTATTTAAATTATTTTATTAAAATTTTAACCCACACCAAAAAAATTACTCTATTAAAATTTTAAACTCTATTAACTATTAATTATCCACAATAATTGTACTCTCTTAATTAAAAAATTTCCAATTAGCGGACACTTGCAAAAACAAGTGCAAAAGTTGAACGATGAAAGGAATGTGCTTCAACTTTTTATAGGCAAGGGATGAGGTATTTTTCCCTTGAATCTACTGATGTGGGATTCAAGTCAAAAAGCTTGCACAGCAAACACTTCTCTCACAAGCTTCTTGACTTAAATCCCACATCGGCAGATTCAAAGGAAGGAGACCTTCTCCCTTGCCTATAAAAAGTTGAAGTTCATTCCTTTCATCATTCAACTTTTTTATTTATTTTTGCAATTGTCCGCTAATTGAAAATCTTTTAATTAAGAGAATATAAATATTGTGGATAGTTAATTTTAATAAATTTTGATTATTTTTTTAAAATAATTATAATTATTAATTTATTATTATATTAAATTTATTTAAACGGGTAAACGGGTGATAAACGGGTTAGCATGTCTCACCCGAATACGACTCGTTTATTAAATGTGTTAAACGGGTTGACCTGTTTATCACTCGAACCTGTTAAGGTCTCACCCAAACCCGTTTAATCAGCGGTTAATCATGTCGTGTTGAATTTTAACAAGCCTAGTTCTGAATACCAAGGCAAATTGTGTTTCTTGGGTTGCTGATCTGACTGTTGTCCTATAAGCCCATAGTACTTCTGGGATATACTTCACCCATTTTTCCTTCAGAACTTCAAGTTTGGTCTTCAAATCAGTCTTGACAGTTTTGATTCTGACCTCTGCTTGTCCGTTAGACTGTGGGTGAGATGGTGCCTAAAAATAATTCTTTATCCCGAGCTCGGTACAGAATCCTCTAAATTTAGTGTTATCAAATTGTTTTCTATTATCAGAGACGATCGCTCTGAGGATTCCAAGCCAGCAAACTATTGACTTCCAAGTGAAGTTCCAGATCTTTTGTTTGGTGATCGTTGCCAAGGGCTCAACTTCTGCCCATTTTGTGAAGTAATCTACTCTAATAATGACAAATTTGCACTATCCAGTACCAATTAGAAGGGGTCTAAGTATGTCCAGACCCCATTGCTGAAAGGGCCAAGAAATTATCAATGACGTTAAGGGCTCTGGTGGGGAGTGGGGAGTATTATCATGAACTTGGAAGACCTTGCATCTTTTCACTAAATTCATGGCGTCTTTTAGTATGGTGGGCCAGTAGTATCCTTGCCTCAGTGCCTTACCCGCCAAAGCTCGAGCTTCGATGTGATTTTCACATACTCCTTCATGGATCTCTCTAAGAACGTAGTTACTATCCTCGCCTCCCACGCACTTAAGGAATGGTGCTGAAAAACCTCATTTTGTACAAATTGCCCTACAAAATAGAAAATCTTGTTGACTTGGCTCTCAATTTTGCTATTTCCTTGGGATCTTCTGGTAAGGTCTCGTCTCGTTGGTACTCTAGGATAGGGTCCATCCAACTCGGCTGAGCTAGAAGTGGGAGCACTTCTTCCCCAGCACTTACTGATGGTTCAACTAGATGCTCAACTGGTATCAGCATATCCAAGTTCTCCTAAGAAGTAGTTGCGAGCCTAGCCAGGGCGTCTGCTCTTGAATTATCAGTCCTGGGAACGTGTCTAATCTTAACTCGTACAAACCTTTGGATTAGTTCTCGTACCTTCCTGAGGTAAAGGGCCATTTTTTTACCCTTGGCTTCATAGGACTCTTCTATCTGCTTTACTACGAGCTAGGATTCACTGCAGACCTCCAGCTGCTCTACTTTCATCGAATGGGCGAGATTGAGGCTCGTGATGACAGCTTCATACTTTGCATCATTGTTTGAGGCCTTAAACCCAAGCCTAAGGGCATATTCGATGTCAATCCCGTCTGAAAATTAGAATTAGGCCAGCACTGCTCCCTTGAGCATTAGCAGCTCCATTTATTGAGAACTTCCACGTAGGGAGGTCGGGTACTAGCTGTGTTGCTTCCATCTCTATGGGTGTTGCTGTTGTGAATTCTACGATAAAATCTGTTTAAATCTGCCTTTTAATGGCCGTTCTTGGCTTATACCTGATATCAAATTCACTGAGTTCTATAGCCCACTTAACTAGTCTTCCAGAAGACTCTGGTTTAAACAACACTTGTTTCATCAGTTGATCAGTTGGAATCTCAATAGTATGAGCCTGAAAATAGGGCCTAAGTCTTCTAGAAGTCGTAATAGGAGCTAACACAAACTTCTACATCTTAGGGTATCCTCTCCTCTGCCACCCTCAGAGCTCTGCTACAGAAATAGACTGGTTGCTGAGCTCTGTCTCGTTCCCTTACTAGTGCTACATTGGTTAAGAAGTCTGAGACAGCTAGGTAGAGAGTAAGTACTTCTCCCTCTAAGGGTCTCACCAGAACAGGGGGCGAGCTCAGATAGTCCTTTAGTGCTTTGAATGCTTCTTCACAATGTGTATCCCATTAGAATGCCTTCTTTAAGACTTGAAATAAAGGTTGTCATTTGTTGCTTGCTCTGGATACAAAGCGACTCAAGGCAGCTATTCTCTCTGTTAGACGTTGAATCTCTCTTGTGTTGGATGGTGGCTGCATATTGAACTCTGTTTTAACCTTTTCGGAGTTGGCTTCAATCCCTCTGTTGTTGTCTATAAAGCCTAAGAATTTTTTCGTGGACACTCCAAAAGCACATTTGGCTAGGTTGAGTTTCATCTTGTATTCCTTGAGGATCTGGAATGATTATGTTAAATGTTGGATATGGAGTTCTATCTTCAGTGACTTTACTAGCATATCATCAATGTAGACTTCCATGGATGTTCCGATTTTTTTTTGAAATATCTTATTTACCAACCGTTGGTATGTGGCTCCAGCATTCTTTAGCCCAAAAGGCATGACTTGGTAACAGTAGGTTCCTTGTTCAGTCACGAAAGAGGTCTTCTCCTAGTCGCTATGGTTCATTCTAATTTGGCTGTAGCCCAAGAAGGCGTCCACGAAGCGAGGAGCTCATGTCCAGCCGTAGCATCCACTATTAAATCAATCCGAGGCAAGGGAAAACTGTCTTTAGGGTATGCTCGATTGAGGTCAGTGAAATCAATGCAGAGGCACCACTTTCCATTGATATTCTTGACAAGGACCACATTTACTAACCAAGTAGAATAATCTACTTCTCTGATAGCTTTGGCATGGAGGAGCTTGCTGACCTCCTCATTTATTGCCTTCTAGCACTCTAGAGCAAAATTTCTTTGCTTCTGTTTGATGGGTTTGCAAGTTGGGTTCACGCTCAGTTTATCCATGATGACCGAGGGATCAATCCCTTCCATGTCTTCGTGCTTCCAAGCAAACACCTCCACACTCTCTTTTAGGAACTGGATGAGTAGATCCTTAATCTTTCTACTTAGTTTGGATCCAATGTAAACAAGATGCCCTGACTCCTCATCAAATTGAACAGTTTCTAGTTTTTCGGATAGTGTCGGTCTGGTATCTAGCTCGTCTCTCATGTCGAGCTCATCTAATTTAATGTTCTCAACTTTTTTCTGCTTCATCAAGGGGGAGTAGCATTCTTTGGCCATGCATTGGTCTCCTCGGACCATTCCCACTCCATTTTTCGTAGGAAATTTCATAACCAGATGATAGACAGAGGGGATGGCTTTCATGGTGTTAAGCGAAGGCCTTTCCAGTAGCATGTTGTATGCAGAAGAGGCATCTATCACTAGGAATTTCACAGTGGTAGTGGTTTGGCATGGAGAATCTCCTATAGTGAACACAAGCTGGATTGACCCCAAAGGTGGCACCCTTTGCCCTGAAAGCCCCAATAAGTGAGAACTTATTGGCTCTAACTTTTTTCTGCCTATGCCAATTTTATCAAATACAGAGGCGAAAATAATATCCATGGAGCTCCCATTATTGATCAAGACGCGGTGAACTGTCCTGTTAGCCACGACCGCCCTTATTATCAGTGGATCATCATAAGGATACTGACAGCCTTCCAAATCCGAATCTGAAAAGCAGATAGCAGTGTTCAAGCGTGGCACCTTGGAGATAGTGTGCACCCTCAGAGCCTTGCCAGCTCTGATTTTGCACAGGTGGGCCTTTCTGGCTGAGCCAAACTCTCCACCTCCTATAAACCCTTCGGATATCACCCTGATCTCCCCTAGTGGTTGCTGATGTTGAGCTGGAGCTTGCTGCCGAGGTGATGGGGATGGAAGAGCTTGATTCTGATTGTCATGGGCAATGTAGCGGCGTAACTGCCCTCGTTGGATCAGGAACTTGATCTCCTTCTTTAGTAGAATGCAGTCGTCTATGTGGTGGGCATGATCTCTGTGGTATTCACAGTATTTGGTGGGATCCCTCTTGGCTGATTCTACCTTCATCCGGGGTGGCCATCTCAGGAATTTCTTGTTTTGTACTTCATACAAAATCTGTGATATCGCTGCAGTGAGAGGAAGTAGTTGCCGAGGTGCGTACCTTGGGTACAGCTCTGGCTGGACAGGGCCCAAGCGATCCCTTATATCTCCCCTCCTCTTAGGGGAACGATCACCGTCTCTTCTTGGAGACTTATCTTGTCTTGTTTCTTTTCTGGGACTTTGGTCATTTTTCTTCTCTTTTTTTCCTTTCTCCTTATGTAAGGAAGAGCTCCCTACCTTTGAGAGAAGGGTTTCCTCACCATTGATATATTTTTTTTGCCTTAGCCAGCACCTCAGCCATGCTTGCCTAAGGTTTCTTTAATATGGAGAACATCAGGTCCTTAGATTACACTCCCAACCCCACTATGAAAGCGGTAATAGCAAATTTTTCGTCTGGGATGTCCACTTTCAATGACTTCGAATTGAACATTTGGACATAAGACCTCAAGTTTTCATGGGATCCTTGCTTCACATTTAACAGATGATAACTGGGTTTTCTGTAAATTTGAGCTCCTATAAAGTGGGATACAAAGGATATAGATAGCTCTTTGAAGAAGGAGATCGTTGCTAGAGGGAGCCTATTAAACCACTCTAAGGCGGAGCCCTTCAATGTAATGGTAAAATCTCTACAACGCACAGGATCCTGGTATCCATGCAGTTTCATCTGGTTCTTGTACATATTGAAGTGATCTATGGGATCTTTCGTTCCATTGAAGGCTTCAATTTGTGGCATTCTAAACTTTGGAGGGAGGGGGAAGTATAGCACTCCGATGGTGAATAGGGAATCAGTTTCTTGCACCAGGGTGCCCATCATCACTGGAGCTCTCCCCTTCACCGCCTCTTTCATGCGGCTAAGCTCTTGCTGAATATCCTCGAAGCGCTGCTCCTAATATTGTTCTCTCCTTCCTTGTAGATAAGGGAGGAAGTCATTCCTTTTTTCTACCTCCTCATTTTGACTTTAAACTTTTTCGTTGTGTCCGTTCCTCGGTGGTAGAGGGGAGGCTTCCCTCATGGTATGGCTATTTTCTCCCCTTTCATTAACTTCTCTGGCAAGGTCAAGGTGAGGTTGATCTTTATAGCGTGAGTTATTCTGGCCTCCATGGGCCGCTCGTGCCTCCTGCGGGCATTGTAAAAGCTTCATAAGCTCTTCATTTTGCTGCATCAAGCGTTGGTTGACTAGGAGAACGACCTCTAACTCATTGTTCGCAGAGAAATTTTCCATGGGGGGATTAACCTCTACGGTGGGGCGGAGACCGGGAATATCTTTTGGCTACCTACTATTGGCAGTTTCTGGTTTATCCTGCATTCATGGTGGATTTGTTTGACTTCTACTCATGTTGCGAGTTGAGACCATCAGTCACTGAGAAATCAGTATATTTGTAAGAGGAATAGTCTTTCCCACAGACGGTGCCAAATTGACGGTGTAAATTCACGTCAATGAGTAGAAGATAGGAATAAGACAAGACAATATGGATCTGAGCTACCAGACTCGAGTTGGTCACTAATCAATACTTGGAGAGTTAAAAGGGGGAGAATGAACACAAAAGAGATATAGTGGTTTACCGGCGTGGGAGCTCGGCTAGTCGACTCTTTAATGGAGACTCTTACTCCCTTTTTCTTTATTGGTCATGGAGAGGCTTTTCAATGTAATATGGAGAAGAATAGGGTTCTGCCCCCACTGTGGAGGCGTTACACAATATTTAAAGAGCAATGTCTTCTTTTTCGAGATCTCTTGCTGAAATCCTTGTCTTTCATACATGGAGTCCTCCTTGATTTTAGGAGAAAATCTTGGTTGGTTGAGAGTTTTGTGCCTTAAATGTAACTTAGCCCTTGTTTCAAAAATACCTTCTGTTATCTGCTTGTTTGTCTCTCAATAATGTACTTACGGACTAGGAGAGGAGCTCGAGATCTGAGCTCTGAGCTTTAGCATCTCCAAGCTGACCTCCTTGTCTTAGTTGAGCTCGTACCAGAATTTATCCCAGGTATCATCAGAACTCATCACAAACAATCGCCTTAAAATTGTCTGTCGATTGAGTTTTCTTCATCAATAACAATAGTTTTTGGTATAACAAACGTAAAACTTTCAAAAGTAAGCCAAGAAAATTTTTTGTACGAGTTTAACGAACTATTTGATAGTGTCAAGTGATATACATAATCAATCAAAAATTATACATTTTTAAAAGTAGTTGCCACTCATCACTTTCTATGAATTTTTTAATCAAAAATCGTTGCCCACAAAGACAATATGGTGTTAAACTCAGTATAAAATTTTCTATGTAAATTGTTGCCCAAAACAATGACATCTCTTGTCACCGGTTTTTTTATTTCTGTATAGGTTTTTTTTTTTTGTCAAATCATAACCACTGAACCTAAGAGGTTCAGGGCCAGAAAAGACATATATATTAACTCACACATCCAAAGTTATCCGATGTGAGATAGCTCAGTCCCCCGACACCCCAGCGTGATTACCATTACTGCAGGGCCTCTTGCCTAAAGTGTGGGATTCCAACCCAACACCAAGTGCCCCATGTAAAGTGTTCGATTTTTTTTTATCAAATCTTAACCACTGAACCTAAGAGGTTTAAGAACAAAAAAGACATATATTAACTCACATACTCAAAACTACCCGACGTGGGATAGCCTTATTTCTGTATAGGTTGGAAGGTTGAACTAGAGCCATTAAGGCTCCC
>CM042190.1:19960714-20022104 GCA_023539305.1 Ilex asprella | reverse complement strand
ACAGATATATATGTATGTACGTATATATATATATATATATATATATATATATCAGCCGAATGTGTCTTCGATATCATTAGTCTATGTCAATGACATTATACTCTAGCTCATCACGTTTGTCATATAACTATCGTCATCTTGGTGTGTGTATGATATGAATTATCTGAGGCGAATAGCCGGTCGTAGGCCTAACAATTACGTGTTCAACTTGACCGAATAGGTGATAAGAGTTGATGGACTCATTGTGGAACTCATGCTTTCTTTCATACCAAGTTGTACCGATAGAATCTGTGTAGGATCCAATTAAACAAACTATGTTCGATGATGCTTGTCAGCTAGTAAAGTGTTGACGTTCGCTGGTTGTAGATGAACTATGTTCATTGCATGATAAAGAATCTCGAATGGTTTGACTGGATTGCCTATTTGATGTGTGTCTAGACATTTTTTGGATTATCATATACATAATTAAGAAGGATGAATTATATAGATACATAATATAATTATATACAAATCTGACAAGACATTTAATCCGTACAACTAACATGACTTGACACTGATAACGTAATGATATGATTTCACAATGATAAAGTAGTAACATAGCAATTCAATGACAAATGACTGACATGACTTGACACTATACTGATTATACTAAAAAAACTATCTAACAAATGTACAATGATTACCATTATTCAAGATATGACAGTGAAAAAAACAATTGCACATTTGCTACATTCGTTAATCTTTATCAGACATATAATTATCTGACTGAAATTGTGCATTAGACAATACATTTTTTGCTCAACTAGTGTCAACTCTTGTCCATATGCAGTTCTCACTATATCTTTTGCTAGTTGGAGCATGTAATAGCGACACATATGCACCAACATTCTATTATTCTCTCTTCGAATAAGTTATATTGTTGATTCATACTCTTCCCTATTCCTACGTTGCATTGTCAGTGATCGTCTATGAGGTAATGGTATGTCAAGTTCTCTTAGTTGTGTGAATAGTTCGTCTAATTTTTTAGTATGAAAAGCCCATTCTCATCGTACTCCTGCATAATACTCTTTTGGATCGAAAAATATCTCAGTTTTTTAATCATCGTTTCACTCTTGCAACAACCAAACTCGTCAACATTTGCGATTGTTAAATTTTGTACAAAAATTTGATGTAGACATAATTTTTAGTATTAGTCATATCAACCATATATAAGGTTTTTAAATAGTAGTGTCCAAACCATAGTGTGTTGAACATGTCATAACAGTCAATAGTGTATTTGTAACACCCCAAATACCCCCTTGGATGGCATTACATTCTAAAGACCATTTACAATCATGAGAGCAACTACATAACTTCATATCCAAAAAGAATTTACCTCATCATTCAAGCATGTACAATAACATCCAAAAGAATATGCCCAACAATGACATTTACATCTCCAAAAGAATATCAAAGTAAATCTTGCAGCGGAATACAAAATAAACTAGACTTCTCAGTGTACAAAAGAGTATCCTAGTCTAGTGCAAAAGAAAAGGGGTCGCTCTATGCGTCCACCTCGGGATCCACACTCCCATCAATTGGAGTCTCCCACTGGGCAGCCTCCTCGGCTCCTAACTCCTCCTCAAGTACATAATCTAAAAAATGTTAGCAGTAGTGGGTGAGCACAAAGCTCTGTAGAAAATTTCTCCCAAACCCAAACAAGGTTTAGAAAACATTTAAAATTCAGTCGGTCTCATTTCGAAAATATCATATATAACTTTTTGAAGAAAAACAGGACATTTTAAATAGATCTCAAGTTTAATCGGTAGCAATAATCAACAGAAAAGAATAAAATAAATTTTGCAACAATAACCATGTCAAACTTTTAGTCATTTAAGAAGGGCGCCTTCCGATGCATTGTCCCATACCAATGCATCGGCAAGAACGACCCACTCACAATCCCATGTATATTGGTTCATCCCCGTACTATGTATGTTGATTGCTTCTCATGAATCTACCTAACGATTATACCTAGTCCACCAATCACAATCACAATCACAAGCACTTTAGAAAAGGGCGTCTACCATCCTAATGGCAGTGACGAATCCCTTCCTAGGAAAAGTATACTATCCCTCGTTCGAACTCTAGTGAACGATAGTGGTTTCATTACCAAATGACAACCCACTAAAAGTGCTAGGAAACCATCTCACCCTTACTGGGATAGACTAACCTCTAACACTCTACGGCATCTCTCGAAGGCAATCCAAGTCCATCACAACAACCATACAAATGAGAAAACCAAAATATACTCAACTCACAACCATTTCAAGGAATTACCAAATTTCATAATTCCTCATGTAATATACCATAGAATAATTAAGGAACAATGCACAAGAGATCATCATAACATCATTTTGTTATATAATATCAAACACTAAGTTTTTGAAAGTGAAAACTGATTAGCACACAACTTTGTATATTTTAAGATGCTAATCAACTTAATTCACTCGCTTTTGAGCCGTAAATAATATAAGTTATGATGATTGAAGTCTTAACATCAATTTGATGTGTTTGCAGTTGAATGGAGATAAATATGGCTTTGAAAGACCCTCTCATACCACTTGGGATGAAAGGAGTTCAAAAGGTAGTTTGAAGGTAGCTCGGGAGCAAAGAAATCAAGAAATTCAGATAAGGAAGCAGAATGGTACCGGTACCTGGTATTGGTACCCAAAACCTACTGGAATCGGGGTACCGGTACCCAAAACCTACTGGAATCAGGGTACCGGTACTCGGTACCGGTACCTTATAGAGGAAAATCTATTTTTCTTAAAACCAAGGTTGGAAAATGAAATATCCAACCATCATAATGTTCAAAACATGGAATTTATTGCAAGGATATCAATAATCATTCATTTCATATCATATATATAAGAGTAAGAGTGAAAAACATAATATCCTAGCCTCAATGTAAGTGAATGGAAAAAAATCTCATATCTCAATGCTCAAGAGCTTTAGCTAAATACCCAAGCTTCAAATACTCTTTCCTATCCCTTCTTTCCCCTTTAGAATCCTTGGGTTCCAAAATTTATGGGTGAGAGGGTATGGAAGAGTGTAATGAAAGGCTAAGGGAAGGGTATTCTTGAAATCTAGGGTTTGATCTTCTAATTTGGGTGTAAATCTTTTGATGGGTGTGTTTTTGATCATCCTCTCTTTCTCTCTTAAGCTTTCTAGGGTTTGGAATGGTGTATGGACGGCTAAGGAGGCGGCCTAAATTATTTATAGGCCCAAAAAATGTGACCTAGATCGCGATCCTGAATATCGGGTGTACCGGTACCATATGGTACCGGTACGCTTCAACGGACATATTTTTTCACCGACTTCCAAGGCAGTTTTGACCAATTTTGAGGTCGAATTGAAAACTTTTCATGAGATACACTTTTGTATCCCTAGATGTCTACTATCTACTGTAAAAATTTCAGATCAATTGGACATAAGGATAAAAAGTTATGGCCAAAATACTAAGAGGTGTCCAAAATATTTTCTACCCAAAATTTACATAAAGTGTGTTTTTATTCCGGGGTACTTCCAAGCTTCCAATGCACCTCATATTACATCTCCCAAGGTTTTTCGACCTTTCGAATTCAATGGAGACCTTAGTTTGACCTAAAAAATATTTAAAAACTTACCTATTAACTATTTCCAAGCTCATATGCTTTCGAAACATAAACTTCTCAAATCCATTTGTCTCCCAAATATTTATTTCTAATGTTTTAATCTATGTGATTCATTTTTACATCATTATATATAAAAAAAATAACTAAACTAGTATATTACTATATTACTATACGCATGTGGGGTATTACAGTATTGTCACTTTAACACATGGTTTGCTAAAAACTCATTCAGGGTTTAGTCACTTCAGAACATGACATTAAGTAGTCACTAGCAACCACTTTTTCTTCTTCAGCCTTATCAAATGCCAGTTAGTTGTAATTCATCACAAGATTTTTATGAAATGCCTACCAGTTCACCCTTACACCTTGTTGGTAGTTGTGTGTATTCATTACAACACATTATTCATCAGCAATTATAGGATTTTGTTATTTCATTAAAAGAATTCATTAATTCAGTGGGTTGTCACTTCATGATGTGGCTTGTTGAATAGTCATGTTAGTGTAAATTCATCGAATATAGATCAGTGCATTTTCAATTCATGAGTAACATGAAAACAATCAGTGTATTGTCAAGTTATGGATACCAGGAAACAATCAGTGTATCAGTCATTTCTTAGTGAATTGATATGTCCATCAAACCTTGATCTTTCAAGAATATATATTCATCATGTGTAAGCAACTCATTGAACAATACTCATTTCTAACAATGAATTATAGTGTGAGAACGCCTGTATGAAAATATGGGTTATCATTGGGCCTTAGAGGATGAGTTCTACTATCTACTGAATCTTCGTTTCCCTTATTCAAATAGGGTCTTAAGCACCATGAGGGCCGAATTGCAATATCATTAGAAGGAGCGAGAAAATCTTAGTAGAGATATGTGAACTTGTAATATAAGGTCTCAACAAATTGTCATTCATATGCCAATTGAGACAAATCAAAAACTAGAGCAAGCATTGCTTCGTTTTCAACCTAAGAACAATCTCATGATAATCCGTTTAAATCGTTACAACCCCTGTCGCATCGCACAATGCTGAAAAAAGGTTAATGGAAGAAGAACGTATAAGTTTCCTCTTAAGTGGAGATGTTGGATGTATTTATGATGTCGAGATATCTGACGAAGATGTTGACCCATAAAACATGTGGTGTGAATAAATGTTATGTTAATGTTGTGTGGAGAAATGTTATGTTAGCGTTGTGTGGAGAAGTGTTATGTCAGTGTTGTGTGAACAAATGTTAGGCTAGTGTTGTGTGGATAAGTGTTATGTTAGTATTTGTGTCGAGAAATTCTATGTTAATGTTGTGTTGAGAAATGTTATGTTAATGTTATATTGAGAAGTGTTATGTTAATGTTGTGTTGAGAAGTGTTATGCTACTTTTGTTATCTCTCGATCTTGTTATTGTTGTGTCAAGATTTAAATGTGAAATGTTATGTTAAAGTTGACTTAAATGTGTTGTGTACAATATTGATTGTATATGTGACAACTTGATTAAAGACTACAATTGAAATTCATAAAATAATTATAGTCATGTATTTACAAAAGAAAAATTTTGTACAGTTCCAAAAAACCTAAAAATACATCAAAATCGTGTGCCACATGGAGGTGGTCGCCAACTTCGTTTCATCTATCTCTGAACCTCATGCTCAATATCCTATGGTGCAGCCAATGTCACCTGTAACACTGACATCATCATCATGATGTGCATGACCTCACCCCTGGGCCTGTCCCCGATCATGTTGTCCACCTCGAACTCGCGGTCTGGCTCTCACTTGACCTATACCTACAAGTGTAGCATCCCGTGTCAATCCCTCCTCAACTAACAATGGATCTGGTAAAGGATGCTTGAGAGAAGGGGTAGGCTAGGCTGTGTGCAATGACCCCATTGCCGATGACACGACATGGGTGTCAAAGTAATTGATGTGGTACCTGTTGGCACTATTGGTGGAGTGAAAAAAGGAACATCCAAATTTATAGGAGAATGTGTCATTGTAAATGTAGAGGTCAGTACTCTTGAGATGAATGGTGATGGTGTTGGTGCTAGAGTCCGTGTCACTGCTAGAGTCAGTGTTGGTGTTAGTGTCAGTGTCGGTGTTGGTTCTGGTGTGGTGTAAGCGTCGATGTCGGTGCATGTGCTTCTGATAGAGGTAATGGTCATATAGGTGATGACAGTATAAATGTGGACGATGATGGTGGAGAAATAGGAGTAGTACAAACACCAAAAGGAGGGGGCTGCGCAGATGTAAACGAAACATCAGCCGCCAAGACTAGACCATTGACAAGTCATCATTACTCACAGATGAATGTCAAACACGAGGGGCTCGAATCTGTGATATGACCAAGAGTGTTCATGCAAAGTATCAAATTTGGGCTGTCATTATACGTAAAACGTGAAGTGTGATATATCCGTATAAGAGTTTCTTCCTACAAAAATATTGCCTGAAATATTAATTATAGTAAACAATTTCACATTTTTTGCCTTCAAATATAATAGTAAATCATTTAACAACATCTTATCAGCAGTTTTATGAAGCTCCCATCTGGTTGAAAACCAACCGTAAGCCTAGCAATGGGGGACTGACAAGCCGACGAGTGATGTGACGATACCATATCATGCGTGAGTCAGTAGGATCCATCAGTGCAGTAGTCAGGTCTCCTATAAAAAGGGTCTCCCGACGATGGGCCCACATGTCTATGTACACCTGATGAACATCTGTCCAATCCCGACTCAATCTCCCACGACGATTGACAGCATGCAGGACCCTACTGGTATCATATGGCTATGGTATGCGCTTTACAAGACTGAACTGTCAAGTAACACGATTTAGAAAATGTCACTCGCTGACATCAAAACAAATCAATGGGGCGTGTGTGCGCCAAATATCTTGCCAAATAAGGCAATAATTGGGCAGCTGATTCGTGACCTAAGCAGTACACAACTCTCATATTATCTGCAATTCAAATTATGGGCACTCGTTAATAAATGTACAAGTATTTTATAAAAAATTGGACAGAGTTTCCCTTATAAATTGGAACTTTCCAAAAATTTCAACTTGTGTACGACACATTCGACTCATGATTTGCATACAACACACCTAATTATGAACAATTAATTTACCAAAAGTTAAGAAAAAGAAAACAGGGACAAGCAAAAACTAAGAACAAATTTGCATCAAAGTTGTCTCACCCAATCAATAGAAAAACTTCGGAGCCAATACTTCCCCAAAATAAACTCCAGAGACAGAAAAAATAATGATAGTGAACCTAAACACCCATAATTTGTAATAATTCAAAAACCACCTCATCCTCAATTTACCAAATTCAAAAGAGGTAAAACTCAAAGATAGAGAATGCAATACTCGGTTGGACCTTGTTTATTCTGTCGAGGGGTTCCCCATATATTTCAGTTCAACAAACTCAATTTATTTATTTATTTACCAATGGGTGGAAGAGGTACAAGAATTTCTAGAAAAAAATTGAGAACCATTGAACATAAAATTAAGCAAAGAACAACAACTAGGTTCATAACATGTTTGATTTATTTTCTGCTCTAGTCTGCTTTATATATAGAGATTACAAAAAAAAAAAATCATTCATTCTAAGTGCCCTAGGCTATGATTCTATCTCTTTGTGCACTTGTCACTACAAGAAATAAGCTTGTTAGTGGCAAAAGTATTAGTAACGAAACTTATATCGTCACTAAAACCTAATATTTAGTGGCGAAAATAAATATTGGCCACTAACCCAAAATAGTTAGTGACAAGCTAAAATAATTGTCACTTATTTAATAAAATAGAGTGTTACTACTGACAATATTAGTTTTGTCACTAATATATTGTCACTAAATTTGAGGCGGGAGAAATTTGGGGCCAAAAAAAATGGAGGGAAGTTCTTTAGTGGCAATTAATTTAATGTCGTTACTAAATAATCAATCAAATGATAACTCTTTAGTTACGACTTGTCCATTAGTCACTATTTTCATGAACCAAAGTGGTATTAGTGACAATTTAAATTGTTGCTAATAATTTGATCACTAATTTGGGGGCGGGAATTTTTTGGCGCAAAAAATATGTTGGAGGGAAGAATTTAAGCGACAATTATTTTAATGTTGTCGGTAAATAAACAATTTAGGCCCAACTATTTAGTGATAACTTAGCCATGAGGCACTATTTGGTGACCCAAGGTACTATTAGTGATGAATTCAAACTTGTTATTAATAATTTTATAATTAATTTTGAGATGGAAATTTTTTGGTGCTAAAATTTGTTGGAGAGAAGCATTTTATCAACAAGTTTTTAACGTCGTCACTAAATAATCAATCTAGCACCAATTATTTAGTGGCGATCTAACGACACGTCACTTTTTTGCATAAACCAATGAGGTATTAGTGACAAATTTAAGTTTGTCACTTATAACAATATCAATCACTATTATTAGAATCAGACTAGATTGCTCGATCTGACTGGTGAACCAGGTCATTCAACGGTCCGGTTCACTAAAAAGATCGCTGATATAATCAAATCGTTGAAAAATAACAAAATCGATCGATGTTGACCAAAATCGATGAACTAAAAACTCTTAAATCGTCAATTCAAAACTTAAACCAACCGACAGCCACAATCACTTTTTGATGCTTGAAGGACAATTTCTGGCATCATCGAGGACAACATTATTATATGGAACTTGATCCTTCATGTACTTAAAATAAAGATACAAATAATTGTGCTTATAAATAAATCGAATTGAGATCTATATTTGACTTGAATACAAACTTGTATACAAATTCAAATTTAATTAATTAAATATAGATTGAAGTTTATTTTAGAATATTCGAATTCGAATACGAATATTTTATAATGAATACGATAGATTTAAATTTTGATATTTCGTATCAAAACCTAATGTGGTCAAATAATCTGAACCCCTTATAATTGATTAATCTGAATTCGAATATGAGTATGCTATTAATTAAATAATAGTAATCGAACTAAATTTTAATTTTTAAAGAGTACACATAAAAACATTGAAAATGAAATACACCGAGAAACGAAATCGGAGTTTTCAAATTGGATTTGTATTCTAATTGTTTGGTCTTAATCGAATATGCTTATTGACTGGATAATTAATTGTGCACTTGCCCTAAATGATCATAAATTGATCCAAATTTGTCATTTTGTATGTAAGGTGCCAAAATATGACACGATCAGTCAGATCCTCTGAAGTTTGTCACTGAATCACTCAGCCTGACATTTGAAATATTAAACATAGACCATATGAGGTTTGTACGCTCATAACACTTAAACCCCCTAAAATTATAGGTATATAATACTTAGACCCCTTGAATTTAAAATATTATACTTAGATAAAAAATACTCTAATTAAAGATAAAAAAATCAAATATTTTAAATATTACAACTAAAATTTATGTTCTATTATATCATTTATTGAAATAAATCAAAAATAAAATTTTAATTTTTTTCTTAAAAAATAGTAATTAATATAAAATTATATTATCTATTAAAATACCAAATTACTCCAATTAAAGCTAAAAAATATTGTGTCAATTACAATGTGACCCCTTATTTATTTTTTTAATTTTATTCTAATAGATAGTATAATTATATACAAACTATGATTTTTTTTATAGAAAAATAGACTTTTTTTTATTTTATTTCAAAAAATGACATAATTCATGTTCTATTATGAATGATTTAGACCTCTTATTTGATTTTTTAGTTTTATTCCAATAGATAGTATAATAATATACTAATTAAATTTTTAAGAAAAAATTAAATTTATAATTTTAATTTTATTTCAATAAATGATACAATAGAATATAAATTTTGGTTGTAAAATTTAAAACATTTGATATTCTATATTTGATTGTAGTATTTTTTGTCTAAGTATAGTATGTTAAGCTTAAGAGGTTTAAGTATTATATACCTATAAATTTGAGGGGGTCTAAGTGTAATTTATTAATGAATATACTTTATCATGGTCTAAGTATTATGCGCGTATAACTTTAGAGATTTTTGTGTAATATTTTAAATGTTAGGAGTTTGAGTGATTAAGTGACAAGGTTTGAGTGTAATTCTCCATTTATTTTATTTATGCCCCTGCTCTCTCTTTCTCTATTCCTTCTCGTTCTCTCTTCCCTTCGCCAATTGACAAAGCTCTGTTCATTGCTCCAAGTCTGTGTTTCTCATTCTATCTAAGCCTTTGATATTTTTGTTTCAGGATTTTAAATTTGTTTTTTATTTTTTGTATCCAGTTGGTTTTTTCTGTTTTAGGGCTTGGTGCTCATGAGGGTATTTTTTGGGTTATTGTGTGATGATCTTTCTTTGAATTTTTTATTCAATTGATTCTTTGGGTGTTGGTTAATCTGAGTTTTAACAAATTGGGTTCATCATGCATTCGTTTTTTTTATTAGTCCGTTGAATTTTTTTACAATCTTGATTGGTTTTGAGAGTTTTTTTTTTTTTTTTTGAAATTGTTTGATCAGGGTTTATGGAAATTTGTGTTTCTGGATTTAGGGTTTTAGTTTTGTGGATTCTGAGAAATGGGTTTGGGAAATTCTTTGATGCAATTCTATAACTGGGTTTTGAATCTGTTAGTTTGAAGAATTGGAAATATGTCGATTTCAGGGAATCTTTCAATTTTTGTGACATTTTAGTTATGAGTATTGAGTTCTCTTACTTATTTTCCAGACAATGAGGACGCCTTGCTGTCCCTATTGTAATGGCATCTTGTTTGTTCCATTTTAGATATATAAAAATGTGATACCAATGAGATGATGCAAATGGTTGCTGCACATTAATTTAGGCACCTTGGGATGGGTGACAGGTACATTTTGATTTACCCACAGGGCAGTGATGCCTGCAATCATCTCTCTTTGTATCTTTGTGTTGCTAATCATGACAAGCTTCTGCCAGGTATAATGGTATTGAATTCATTTTGTGTAGGTTGGTTTGGTTTGGGTTTAAGTTGATATCA
Organism: Ilex asprella; assembly: GCA_023539305.1. Classification (NCBI taxonomy): domain Eukaryota; kingdom Viridiplantae; phylum Streptophyta; class Magnoliopsida; order Aquifoliales; family Aquifoliaceae; genus Ilex; species Ilex asprella. Next base: position 20,011,459 of record CM042190.1, on the reverse strand, counting down.
TATGGTTACTCTTTATGTGAAACAGGGTGGAGTCATTTTGTGCGGTTCACAATAGCTGTGGTGAATAAAGATCCAAAGAAATCTAAGTATTCTGGTTAGTTTGTTAGATATAACATTGTAATGGATTTTCTGATCGTGTTGTTTTAAGCATTAAAGCTCTAAACACAAAATTTTCAGATACATTACATTGGTTCTGGAAGAAAGAACATGATTGGGCATGGAAAAAATTTATGGAGCTACCAAAAGTGTATGACAGGTTTATTGATTCTGACACTGACACTCTCGTAATTAAAGCTCAAGTCCAAGTTATCAGGTACTTTGCAAGTCATTTATCGACAGAGCTTGTAAGTCTTTGTTTTCTGTTTTGATTTCGCTGTTGATGCCAAATGCTATCTGATATAACGTGTTGAGGGGATGAAATTTTGATCAGGTTTCCGTGAAAAAAAGTTTCATCCTTTAACTTTATTGCGGTATGCTGCCTTACCTTGGTTGTATTTTCTCTTTTGTAGAAGGGTTATGTGATTATTTAGTGTCCTGTTTTTATCCCATTTTGAACCTGTTGTTATTTTAGTTATTTTGATGCTTAAAAATCATCTTCATTATAAATATTATACTAAAGTTGGCTCAAAAGTAAAGTTATTTTTTAAATCCATCTTGAGAAATGAACATCAGCCACATAAATATTTAGTATGGGGGGAGGGGAAAGTATTGGGTGGCTGGAAATACATTTACCAAGGTAGATGAGCAAGAACTACTGCAGACCATAATTCACAGCTCCTACACATTATGAAGAACAATATAAGTGGAGCAAATAAACCTTTTTGCTCCTGAACACAAGGGGAACTATTCTAGTTTACTTTTTATGTTATATGTATTGTCGCCATAATTATTGCTATAGAAGAATTATTTCCTAAACTTAAGATTAGATGGAAGTTAATTATCATCCTCTCTCCATGCAGAATGGGTGGCACATGTCTGCCCCTGCGCCTGACCCTTTTTCATTATAGGTGGAATACTTGATTAATGAAAGCTTAGTTTTGATTTTTTTGTCTTTTTTTTTTTGAAGTGTCATAAACTTTATTTTATTGCATGATAGATGGAATCAATATGGGACTCAACTAGGGCGATTGCAATTTAGGTAAGTGTTCTCGTTTTTACTTTTGTAGGATAAAGTTGAGGGTGCACAATAATTCCATTTGGGGTATTACAACTTATGAATAGGTTCTTAATTCTTGATTCTATTTGCAATTGTGAAATGACTTGGGGGCTTTATGGAAGAAATTGTGCAGAGTATACTTGCTAAAATTATGATGCTTTGATATATTAATTAGAGATTGATATTGTGATTGACTAGACACTCGATAACAACATAGATCCATTAAAATAGTTTGTCATGGTTGTTATGATTTGATAATAAGGTAATAACAGGACAGTTTAATTTTTTGACTTTAAGTTTGAGTTAACTATTATTGATTAGATATTCAGTTCATTACCATATTTGAAAAATTAGTTTTTACTTAGTTGATGTAATCATTTTGAGCAAAGCATTTATGTTTGCCAAGTATGGTGGTCTTTTTTCATAAGATTCATACTTTTTGGTGATTTATTATTTTTTTCTTTTAATCATATAAATATTGTTGTGCTTGTGGACAATGGGAAGTAGTTGATGTAATGAGCCTCATTATATATACTAGAAATTATATGTTCTTTAATGATGATCGTCTATAGTTTTTCGTGCTAAACCTCTCTTAACAATGCTAAAAGTGCTACAATACATTTTCTAAGAGTGCAAAATGCAATACATTGTTATCAGAAATTAGAAGAACCATTTGGTTGGTTACCACTCAGTCTAAACCTTTGATAATAAGTATTGGAGTTTTGTTTCTTGTGTTGCATCGACTGAAGAGAAGTTTGAAAATAAGATTTAGACATTACCAAGTCTATATTTTTACGATGACATTTTTGCCCAAGCTTTTAAAATTTATGTGATTTAAAATTAATGAGTTGTAGCAGTTATTGTGGCGTTTAATTTTTACCAGGGTGGTTATCTTTGCGACATCTTTATGAGAATAGAAGATCGTGTTCAAAGGACCAAAATTAATCCGAAAGCACTGTGTACATTTTTTGTCCGTTATGAAGTTTGCTTTAGATCTTCTCATGGTTGTGGAAGGAATAAAGACCAACAGTTTATTGTTAATTTTTATTTTGTTGCTAGAGGAAAACTTTTTTTTATTGCTTTTAATTTAGGTAAGTATTCTTTAGATTGTTTAAAATTAAACTATGATTGAATTTCGATTTGTTTCGAATGATGTTGAAAGATTTGGATATTTTAATTACATGGCAATTTTATACAGGGTTTATGAAAGTTGTTATGAATTATTATGTGAGTGACAACCACTAAAGTCGTCACTATAGAGTTTTTTAGTGACTGTAATAAAATTTGTCACAAAAAATAATTTGAAATTTTATAGTGACAACAAAAAATATGGTCACTGAACAATTCTTTAGTGACGATTATAAAGCTGGCCATTAAAAATAAACAAAAATTGTGAGTGACAATCAAAATATTGTCACTACCACCGATAATTTAGTGACAATAAAATTTTATCTCAATTAGGGACGAAAGTTTGAAATTGTCACTAAATATATTAGTGACAACAAAATATTTCATCACGAATAATTAATGGATACTAATTAGTGTCAATATATTTCAACACTAAATATTTTTTTTTGGGCCGCAAATAGTTGTTAAGTGACGGAAACATACGTTTTAGTGATGAAAGTTTAAAATATTAGTGGCGACAAATGTTGTTGCTAATGAGAGTGATTAGTGATGATACAGAATCGTTACTAAAGATCTAGATTATTTGTGACAACTTGTGTAACTTGTCACTATTAACTTTTAGTACTAAATATTTTTGTGACAATTTTAAGAGTTTTAATGACGACTTTTCTTGTCACTAAAGTTGCTGTTTTTTGTTTTGTGTGGATTGATAAGTAATACTCAAAGTGCGCGCACACACACACACACACACTCAGAGCAAAATACCTTTAGTGGGTCGCTGACGTTTTGCTCAAAACTTATTGAAGGAGAGGGACAAAGATAGAGAGAGAGAGAGTCACACACACAGATTTGAGGCGTGCTGGTAAGATTTGCAAAATCCTTCTTTGGAGCGGTCTTCGTCGGCGGAATGGTCTTTGTCGAAGTTGTCTTTGTTGGAGGAGTGGAGAGGGTAATTGGAGAGAGGGTACACGTGATTAGGGATTTTTTGATTTAGAAGACTTAGGGCTTTTGTGATTTGAAAAAGTGGTTTCTGTTTTAATTCGCCTAAAGCATTATTTAGAATGATGATTTGAATTCTAATTTGATGAATTGAATGACAAGTTTGTGTTAATCTAATGAATTGACTATTAATTTATTGTTAGTGTGATAATTGAATGTTAATCGAATGACATGAAATATAATTTTGATGAATTTAATGTTAATTATATGAATTTAGATGCAATTTGATAAATTAAATGTTAATTGAATAAAATTGTATAGTACTTTGGTGTTGATTTCATGAATTGAATGTTTATTGGATGATTTCATATGTTAATTTAAGAAATTGAATGTTAATTGGATAACCTTGAATAATAATTTGATGTATTGAATGTTAATTTGATAAAATTGAATATTAATTTGATGAATTTTAATGTTACTTGGATGAATTCAAAGTTAATTTAGAGTGAATTTGATTAATTAAATGTTAATTTAATGAATATGAACATTGATTTGGTGAAGTTGAATGTTAATTTAATGAATTAAATTTTAATCGGATTGAAAGTACAATCGTTGGGGATGCTATTACAACGATTTAGGTGAATTGACCATGATTTAAAGTGAATTTACCACTATTTAGGAAATTTTACCACCGTTTGGGAAACATTACTATTGTTTGGGATAATATTACAATTTTTATGGTAATATTACAATGATTTTGAGTGATGTTATCAGTACTTAGAGTGAATTTACCACCATTTAAGGTAGGAATACCACAATTGATATATATTTACCTGTAAATTAAGTTAGTAATATTACTCACATATATTGTAAAACTTTAACCAATACAATATTAAATTCGGCCCACACTCTTGTAATTTTGTCTAGTATTATTTTAACTTAATCCTAAACTATAGTAAATATACCTTTAATTATTTTAATTTTATCAAAGTTGTTGTAAATTTGTTCACAACAATTGTTTTAATTTTAACACATTTCTGTCATAAATTAACTCACAAAATTTGTAATATGACACTTAAATGTAATAATTTTACCCAAATTGTTGGTAACTTTACCCTAATTGAAGTACCGTTACCCATATATGTTATAAATATGATTTTAATTGTTATAACGTTAATCAATATTGTGATATAAATTTTGAATTGTACTAATATGATTTGTGTTAGCTGACAAAATTAATTATGTTGTACTATCTAATTGTATTATTGTACTACAAAATATATAATTTTTTCACCAATACTTGTTTAGAGGTAATCAGTTATCACATTGAAAAATATAAAAATAAAAGGACAACTTGATTGATGGTCCTTATTGATTGGCAGACCCACAATGGCCCACATTATTTTTTTTGGTATAGTATCAAAAAACACTTAATGATTGTACCGTAGTATATTACCCATTTAAATAAGTGCCTAAGCACCTATTCAATATTTATAAGTATGTCATTCAAAGAGTTGCCCTTCCCATCATTGTTTTTTTTTTTTTAACAATAATCAGGGATATTTGGGTCAACTTATGCGTACTTTTATTAATTTTTTTTCAAGTCTAGTTAAAGACAGGTCATCTACGTTAGAATTAGGATATTTATAAAAAATAAATCTCTTGTGATCTGACCCTTAAAAAATTATTAAGATTCAAATTCAAAAAATTTAAATTTTTATAATTTACCACTTAAACTATCCCTTGAGCTACATATTATTGCTTACGCTCTCTCTCTCGTACACTACCTCTCTCAATCTCTCTTCTTTTTTTGAGTGTGCGATTCCTAGTCTGACGACGGATCACAACGGATGTTTTTTCACCATCAAGAACGAACAGCAACAGGGGGCCTCAGTGTGTCTCCACAAGTAGGTTTGCATGTTTGTGTATGCGTCTAAGGCATGAGAGGGGAGAGGGGAGAGGGGAGAGCGGAGAGCGGAGAGGGGACAGATAAGGGTGATGTGAGAGGTGATCAGCGAGAGATAGAATAGATTGGAGCCTGTTTGGTGGCAAGTTTATGTTGTTCATGTTCATCATATAGTTTATTTGGTAACGAGTAGTATGTTATCATTAATGTGAATATGATTAATATCTGTTATTTCAGAAAAATACACAAATGTAATGTACGTTTAATTCTTAATGTATGCTTCACTTATCAGTAACGATGGAGAATCTGTCATCATCATCCAAAATAGAAGGGATTGCTGCACTATCAATACTCATACATGCGTAGATTCTATCATTATTTGAACACATGACGTACCCAAAAAAAACAACAGAGTTACCATAAAAACAAGGTGTGCACGTATGGTTTTTAGCTTATGTGATTGACATAGTTCAATGCAAGCATAGAGCTATAAGCTGCAACATACTTTCACAGATGATGGGACCCTTGAGATAGGATCGAGCATGAGAGGGTGAATTTCGACCTAAATTCAGAGAATCCTAACACATTCTCATGCACACGGCAAAACTTTCAATATGAGAGAACTTTTTCTATTGCATGCGTGCACTTTAATAAGTTCAAAGGTTTTTTTTTTTCTCAAAGGTAGTAGTGCGATAAGGATTTCCCATAGATAGAGCTGAAGAAATCAAAATCAAGGTGTGTTACGTGTGTCCCTATGAATTGTGATGAAGAAGCATGTATATAAAGAGGAGTTAGCATCAACAACAAAGCGTACTTTTGAAGATAGAATGTGAATAAAGCACTAGATGAAGTGACCAAGCGAGAGTTATTTATTTATTTATTTATTCTGGTATAAAATAAGGGGTGAGAGTAAAAGAGAGCAGCTAGAGATTACCCAATAAACCCTCACTAATGGAGTCATAAGGTTCTTGACAACGCTTGTTACTCCTCTTGAAAGCTAACCTAGCTAGGCTAACATAGTTCCAATGTGGACTCTAAGACTCAAACTTTCGACCTTTAGGTGAAAAGTTCGGTCAGTATCCCTCTGGATCAACCCACTCAGTGGTAAAGCGTGAGTTATTTGATCACATTATGATTCATCTAATTCTTATTATCCTCCGTTCGATAGTTTAGAAAGATAAATTAAGTTTAAGTATCACAAAAAAATATTATGAATTATATTACCACCTAGTTTTCGAGTAATTACATGTATTGCGAAATCATAATATGGACATGGGTCCAAAATACTAATAAATGATTATGATGGGTTCTAGTTAGTTAATTTTTTTAATTAAGTCAAACCTTACACTAATCTCATTCTATTATACCATTTTAGACATGATTATTCTCATCTCATTCCATTATACTTTTTTGAACCTAAATAATGACAACCCTAAAATTACAGGTGGTAAATGGGCAAATTGGGTTGGTTCAAGATGGATTGAGTGCAAGACAAATTCAATCTATTTTTAACCCACTTAATAAACGGGTTATAATGAGTTGAATCATGATGGATTGAGTTAAACTCATTAACCCATAAAATAATTAGAACTCTTAATATGAACATATAGTAATACACAAAAAATGCACACATATACTAACACACAAACACATTTATTTTATTACTTGGGTCGTGGGGCGGGTCATGAGTCACTGGTGAAGTGTGAGTCATGGGGCACACAGGCCAATGGTCCAATGCAACTGCTTCACCACTTTGTCGACCCAACCTTTAATTCTTGTGAAAATTGGGGGTGAGTCCTCCTAGATGGACTTGTTTGGAGATAAGTCCGGTATGGGATCTTATAAGGAATTAAGTCCATCTTTTAAATTATATATACTGAGTTAAGTCCATTTTTTTTTTTTTTTTATCTCAAAAATACCTCTAACGGTGTTTACTTTGGTCAATTATGGAAAGCCCTAAATTAAATGATTGAGATATATATGGTAATAAACTAATCACTTTTTTATGGAAACCGTATATATCAATATATTTTGCTTGAAATACGTTAAATTCGGTGGTCTGTTACTCAATTTCAGATCAGAAAATTCTATTAAAAATTCAAATTCAAATGCAGCGATGGAAGCAATCATAATTCGCGTATGTTATACCATTCGACTAACATACTTCTGGGTTTGATATGGAGGCATGAAAGTGATACAAGCACAATCTGTATTTCGTTTTTTTTTTTTTTTGTGATTATTCTTCAACTTGCTAGGTCTTTGATTCCACTTCGTGCTGTAACAGTATTATTTGCTGAGGTATGTTCATTGTATTTTGTTGATTTAATTAATATTTTTACCAATAATGTTTTGAATAGTTTCAACGTTATTTGGTAGTTATTTGCCAGAAATTCTAAGTTACTTAAAGGAGTTTCATATTGTAATGTTTTGTCATCGGAGTTACTGTTCATGCTTTTTTTTGAAATAGAATTGAATATTTTTCATTTTTTCCTCTATTATTGCCGAAATTCAATGTTATTTTCCGGTATTCGTATTGCGACTTTCTTTATCGGAGAATTTTTTTTTTGAAATTATGTTCTACTTTCTTTTTTCATGTTATTGATGCTGATTTATTGGAAGAGAATTGATTATGTTTGGTTTTCTATATTTTTCCCTTTTTTTTGTTTTTTTGTTTATAACAGATGGAGGATAATTTGCTGGATTGTTGCAAGTATTGTTCTAAGACTGTTGTGCTATTACAATGAATTCCATAATGAATGATGTGTTACATGGGGTGTGTGACAATTGGAATGAGTTGAGTTCCGATTGTGTTGCCTTGTCATACGCTATTCTTGGACATCCAATTTGCATTTTACAAAATGATCATGATGTGAGAAACATGTTTTTAATTGCACGATTTGTTCAGTTAAATTTTGTTGAAGTTACAGTTGTTGTTAAAGGGAATGGGGTTCATGATTTCGAGGGTGAAGAAGTTGTGGAAAATCTTGAATTAATTGTTAACCCCGTTGGCCGTGAGGATGATCTTCTCCGTCGTTTTTGTTCTCACAATGAGAAGGTTTTGTTGACCGATGGATGGTCCAATGGAATAGTAGAGGTTGGGCAGAAGTTTGAGGGAGGATTAGCTGATTTTCGAAAAGCTTTATGCAAATATGCAATCGAGGTTGGTTTTCAGTTTCATTATGTGAAGAATGAAAAAACAAGGGTGAAGGCTGAATGTGCCATGAAATGTTCTGCTGGGTGTGAGTGGTTTGTTGTTGCTACACTCCAATGGATAAATGAATGGTTTTACATTAAAAAGTTAAACAATGAACACGCGTGCAGTGTGGCTGCATGTACAACAAAGAACAAAAGATTGAATTCTAATTTGGTTGGGGGTCTTATTGTTGACAACGTGCGACAAAAACCTGACACACGACTAGTTGATGTGAAAAATATGTTTCATACAGATTATAGTTTGACCATATCGTATGATCAAACTTGGATGAGTGTTGAAAAAGTAAGGGGTATGTTGTTTGGGGATCATTCGTTGTCATACCAACAGTTACGATAGTACATACATGCTCCTAATGAAAGCAATTCAGGTAGTCTTTTTTGTGTTGGAAGGAGATTCGGACACCCAGCATTTTAGTAGGTTGTTCAGGTCTTTTAAGACATGTATACAAAGATTTAACTATTGTCAACTTATATTGTTCATTGATGGTACATTTTTAAAGGGAATATATAAAGACATTATTTTATCTCCAACTGCAAAAGATGGCAACCAAGGTGATTTTTTTTTGTTTCATTTTGGTGTTATTGATTTTAATTTATTGTTACATTTGTAATATTTTCCTTGTATGTTACTATTTTTGATGTTACTGTATGTGTTGGTAATGTATTGTTGGTTTGTTCCCTTTGACTTTTGTTGTTGTTGATTTGGAGAATGAGTGTAATTGGCGTTAGTTTTTAGAACAATTAGCTGAGATTGTTGATAATACTAGGGACCTTACCATTATGTCCAATCGCAACGTTGGCTTGATGGAAGCAATGCCAAAGGTGTTCCCAATAGTGCACCATTCTTTTTGCCTACAACACCTAAAAGCAAATCTGAGAGATAAGTACAGTGGGGGTCGCTTTATCCATGTGTTTCGTGAGCATATGATTTTTTTTGTTTACATTGTGTGCTTATGCTCCGACAGAGGCATTTTTCAAGGAAAAGCTTGATGATTTTTTACGTGAAGGAGGAACCGTTGCTGATAGGTTTTTAGAAAACCTTCCATTTGAGAAATGGGCGAATGCTTTTTTCAAGGGGAAACGTTATGGAGAGATGTATTCAAATGCTGTTGAGTCATTCAATGCTTGGATCACGAAGTCACGCAACTTACCTGTCACAAGCATGGTTGACACAATAAGGGGGCAAATTATGAACCAAATGGGTTGTCACTTGAATACATCGTCACAGTGGAATGATATTAATTGTCCAAATATTGAATCTAAACTTCAAGCTACTTTTACAGAGTGTCGTTCCTGGTTTGTCAGGGTGTCATCAAGTCGTGTTTTCGAGGTTAGTTCAAATCCTTTAGTGACGGTTGACATTGAGAGTTGCATGTGTTCATGCCATCATTGGCAGATCAACGGTTTACCATGTGCCCATGCTGTCGCTGCAATTCAAAAGAGTGGTAGGAACATCAATGAGTTTGTTGATTATTATTATCAGGTTATTACTTACAGACTGTGTTATTCTGTGCCTATACACCCTATTCCAACACTCGGTCGTCCTGACTTTTCAACGGTTGATGTTGATATGTTGCCACCGTTGTCAAAAAAAAAACAACCAGGTCGTCCAAGGAAGCGTAGAATTAGGTCTAGAGGTGAGCGTGTTAGAAAAATTCATTGTGGCTGTTTAGGTAATCATAATAAGAAGACTTGTAACGAGCCATTGTAATATATTGTATTTTTTTTTTGGAATAAGATGTTATTTTTTTTTAAAGCTATTTGATTTTGTCATGTTACCCATTGGGAACATCATGGGTTAAATTTTGTCATAAGTTAGTAGTGTAGCATCATCCTTGAATGGTCAATATATGTTTCATGTTACTGTAAATTTGACCACAATGTTACTATTTAATGCTTATTTTAGGGTACTGTTACTTTTAACTAGGATATTGTGTGAATGCTTAATGTGGAAAAAATAAATTCATGTTACTAAAGATGTTAATTAAATTCATGTTAATAAAAATGTTACTTTTTAAAGCTATTTAATGTTTGCATAACCAAGCATTAAAGAGTTATCAACTGTTATTTAACGAAATTATACAAACAATACCAAGCCATGTGGATAACAACATTTTCATTCCACTAACAACTTCATTTCAGCATTATAGAATCATATAGAATTTGTAATATGAGAAAAGTTTTGTACATGTTACTACTTGGGTTACTATTTAAAAAAAAATGGACAGAGTTTCCTTTGTTCCACGAACATTCCATTACAATCAAATATCAACCATCTTACCATTACAACCAATTTCTAACAAAATATTAACCACCCAACAGTTACAACCAATTTTCTAACCAATCTTGCAATTAGCCTAAAAATGAATAGACATATCCCCCACATTAGTACTTCCTATTTGACTTTGTATCTCTTTCTCAATCTTGTTCTTTTCTTGTAATCTTCAACATTCCATGCATTCCTCTAGTTGATGAATGTAGAGACCATATCAATTCTAAGAGCGGTGATTTTTTGTGGTTTCAATTTATCTTCTATTGGCTGTCCACGAGCAAGCCGCTGCATTATATAACAAACGTACAATCCACAGTCGACCCTGCATTTAATGATTTTTTTTAATTGATATTTTAATGTAATGTACTTAAACATGTCTCCATTTTATTGTTTACTTACGTGTCAGCTCGTTGTTGAGGACATTTCTCATATGAAGATATTGGGCATTTGATGTCTTGTGTGCTCACAACAATTTCATCATTTGTCTTCAATGACTTCCTTTGTCCTTCTTTTGATGCTGTCTCCACGTAGTCTTTCTGCCATAAAAAAATATTGTTTAATGCTGTACATTGAAAATATATCGAACAATGTGGGTTGTTCAAATTTTATTAACTTACCAACATTTTTGCATCCTCAAAAAAATTGTCCACAATTCCACTTCGCGGTTTCAAAGAGTTGTAGTGGATCCATTCTCCTGCTTCTGTATCCAGTACAAGCAAGGTCCAGTGGAATAGTGCAGGCTTGGTTCACAGGGCATCTGAATTCATTGGGAACACAAGGAATGGCTAAACCTGTCTCATGCTGAGATTGTTGTCTATTTCAACTTTCCTTGAGTGTTCTTAGCCCTCAACCGTTATGAATGTCTACATGTTAATCAATAGTAACCCATAAATTTTAGTGAATGTTCAATGATAATATAGAATAGTAACATTCATGTTACTATATTAACGAGGACATAGCATTGTTACAATTGTTCCATTCTTAGTAACACGCATGTTACTGTACCTTTATGGATATAGTAATATGATATTACCATATCCATGTAACTAGTCAAATACTCCAGCAATCAAGAATTAAACGTATGTTACACAGTATCAACCAGCACCGACTATTGATATCCATATTACTATTTTTAACACAAACACAGCAGTGTTTATATTAGATCCATTTATAGTAACATGTATGTTACTAAATCTATGTTACTATAGTAACATGCATGTTACTATATTCATGTTACTCGAACAACCAGTAATTTAACATCGACTACACAAACTCACCCAGCACAGGCTGTTGACAAAGTAACAGTTGCAATTTGCTTCTTCCATCAGTAGTTCCCCCCAACAATCAATTACCTGTGTAATAACACAACTGTGTTAAATAACTAATATTCAAGTATTCCATAATTTTTAAAATTGAATAGACACACGGGTACATTACATTGTTGTGCAGCTCTTCCCCATGCATGAATTTCAACACATCATCAACTTCAACGGTATTTTCATACTTTTTCCCACTCCATAAAGTTGCCCTTTACACTCAAAAAACAATAAATGTCAACAAAATAGGGTAGAAACAATAATATATATGATGTGTTTCAAAATGGGGCATTAAGTTACTTACTTTTCTCTCTCAGCCTTATGCATTTGAACCAATTTATTGTAAATGATCGGTCCTAATTTCTTACAGGCTTTCCATCTTTGAGCTTGAAGTCGTTTACTTTCTGGTTTCTCATTTGGTATTATAAGATCCAAAGTATCAACATCAATGCAGATATCTTGTACCTTCTCCTTAACTTTAATTTTGTTGCCTTGATCCTGGATTTCAACTTGCTCAAATCTTTTCTTTTCACCCTTTTTTTCCTACTATACTCAAAATCTTCATCTCTCTTTCTTTTTCTTTCTTTTTGTTTGATTTTTCTCACCATAGATGTTTTTTCTGCACCTTCCGTGGTCTAAGGTTTCGGTGGAGTCCGAGGGTACTTTTGAGTAACGGCATGCACAACCATATCAGCGACAACATCATGCAAGGAATTGTTCACTTCTTCTAATTCGGATACCTTTGCTGTCAGTTTCTTAATATGATCTTCTTGTGTTTCTTTGTTTTTCTCCAAGAGTTCAACTAAAACTTTCAATTCTGAAATCTGGTTGTCCTTGTCAACTAGTTTCATCGCATATTCTTCAATCTCTTTTAAATCTTCCTCCCTTTGGTTGCCCCCAATATTCTTGATAACCATTTGAAGTGCTTTGTTCTCCACTGTCAGCATTTAGATTGTAAATTTTTGCACCTCATTTTCAACAATCAATCCAGTCGAACCATCATTGTCATGGGAAGGTTCTTCCCATGTTACCACTTCATCTGGTTCCATACAGACAGATTCTCGGATGACAACATCAACAAACGCATCAAATGGTTCGACGTCTCGAGTCTCATTTAGGACAGGATGATCGTTTGTAGGAACACGTACTGCATCATTACTTTCATGGTTATCTTCATTAATCAAAAAGTGATCATCACTTGCTAGATTCAATGCATCACCTGCATATTCCAATTCTGAATTTAAAACTTTTTGGCTGACAACAGTGTTTTGTTGTTGAACTTCCAAACTAGCTGCAACATTCTTGGAATTTTTCCGAATTGCTTTCATGAAGTTTTTCTCACCAAGTGTTTTCTTTAGTTTCTTTCGGATAACCTGTCAATAGGATTTAGTATCGTGAAAAATATGTACCCAATAAATGAATACCAGTCATTTCAATCAAAATGTCTGTGAGTTACACAGTAATATCCATAGTAACATTAATTGCACAGTAACATTAATAATAACAGCTAGGTTGATCACAACAATTAACACTGTATACAAATTAACCAATTTTCAAAATTAAAAGAAATAAGTTAAACCAAATTTTGTGAATTACTTGATCATCTGTGATGTCGGACAGTGTGTTTTGTCGGAGATACATCTAAAGCTTTCTTAAATCCCATTTCATCCAACGGGGGAAAGCATCCGCCTTATCAGCCACAACAATAGATGTGTGTTCACATATCCAATACTGCAAATTAGGTTTTTATACGTTATTTAGAACATAAAATATTTAATGCTTTTAAAAAAAAATTCATAAAAAATAGCAACAAATGACTTACAGGTAATAGTACTACACAACCGGTTACTGCACTCGGTGTGTCAATCTTCAACCGTATAAAATTAATCATTGTGTCAATTGTTGCTTGACACCAGTCATATATTTTGATTTCATCTAAATTCTCAATGTATGAGACATATCCCCAACTAATTTTTTGACCCATATTTGTAATCAGTAATGTCACTATGACATATAATGAGAATAACCTTGCAAAGTCTTCACAATCTTCCTTACCATCACCTATTGCAGCATCCTCCAATTTGCTTCTTATAATTGGTGTATTCAATCTTTTGGTGTTATTGAATGTCCTCCTTACAAAATCGGACATTTTCTTTGCACTTTGGGGGGGAAACAATTGGATCCACACCATTTTCTATACCAAAAATGAGGGATGCATCAGTCTTCCGTATCTTTAAATTTTTTCCACCAATTCTAAATCTTAATGTTTCAACATCAAATGTGTTAATGATGTCCACAATAATTTTTTCATTCTTCTTGAACCATTCCGTATCAACTTCATATTTTGATATTGCCTGATACAAATTCCAGAATGGGATTCTCCTTAACTGTTCTTCGTGAACATCTTTGATGTGTAGTTCACTAATAACCTTCACCAATGGCAGGAAGTTGGACCTGAATTGGTGAAATGAGGCTAATTTTAGAGCCATCAACCTATAGTATGACAGTGATATATAAATAACTGAGTAGGATATATTAACATTACACTAATTCACTAGATTTAATGGATATACAACAATTAACAAAAAAATTTGTTCAAAAGTAACATAAATAGTAACACCAAATGAGATTGTTCTAAAACAATAACATCTTACAAGTGATTCTATTGAAAATTCATTGAATTCCCATTTTACATTTAAAAACAACAACAACCCTTTCACTTGTCATCAACAACATATGATGCATTAAAAGTTAAAAAGCACAAAAGGGAAGATCAGTAACATGTACATAGTAACACCAATAATTTCTTAACACCCACAGTACCAAAACAAATCCATACATTTGAAATTATGAAATCACACAGTAACCTGAAAAGTTTCAATATTAAGAATAGTAACAACAAATTTCGGAAAAAAATAGTAAACAATATTTCAGAAAAAGATGTTACTGTCATGGAATAATGGTAACAAGATCACCTAAAAGCATGCAACAAAACACCCTATTCCACTAGAATAGTTAACATTTGAGTTATATTCAAAATATGTTACTGATCAAAGATAAATTTTTGATAAAAACATCTTTTTGAGACATATATTCAAAGATGATTTTGGGTTTAAAAAAGTAATGTTCAATGTACTCATATGCCAAAACTTTGAATAAAGTTAGTATGATAGCAAGTCAAACTATGTTACTCAGAACATATTTTCACAGTAACAAATAATGGGATTGTGAGTTGTGTTTTTTGGCTATCACAATAACATTAGAAAATCCAAAAAAATCACAGAAATTCTATCAAAAAACAAAAATCACAATGCCCAATTATTTTATACAGTAACATGAACTCACAATTTATTTTCAAGAATTTTTTTTTAAAAAAAATTATACATTATGAACGATATTGGGTTTTAATGATGTTTTAAAACCCTAAAACAACTTCAAAGTTTATGTAAAATCACATACCTCTAAAATCTTGTAAAAAATCCCAAATATTTGTGAAGATTTCAAGAATGTCGAGAACTACAATAGATTTTCGCCGGAGAATGTTGAACAGTTAAACCGATTTCGATTTTCTTGTTTGAATTAAGTTTGAAATTTGAAAAACTTTCGGTTTTGGGTAAATATTGTGTTTTTGGTTTTTTCGGAGAAGGCTAAAGAGAAGGAGTTGTGGTTTATCCCCGGATTCGTCGCCTGGTTTGATGGGGATGTTACTGGGTAGCCGAAACAATGAATCGACTGTTTAGTGTGGAAACAAACGGTAAGTTTGACGTCGTTTAATGTTTTCCACAAAATAAGGGTATATAAGTAAAAGGAGCAAAAAGTGGACTTTTACCCAAATAAGTTTTCTTGACGGACTTATTTCCAAACAAGTCCGTCTAGGAGGACCGACCTCTAAATTTCCCTTAATTCTTTGGCCCAAGTCCCTCTGGCCAATTTCCATTTATGTCCCGACATCATTTTTTTTGGGGCTAGTCCGGGAGGAGACTATGGTAGTGGGGAAACTCACAATGGGTGCCATACCATATTTTACAACCTTTTATAGTAAAATTATAAATTTAAAAGAAAAAGCTACATCTAGGAAAAATCATGATCGATTACACACCCTATGATCGATTATGAGTTTCCCTTTAGTAATTATAATTATTTTATTAAGAGTTGTAAGTTGACCTTTAAAAATTGTAACCTAACATTTGAAAGTTATAATCTCGATATCGATCGCAAACTCTTATGATCGATCATATTATTTAAAAATTGTAACTTGCATCTAAAAATTGTAATTTAACCTTAAAAAATTATAATTTTGATACGATACCACTAGCGATACCATAGTCTTTCCCTTGGAAGTGAGATAAAAATTCTAGTACCGTATTGTCAAGTCTAAATTTGGATTTTTTTTTTCCAAATTTTAGAAGTCCTTTATAGTTTTTGGTGTATTTGGTTTCAATTTTAATAATTTTAGGATCGATTTCAAATCTTAATAATTTTAAGATTGATCTCAAATACCACAAAATTATAACTTCAACTCTAAAAGTTGTAGGGAGAATTACACCTAGACCTCATGATGTTTGTCACTTAATAACTCAGACTCCTGATATTTAAAATATTACACACAGACTCCCTGAGATTTGTACGTGTGTAACACTTAGACATTTACCGTCAAATGTTTGTTAGTATACCTGTTAGTAAATTACACCCAAATCCCTTGAAAATTGTAAACGCATAATACTTAGACCCCTAAAGTTTAAAATGTTATATTTAGAAAAAAAATACTCTAATTAAATATTAAATATTTTAAATTTTATAACCAAAATTTATGTTCTATTTATTGAAATAAAATTAAAAATAAAAGTCATTTTTTAAAAAAAAAATCGTAATTTGTATACAATTATACTATCTATTGGAATAAAATTAAAAAATCAAACAAGAAGTCTAAGTCATTCATAATAGAACATGAATTTTGAAACCAAAATTCATGTTCTATTATGTCATTTATTGAAATAAAATCAAAAATTAAAAATTTAATTTTTTCTTAAAAAATTATAATTAATATACATTTATATTATTTATTGGAATAAAATAAAAAAAATCAAATAAGGGGTCAAACTGTAACGAACACAATATATTCTAACTTTAATTGGGATAATTTGGTCGTTTAAACGACCAAATTATATTCTAATAGATAGTATAATAATATATTAATTACGAAATCCCTTGTATAAATAAGAATTTATGTTGATAAAGTATATGTGATATATGCATAGGCTTAATAGACTTCTACTGAACCCATTCTTAGATTATCAATAATGCTATACTGACAAAATTTTGGGTTCAAATTTGGAGCCCAAATGATATGGCAGCTGACTTGGGCTTCTTTTTTGGTGTCATATCAATTGGGCCCCATTGAAGACTCCAAATAATATTTTGTCATGTCATTTAGATTCTAAATTTAATCAGTGTAACATTACTCCTTAGATTATTCCTATTTGAACTATATTATGTCAAGCTGAATTGGTATCGACTCATTGAACTTAATCCAATATATAATCGAGTTGATTTAATATTTATAGAATGAAACAAAGCGTAAAATACAGATCAATGCAAAATGAACTTAAAAAATAGATTTGATAATTATAATCATACCACCGAGCATTAGATTTATTGGTGAGAGATTGTTTTAGCTTAATCAAGGTCTCGAGTTCGAGTCTTGATAACGCAGCGGCGTTCGAAAGAAAGAGCTTTGCCGCCCTTGTAGTCCTACCCGGCTTGAATCCGAATTAGTTGGAGCTCAAAGCGACTTTCAGATACCGGATGGTCTAATAAAAAAAAAAAGATTATTGCAACTATTGATTTCATTACTCTAAAATAAAATAATAGTTCGGATTAATTATCTTTTATGATTTACGGCTTATTTTATAACTTATATTTTAATTATAATAAATCTGTCTACTTACATTCTAATTGCACTAAATTTATCTATTTATTTAAGTTTTAACTATCAGACACTTGACCACTTAAATTTTAACAATCGACTTTTATTTTAACCACATTAAAACAAACAGTGCATATACTCAATCGTGTGTTTAATCACAACAAAATAAATAGTGAACATGCTCAGCACCAGAAATTCTAGCACTATATGTACGACATGTCGATGTCACTGTATATGGTGTCCATGACCAGGTTACCCAGGAATTCTGTTACTTAGTCCGAAAAAAATAAACTCAAAATTTCGATAAATTTAATAGTTGATCCGCTCAAACCTGAGTTCAATATCCTTAAAACGAGGGCTTGACTTTGCCCTCAAACCCATTATTTGGCTAGAAGTCCAGCCCAAGAGTCTGTCGGTCAAGCCTAACCCGCCCGCACAGCCAGTCCATCTTTCCTTTGAAAAAAAATTATATTTTTAAACTATTAAATTTAAAATTTTAAAATAAATCTCTCAAGTTAGAATTTGAAGTTTTAAAAATTTAGATACAATAAATAATGTATTATTTTATTTTCCATATATTAAGTATACATGTTTTAAAGGGTAGAGTAATGCAAATGATAGATAAGTGAGTATGTGTCAACCTAGTTGTCATATATTCATTATGTTGGATGTAGTTCATCCCATAATCAAAAATAAAATTATTCATTATTTTATTTTTATCCATTTTGATTCTACTTTTGATTCAAAAATATAATTTACACAAATATTAAGTTATAAAAATATTTATTATTTTTAAAAGAAGTTTTATATAATAAAACCTATGAGTAGCCTCTCCCAATAAACTCGTGGGTTGGACTATGGGTAGTCTACCCGGCCGTCCCATGGAAACCCAATCACCGTAGTTGTAATTTCTGTCACATTAGGGTAGTCCTAGGAAAAGAACGATGACAATTGACAAGGAACATTAATGTTACCTCGTGGGCTATCCTTTTAAAAGAGTAATGTTAGATGGACTTAAAAATTAGAATTAAAAATTTGACTTAATAATCTCAACTATTGAATAGGTGGTAGATCCCAATAAATACTGGGACCTACAGTGAAATCAATGATTATAATTATTAAGTCTAATTTTTAAGTCTATTTTTTAAATCCATATGACATTGTTCTTTTTAGAAACTCGCAAATCAGTGCGGATCCCACCACCCTCAGTCCTTTCTCCTATTCTTCTCACCGTTCATTTCTTTTGGACCGTCCACGTTAATTTTCTCCCTTTTTCTTGTCGGAAAGGAATTTCTCATTCTTTTCATTATGAAAAAAAAAATAGAATTTTCTCTAATTTTCACAGCCAAAATACTTTGAGAATTTACTGAAAATTTGCAAAACTTGAAAAACATATATTATGTATAAAATTATTTTTTCATCACTGAGAAAACTTGTTCAAAAATCAATATTTACTCAAAACAGCTTGTCTTATCACGGGTCAGATTGGGTCGAGTTTTACTAGTCATATAATGGTTTGCATTCCCTTCTCCTAGTGTTAAGCTTGATCCATTATTGTACTTTAATTTTGGCCTGTTGTTGCAAAAAAAATTCATGTAACAATGTAGCAAAATTATATTTTGTTTTTGCTGCAATCCAACTTACCTATATATTATATAAGTTGGTGAACCTTTGTATTTATCATGTTATCTAATTTCTGCTATCAATTTACTTTAACTTGCACTACACATCCATACAGTATCATAATCTATTTGTAAAAAATTTGAAAGTTAAGATTAGTTGGGAAATATTGAAGAAGAAGGCTACTAAAATCGCAAGATAGTATACGAATATGATCAGGTATGTCAACCCAATCAGATATAAATTCGATATTAGATTATTGGGTGTTGATGAGCCCAAATCTAATCGGGTGAGACTTAATAAATCGAATAAGTCTTAATTAGCTAAAATGTAGTTCAAGTCCAATTTATGAATTCGATCCATCCCAAAGTCCAAGGAGTCTAAAAAGATTAGAGTATGTGGAGAGCAATTATCGAGATACCCACTCTTAAAGATCAATCAATCTTTAATTTTACTTATCTTCAATTCACCGCCTCAACTAAAGTATGGTGCCTATAAATTATAAGTCCTCTTCACATGAGAGGGGCACCTCTCTATACACCTTACACAGATTTTCTCTCTCCTAATTATTGTACCTCTCTCAGAACTAAGCATTGATCTCTCTCTCATTCACCTTATTTTACTAATAAAAGTGCTCCGACCACCGTAATCGTTTCCCGAAATGGAATAGGTCACACGAACAGAACCACTTTATATATGTGTGTTGACCCGATATTTACTTTTTTGCCATTTGTTACTTTATTAATTGTTTCATCAATTCTCTTGTATTATACACTCGACTGTTGATTTTGCATAACACTATTTTGTGCATTATCAAGCATAATTGTAATTTTTTTACACATGATAGAAACTTGGTAATAAATTATTATTAATAATTTATAAAGGATATTGATGATGACACGGATTTGACGGCCCAAGCCCGGTGATCCTCAAGAGGATTACTGGGTCGATAGGATATTTGCGGTGAGCGATTATGACAAAAATTTAAAGAGGACGCAAGAGATAAGTGGTTCGCCCCAGCTGATGGACTGAGACTACATCCACTACAACGGAGCTTTTTACTCCTTTCCGATGTGTATTTAGATTTTGGGGAGTTATCGGGAATATAGGGAAAAGGGGCCGGTATATGCCTACAATCGGCCGAATTACATGCTTATCCCTCCATCTATTGCCAAAGTTATCTATATTTCAGGTGGAATGATACTGTTCTTTTTATACTAGTTCCCTGCTCTAGGGATTTTCTAGCGACTCCTCCTTCAACTTCTCGACTTTGTGGGGACCCTTTGTCCTCTCTCTGCCATTGGATTCTGCTAGCCGGCGCCACTGTGGTTACTGTTCCTACGACGAATCGCACCACTACTCCCAGCAGGCGGGTCTGTCTGTCTTTGGTTACAGAGGCGGTCCCCTTGCCCTTTTTGACGCGTGGCCTGGTGGGGCGCACTTTAGTGTTAGGGTACGACTTGGGCCACCATACTCGCTTGGGCTTTTCCCATCCGTTGGATGAGGGTGTGTTTTCCTAGGCCAAACATCAAGAAATTTGAGCGTCCTGGGCCGGCTAGGCTTTTCTTCTAAGGGTGGCCCATATCCTAAAATTTCGTCCCAATTAGTTGCCCCCCAGCCCCTGGTTATGATGATGACATCATCTCTGACCTGGGGTTATGAGGTTTTTTGTCGATTCTGGGCCCGGTCCGGGCTGGGCCGAGGTTAGCTTAGCTGCGAATTGTACTCGTGTTACCAGCGGTCGAGCCTCAGCGATCTGTCTTGTCATGGACTTTAAATGTTGTGTATCAGGGGGTGAACCTTTTTGCCTATTTGGATTTCGCGTATCCCAAGAGTTTCTCCGCATCTTCTTCCCTTCGGTCGTCGTCAGTCCTGGTTCTAGGTTTCTCGTCGACGTTGAGCATTCCTGATTTCGGCGTTCTCCTGTCTATAGCCCTTCACTAGGTACGTCTTTTCTTCCTTTCCTTAGTTGACTCGACCTGGATCCCTTCGATCCTCCTTGGTGGGGTTTCGGGCTCCGTTTCCTGGTCTGGAGGTTTAGTTTCTTTAAGAATCGTCCCGGTGCCCTTTCCCCCCTTTTTCGTTTTGTAGATCATTCTTTCGTGCAGCGGATAGGTTTCTTTAATTCCTGGTATCAGGACCCTCTGTTTATAGCGGACTATACATCACATTTGCCTTTGTTCCCTTTTAGCCTGCAATCTAAGTTTCCGATGGGGAAGTTTGTGGTGTCCTCCTAGTCGGGATCTATCGACGAGGGGGCTGAAGAGGCCTCGGCGGCTTCTAGTAGCGGTTGTTCTTCCTCATTAGGGGACGAGGCTTCTGGGTCAGTCTCAGGGACTTCGTCCTCGATGCCCCCTTTAGACGCTAGCCCTCTTTCAGCTTTGCCTCCTGGTTTTGGAGTCTAGTCGAGAAAAAGGGGGCCCAGACCGGTTCCACCTACTGTTCCTAGAAAGAGAATCCGGCGGGACCATTCTGACCTGTTCTGCTGCTCCGAGGATACTCCTAGCTGCCTCGACGAGGAAGACTTGGAGGATTTGAGGAGGGAGTATCGATTTCCTGAATTTATATCTTTACACTCTCCCGAGGGGCACAAGAGGTATAACTCCTCCATCCCCGGTTTGACTTGTTTCTTTGAGTCCGCATTTCAGGCCGGTCTCCGCTTTCCTATTCATCCTTTTATCCGAGACGTTCTTGCCTTTTACAACGTCTACCCGGCCCGGCTTTCCCCTAATGGCTGAGGTCTCCTGGTCGATTTTCTCATCCACTGGTTTGAGAGTGGGAACGATTCCCCTCCGTCTATACCTGAATTCGCCTCCTTGTTCCAACTCAAATATTCTCCTTCCTTGGGTTTCTATTACTTCGCCAAGAGGGTGAAGGCAAAGACATTAATCTCTGGGCTTCCTTCTTCCAACAAGGGGTGGAAACCCAAATTCTTCTTCGTAAGAGGGGATTCTTGGGAGTTATCCGGGGATCCTGATGACGTCCCCCGAGTTCCCAGATCTTGGAGGGTTCTGAGAAATATCAATAAGGCCAGTCAACCAGCAGCTTCGTTGTGTTTTTGATCCTCGAGCCTTTACTAATTTTTGACTTGCCTTGCAGATTTTCGCCCTGTCCTAAACGCTGAGGAGGTTACAAGGGTAGCCAAAGCTAAGGCCTTAGGAGTCCAATCTTTCGCCGATCTAGTAACTGAAGGGAATCTTGTTAGGCACGGGTTAGGCCCGCCTATCGCCCCTTTTGCCGAGGAAGTATCTCTGCCTGTCCTCAGGTCTGAGTCTATGGACCCCAACCTGATAATGTCAGTTTTCTCGGATTCCGAGGGATCGAGGAAGAAGAGGAAATTGGTGAAGGGAGTGCGACCTCCTCCGAAGGCGTCACCTCCGAAGGCTGCCACTTTAGAAGGGAGCCGAGAGGATCACTCAACTATTCAAACCGCTCCCTCCTCTCCTTTGCCCGTTGATCCTACTGAAAGCGAGGTTCCTCCCGGGGTGTCCGCAGCGGGGTCGCCTGGGGATGTGCCGACTTCGGAGGCTCCTCCTCGACCTGCCTCTTCGCGGGGCGTCAGAGAGGGGAGTACCCCTTCCTCACTCAAACCGCGAGGGGGTGGCTTCCTTCGTGACCCCGCGGCAGCTGCTGCCGCCCTGTCTGACCTGATCCCCATATCGAACTTCCGGGAAGCCATGCGGGTGCCGTTCCAAAGGAAGATCAAGCACACCTTTCAGACCATGATGGAGGTATCTTGAGACTTTGCTGATCCTTTCGCTTCCTTGTGTGATTTCTGTAATCTCCCGTACTAGCCAGTTCTTCTCTTTTTTTCAGTCCCTAGCCTGCGTGAAGATGATGGGCCTCCATTATGAGCAGGAGCTGGCAAAGGTCAGAGAGCCTCTAGACGCAATGATCGTAGCTAAAGAGGCGATCGAGAATAAAGTGAAGCTATTGTCGTCCGAGGTGGTTGAGATGAAGAGGCTCTTTGACGAGCTGAGAGCTTGTTTCCAGGATTTCTCCAGCCTAAAGATGACCGAGCTAGCTGCAAAGGAGGATGAGCTGAGGAAGAAGGATGCCGACCTGGCGGCAAAGGATGTTGAGTTGAAGGCAAAGGGGGTCGACCTAGAAGCCAAGGACGCCGAGCTATCTTCTCTGAAGGCAAGGATTTCAGACCTCTTGAGGGAGGGCGCTGTGGCTTTTGTTAATGGATTTGTGAACTTCCAGGATCAGGCTGAGGAGGCTTATCCGGAAGTCGATTTTGACTGCTTTGCCCCTCGCCTTGAGGGTCTGAAATCCGCAGAGGTAACTGGTTCCAAGGAGGGGGCTGTTGTGCCAGAGGAAGAGCCAAGTGCTGATAAGACTGAGGGCCAGGCCGCTGGTGTAGGGTCCACTGTTTGAAGCGGCTCTGTTGCGTTTTGTTGTGGTTGATTCCTTGTAGACAATGTATTCATATTTCCGGATTTGTTATGGTTGTTGTCTTCCCTCTTTTTATTGAATGAATGAACCGCTTAAACGTTCCCTCTCTTTTGCCTTTTGGATGGGATTGGTTTTTGGAAATTGTGTCATCTTGTTGGGCTCTCTAGTTACTGTGTGACTGTACTGGGGTCTTCCAGGGCTATTTTGGTCTTTTCCCGTTTCTTTTCGTGTACTGCAGGTATAATGACTGTACCTTCTTGAGATCGTGCACCGTAGGCGGAACCGGTGGCTCCTTGATCGTGGTGTCTGCAACCCTCCCACGTTTCCACGTGTCCTTCTCATTAAATGCGAAGGACGTGTACTTAATGCGCATATCGTAGATGTTGGGGGCGTTCCAGACAGGCCTATATGTTGGCCCCACCTCCCATTTGACAACTGTCCTTCCCTAGGAGTCAGAATTTTCCGCTTTTTCCTGCAACTGTAATTTCTCTACTGTTCCGTTGCCTTAGGAGAAACGTTTCCTTCTTCTTTCTCATACTTTTTGTTGTTGCCATGGCTGTGAATCCTTCCTCTCCGCGCAGGATCATGGCGAGGCTCTTTCCTGAAGGGGAGGTTAGTGCTATTGGGGAAGAAGAAGTCCATGCTATCGCAGGGCGCTTCGATTTTCCCCCTAGGGTGGTCGTTCGACATGCCGGCTCGCGTCCGTTCCATAGTTCGGTTCGAGATGGGATTTGCCTTTTCAAGGCCCCTTTCCTGCTAGGGTTTCGGCTTCCCTTTCACCCGTTCATTCGCGAAGTGCTGCATTTCTTCGCCTTTTGCCCTGCCATGCTTCTACCGTCGGCCTAGGCGGTCCTTTTGACCTTCATGGCGGCGTGGGGGAGATTATTTCCTCAGTCTAGGGCCACCGTGCCGGAATTCCTCCAGTTTTTTCGCCCCGAGGAGGTGTCTGAGTTCTACCAATTCGTCCCACGAAGAGGCGGGAAAATTCCTATTCGGGACCTGCCGCCGGACCCTGAAGGGTGGAGGAGGAGGTACTTCTTTATTTCTGGAGCCGGTTGGGAATTCGGGGCTCAACTTCTATCCTCTGTGAGGGTTCCCAAGGAGTGGGGGCAACGTAGGAATACAGGTGAGTTTGCGCAGATGTTGGTTGGTCGGAGTTCCCATTTCACACTTGTCGTTCACCCTATCCGTTTATGCCATTGTAGGTGAGCTCCCGTCTTTGTCCGCTTGGGAGCTGAATCGTGAAAACCAGGCTCGAGCCCTTCTTCCTTTCTCCCTCCGTGACTCATTACACCCCGGGCTGTCTCCTGTTCCTAGTGGCCGTAAGTTTTCAGCGCCCTGCTCTCGCTTTTCTTTTCTTAGCTCATTTGTTGACCCATTTTATTTTTGATTTCTTTCTACAGTTCCTTCGTACTTGGTCACTCAGCGAGACAGGATCATGGAGCATGTGGTCGAGAGGAGGCGGGCTAGGAGCATGGAACCAGCGGCAAAGAGGGCCAGGTCAGGGGAGGACAGTTCTGGTCATGCCTCTGGTGCGGATCCCGCTGAAGCTCCCGCTCCTCCGCCTATTCCAGGAGCTGGGGGAGTTCCTCTTCCGCCGTCGTCAGGAGTCGAGACATCTTACTCAGGGACGTGGGCCTGAGTAGTTGTGCCTTGATGGGATTGATTCCTTGTGCTGACTTGCGGAGCTCTGTCGAGCTTCCTTTCCAAGCTCGGACTCGCGACGCGCTTCATGCGCTCCTTGAGGTACATCTGGCTTACCATTATTATTTGGCCTTGCTTTTCCTGCTCGTCTGATCTTTTCTGTTCACAGTCCGCTACGCACGTCTGCGCTCTTGGAAGAGAGGTCCACATCTTGAGAGAGAATGCCCAGAGGAGGTCATCCGAGCTGTTGGAGGCTCGCCAACGTAATTCTGAGCTTTTGAGTTGGGCCTTCGAGACCGAGAGGGAGTTAGAGCGAGTTCTCGAGTAGCGGGCCCAGATCTTCAGGCAATTGGTTTCCAGTACTTCTGCCGAGGTATCTTTGAGGGGGGAGTTGGCTCAAGCGAAGGAAGATAATTCTGCCCAATCTGAGGAGCTTTTGAGCGTCACTATTGCACAGTCTTTGCTGACGGACCAGTTGAAGGAATCGCAAGCTGCTGTTGCTGACCTGACAAACTCATTAGCTGCCGAGCGTCAATTAGTCGAGGATCTCCGTAAATCGATCGAGAAGGCCGGGCTGGAGGCTGCTCGGGCTTTTCTAGACGAGTTCTTTAACTTTGCCGATTAGGCGATTGAAGCTTTCCCCGACCTTGATTTTGAGCATTTTCGGCCGAGGTTTGACATTCCTTCAAGTGGTGGTGGGGCTTCTCCAAGCGGCGGTGCTTTTTCTGACCAGGCCTGAAGTTTGGCCTTTAGTTCTGCTTTTCTTTTCGTAAACGTTGTAATTACTTCTTTTGATAATGAATATTCTTCTTCTTGTGAATCTTTATTCGTCCTTCTTCTTGTAATGAAGTTTCCCTTTCCTGGAGTGATAAAGCGTTTTGGATGGCCTTGTATTCCTTTTCCCCCCTCTTAGGCCTTGGCTTGTTTTGAGAGGAGGTGTCCTTTGGGCTCCCGCTGAGGTTACGTGGGCGTAGCTTTCGGCGGTTTCTCATCATTTATTTCTTTTAAGGCTGGCTGCATTAAATGTGGCCTGGGGTGGTTTAGCCACCACCCCGAATCCCGCGCCTGAATTTAATGCAGCCCCTTACCCGTAGTATTCCAACAGCCACCATTGCGCTATTTATTTGCATGTGCCTAGGGTCTTAGCACCCTTATCACTTCTCCTTTGCTTGAATTTTGCCTGTGCCCTCGAATTCTTTAGGGATGGACTCTTCCCCTCTCTTTAAGCATCGCGCCCGCCTTGCTCCTCCTTCCCTCTTCACTTACCCCCGCATACGTCGAGGGTCTGAAGGCCTGATATGATTTCCCTGAGGGTCTGGGTGTTAGGGCTCCTACTCCCGACGAGCCTTGCAGTATGTTGACCACTGGCGAGGTCGCCTTCTTTGATGGTGCTTTCGAGTGTGGTCTTCGACTCCCCTTCACCGAGACATCATTCGCCTGCTTTCCCACCATGGCATGTGTCTTTCTCGTCTTTCCCCTTCGGGGTGGGCTGCTTTGATTAGTTTCTTCATCTTTTGGCGGATGCAGGGCTTTGAGGCCTTTCCTACTGTTTTCGAGTTCTTCTATTTTATGGATCTTTCTTTCGATTGGCCTCCCTTCTTCAGCTCTTTGAGCTTCAAGTGGTATTTTCACCCTCCTTTGGTTACCGACATCCCTGACTCTCCTGAGGAGTGGACCCAACGCTTCTTCTTCGTTTCTGGGGACTCTTGGGTACCCACAGCTGGTGAAGGCGAGCGTCTCCGGGTCCCTTAGTCTTGGACCAGCTTTCGTGAAAGAGGTGAACATCCGTATCTTCTCTTCATTTTGTTATGAGTTCTGTTTTTGGTCTTATCTTGAGTTGATTTTCCCTATGTAGGTATCCCTGCGCTCACTCCGCTGGAGGCATTCCACGTTAGTGTGGTTGAAAAGGCTTCTCCTATTCCCTACTCTGCTCTTGTCACCCCTCTAAACCTTGTCCACTATGGTTTGGACGGTGGATCTTCTCGAGCCTAAGTGGTGGCTTCCCTTTCTCCTGATCAGAGTGTTGCGGTTGAATCTCTAGAGAAGAGGTTGTCGGAGGTGGAGAGGAGAAGGGATGTTCTGATTGCGGAGAACGCGCGTCTGAAGGAGGCCGTTGCCAAGTTGGAGGAAGATCACGAGCAGAAGGATGCTGCTTTGTGAGGGTGGAGGGCTTGTCTACAACTTCTATGTCCCGGTTTCGATGGCTGTAGCTTTCACGTCCGTGTCGGACGTTTTTATATTTTTGTGACTCTCTTAAAGTCATATGATAGCTTTTTTTTTTTTTTTTGTAACTGCTTGGGAGGCACTCTTGCCTTTTCTTGAATGAAAAATGCTTTCTTTTTTTCCCGCAGATCTTTCCCTCTTTTTAGAGATCCTAGTTATCTCCTCGCCCCTCCAGCCCCAAGCGAGGACTTACATGTGCTGATAGACGGTTGGGGCTGAGTAAGCTAAGACTTAAGAGCTCTTCGTACTTAGGAAACTTGGCCTGGCGAGTGAGGATATTCCGGCTGTCCTTTTGCTGAGTCGGGCCACTTCAGACTTTATGAATATCTAAGCCAGAGTAAGCTTTTAACGACCTCGAAAATTTGGGCCAGTGAGTCTTATCGACCCCGGGCTTACGAGCCCTTTTAGAACTTTAGGTGGTGGACTTTCGATGATGCCGAGCCTGCAGGCCTTTTCATGCTGAAAAGCCTAGTTGTCGAGCCTCCGGACTTCCTTGAGCTGAAAAACCTTAATTCCGAGCCTACGGGCTCTCTTAGGCTGAAAAGCCTAGATGCCGAGCCTACGGGCTCTCTTAGGCTGAAAAGCCTGGATTTCGAGCCTACGGGCTCTTTAGGCTGAAAAGTATGGATGCCGAGCCTACGGACTCTCTTAGGCTGAAAAGCCTGGATACTGAGCCTACGGGCTCTCTTAGGCTGAAAAGCCTGGATGCCGAGCCTACGGGTTCTCTTAGGCTGAAAAGCCTGGATACCGAGCCTACGGGCTCTCTTAGGCTGAAAAGCCTGGATTCCGAGCCTACGGGCTCTCTTAGGCTAAAAAGCCTGAATTCCAACGGTTATTCTCCTTGTGAGGACTTCAAAAAGTTTTCATTGATTTCTCATAACAAGTCTTTACAATTGGCTTGTTTGTGATTACAATAGGCTCGTCGGGTGTTACTGGTAGTAACGTTTCAGGTGATCCGCGTTCCACGAGTGCGGCAGGTCTTTCCCCTCCTCAGTTTGCAGCTCATAATTTTCTGGCCGAACTATCCTTTTTACGACGTAAGGCCCTTCCCAGTTAGGCCCGAGCTTACCATGGGTCGGGTCTTTTCTGGTTGGCAGCAGCTTTTTCTACACCAAGTCGCCTTGTTGGAAGCTTCTCCTCCAAATCCGCCTGTTAAAAAATCTAGTTGTATTTTTTTGATAGGAGAAAATTCGGTATAGCGCCTCGTCTCTTTTCTCGTCGAGGAGGTCGAGGTTGATCAGCAGGGATCTTTTATTTTGCTCGGGATTGAACAGGTCGGTCCTGACTGAGGGCATGCCTACTTCGACTGGGGCCACCGCCTCAGTCCCATATGCTAGGCTGAAAGGGGTCTCGCCGGTAAGGGTGCGCAATGGCGTCCGGTATGCCCATAGCACTGCCGGAAGTTGATCCACCCATTGGGTTTTGGATGCCTCCAACCTGGTCTTGAGAGCCAGCTTGATTGTTCGTATTGTCACTTCGACCTGCCCGTTGGATTGGGGGTGAGCTGGAGCCGAGAAGTAGTTCTTAATCCCCAGCTTGGCGCAGAAGCCGATGAAAGTCGGGTTATCGAACTGCTTCCCATTATCTAAGACTAGCGCCTTGGGGATACCAAACCGAAAAATAATGGATTTCCAGACGAAGTTCTTTATCTTTTGCGTTGTGATCCTAGCCAGGGGTTCAGCTTCGGCCCACTTTGTGAAATAGTCGACCGCGACTACAACGAATTTGCATTGTCCTATCCCAATGGGGAGGGGTCCCAGGATGTCCAAACCCCATTGCTGGAAGGGCCAAGGGCTGACTACCGGAGTTAGGAATTCCGACGGGCAGTGTGGTAGGTTACCATGCACCTGGCACGCATGGCACTTCTTCACCGTTTCTTTGGCATCTCTGGACATGGTTGGCCAAAAATAGCCTTGTCGTAACGCATTGCTTGCTAGGGTTTTTGCGCCGATGTGGTTTTCGCACATGCCTTAATGGATCTCTCTCAAGATGTAATCTGCCTCCTTCCCTGTCACACATTTCAGTAAAGGAAAGGAAAAACCTCTTTTATATAGGTTACCTCGGGCAATCGTGAATCTGGCCGCCCTGGCTTTTAGTTTCGACGCTTCCTTCGGGTCGCCTGGCAACACTCCGTCTTGTAGGTAGGATATGATTGGGTCCATCCAGGAGGTGTTCTCCTCGATGGCCATGGCTTGTTCTTCGTCTTCCCGTTCCCCCTCGAGCCGCACGCTGGGTTCAGCAAGGACCTCGACGGGTACGCTCCCTGGTGACTCAAGTCTGGCAGTGGAAGCTAGTTTGGTCAGAGCGTCGGCCCTGGTATTAGCGTCTCGGGGTATTTGAACCAGCTCGGCCGATATGAATCTCCTCAGCTGGCCGCGCACTTTCATCACGTATAGGGCCATCTTCTCATCTTTGGTGGCGTATTCTTTCTCAACTTGCCTGATTATCAGCTGCGAGTCGCTATGGATTACTATTTACTGCGCCTACATCGATAGGGCCAGATTTAGTTTTGCTATGAGTGCTTCATATTCTGCTTCATTATTGGATGCTTGAAAGTCGAACCTTAAGGCGTACTCTAGGTCATACCCTTCTGGCGAAGTAAGGATGAGGCCGGCCCCGCTTCCCTGGGCGTTTGACGCTCCATCTACGAACAGCCTCCAGGTCGGAACATCAGGAATGCGGTCCTGGTCTTCTCTACTTTCTTCCGACTGCAGAGTAAACTCTGCGAGGAAATCTACTAGGACCTGTCCCTTTATAGTGGCTCTAGATTTGAACTTGATATCAAACTCACTGAGTTCCATTGCCCACTTTACCAGCCTCCCAGAGGCCTCGGGCTTATGCAAGACCTGCCTTATTGGCTGATCCGTTGGGATTTCGATTGTGTGGGGCCTGGAAGTATGGTCTCAGCCTTCGAGCCGCCACAAGAAGGGCCAAGATGAGCTTCTCCATTTTGGGGTATCTCTCCTCGGCTCCACCGAGGGCCTTGCTGCAAAAATAAACCGGCTGATGTGCCCGGTCTCTGTCTCTTACTAGTGCCGCACTAACTGCGAAATCGGGCACGGCCAAGTAGAGGGTGAGGGCTTCTCCTTCTCGGGGGCTTGCCAACACCGGCGTCGAGCCCAAATAGTCTTTAAGGGCTTGGAAAACTTCTTGGCATCTCTCATCCCACTGGAACGCTAACTTCAAGGTCCTAAAAAAGGGTCGGCACTTGTCACTAGAACATGATACGAATCTGTTGAGTGCCGCTATCCTCCCGGTCAGTCGTTGTATTTCACGGGTGCTGGTGGGGGCTTTCATCTCGAGGATGGCCGTTACTTTTTTGGATTTGCCTCAATGCCTCGGCTATTGACAATGAAACCCAAGAACTTCCCTGTGGATACCCCGAAGGCGCATTTTGTGGGGTTCAGCTTCATCCGGTACTGACGCATGATCTCGAACGCCTCCGCGAGATGTTGTATATGCGCTTCTGCTTTGAGCGATTTCACGAGCATGTCGTCGGTGTAAACTTCCATAGTAGAGCCCAGCTTTTCTCGAAATATTCAGTTGACCAGCCTCTGGTAAGTAGCTCCAGCATTTTTTAGTCCGAACGGCATGACTTGGTAGCAGAAGGTGCTCTGCTCTATGACGAACGAAGTCTTCTCCTGATCACTTGGGTCCATTTTAATCTGATTGTACCTTGAGAATGCGTCCATGAAGCTGAGCAGCTCGTGCCCGACTGTGGCGTCGATAATTAAGTCGATCCGGGGTAGCGGAAAGATATCCTTAGGGCATGCCCTATTCAGGTAGGTAAAATCGATGCAGAGCCGCCATTTTCCATTAACTTTTTTCACAAGCACGACATTTGCCAGCCAGGTCGGGTAATTGACTTCCCTGACGGCTTTTGCATGCAGTAGCTTCGCCACTTCCTTATTGATTGCCTTCTGTCGTTCTGGGGCGAAACTTCTCCTTTTCTGCCTTACAAGCTTACACTTCGGGTCGACGCTGAGACGATGCATGATCACTGAGGGGTCTATTCCTTCCATATCCTTCTGTCTCCATGGGAACGCGCCCACATTATCCTTTAAGAACCTGACGAGTCTTTCTTTGATTGAGGAGGGCAGCACAGAGCCCACGAAGACGATATGGTCCGGGTTCTCATCTAGCGGCACGTGCTCTAACTGTTCCGTCGGAGTGGGCCTTATCTCCAGCTTGTCTCTCATATCCAGGTTCTCTAGCTGGACTGACTCGACCTTCCTTTGCTTCATCGAGGCCACGTAATATTCCCTCGCTAGGCGCTGGTCTCGTCGGACCGATCCCACTCCGTTTTCGGTGGGAAACTTAACCACCAGATGATATGGAGAAGGTACCGCCTTGATTGAGTTGAGGGATGGCCTTCCCAGCAAAACATTATAGGCCGAGGGCGTGTCCACAACTAAGAAATGGGTTGTGGTTGTGACCTGTCCAGGCTGGTCTCCAACTGTAAGGACAAGTGGGACGGACCCGATTGGTAGGACTTTCTCACCCGAAAAACCTATGAGGTGGGACCTCACGAGTTCGAGTGTGGACTTATCTATCCCGAGCTTTTCGAATGTCGATAAAAATATTATGTCCGCCGAGCTCCCGTTATCGACGAGTACCCGATGTATGGTTTTGTTTGCAACAATCACCTTTATGACCAAGGGGTCATCGTGCGGGAGATAGCACCCTTCGAGATCTGTGTCAAAAAAGATAATTTCGTCTTCCCGGCGTGGAACTTTTGCTACGACCTGGACGTCGGGAATGTCCCCAGATCGGGCCCTTCTTACATGCGCCTTCCGAGCCGAACTGGTTTGACTACCCCTGGCGAAGCCTCCGGAGATCACCCAGATTTCGCCGATGGCTTGTTGGTTTGGTTGAGGCGCCGTTACTGCAGCTCGGGCTTCTCGTCCTAGGTTACCCTGGCCCCTTCCATCTCTCGCCACATATTACCGTAGGTGGCCCCTCTGGATGAGGTATTCTATCTCTTTTTTGAGTTGGATGCAATCGTTGGTTTCATGACCTGTATCTTTGTGGAACTCGCAGTATTTCGCAGGGTCCCGTCTGCTAGGGTCGGACTTCATCCGCGGCGGCCACCTGACGAATCCCTCGTTCAGGACTTCATGGAATACTTGAGCAATAGAGGTAACGAGGGGGGGAAGCCATGCTGGTGGGAACCTCTGCTATAGGTCCTGTACGGGTGGCCCTAGGCGGTCCCGGACATTACCTCTTTTCTTCGGGGAGGGCTCCCTCCTCCTTCTAGGCGAATGCTCCCATTTTGGGGATCGGTCGAGCCTTCCTTCTTTCCTGGGACTTCGGTCCCTCCTCTTCCTGTCTCCTTCGACCGGCGCCGAACTTCCCTTCAGGCGGAGGGCCTCCTCTCCGTTGATATATTTTTTGGCTTTAGCCAGGACCTCCGCCATGGTGGCTTGAGGGTTCTTGGCTATCGAAAATAGGAGGTCCTTAGATTGCACGTCGAGCCCTGACATAAAAGTGGTCAGTGCAAACTTGTCGTCCACACTTTCTACCTTTAGGCATTCTTGGTTGAAGCGATGTACGTAGCTCTGAAGGGATTCATTGATTCCTTGCTTGACGCTTAGCAGGTGATAAGACGGCTTCCGGTATGTCCTTGCTCCGATGAAATGTGATATAAACTGGATGGACAGCTCCCTGAAGGACGAGATCGATGCGGGTTACAGTTAGTTGAACCAAGCTATCGCCGTCCCCTTAAGGGTGATGGCGAAAGCTCGGCAGCGTATTGGGTCAGGGTAGCCTTGAAACTCTATTTAGTTCTTGTAGGAGTTCAGGTGGTTGACCGGGTCTTTAGTTCCGTCAAACACCTCTACTGACGGTACCCGAAATTTCTAGGGGAGGGCAAAACGGAGGACCTCAAGGGTGAATGGTGACTCGGTTTGCTGGACCAAGGCGTCCATAACGTCGGTGCCCTTTCCTTTGACTGTCTCTTTCATGTTTTCCAGTTCTCGCTGGAGCTCGTGCAGTTTCTGCCCCCGAAGGTTATCCATGACGTTTAGCGGGTGGCAAGGTATGTTTTCTTGGTTGGCGGGCCTGGCCCTGCTATGGGCCTCATCTTCATCGCGTTATTCGGGGCGTCTCCTCCTGTGGTTTTCTCCTGATTGGCTATGCTCATGGAGTTCAGTGACTCCGTTAGCCGGTGCTTGGCGCTCCTGAGGAGGGGCGTCGCGCTCGGCCCTGGGGAGGGGCTCCTGGCGTGCTGGCAGGGGTTGTGGGAGCTCGTGTGCTTGTATCCACTCCATCAGCTCCTGGTTCTATTTCATTAGCTGAACCGTGGTTCGACGGTAAGCCTCTAGCTCGTTGGGAGGAGGAAGGTTCGCCGGTAGGGGGCGATCCTCGACGTTTCCTTCTGTGGCTGAAGGGTTTTTCGGCAAACTCTGATGGGCTTGGGGATTGGCGGGAGCTTTACTCATATTCCGAGTTGAAACCATCAAACAAATAAAGATTCGAAGCGATGTAAAACGTTCCCACAGATGGCGCCAGCTGATGATGACTCGGATTTGACGGCCCAAGCTCGGTGATCCTCAAGGGGATTACTGGGTCGATAGGATATTTGCGGTGAGCGATTATGACAAAAATTTAAAAAGGACGCAAGAGATAAGTGGTTCGCCCCAGCCGATAGACTGAGACTACATCCACTACAACGGAGCTTTTTACTCCTTTTCGATGTGTATTTAGATTTTGGGGAGTTATCGGGAATATAGGGGAAAGGGGCCGGTATATGCCTACAATCGGCCGGATTACACGCTTATCCCTTCATCTATTGCCAAAGTTATCTATATTTCTGGTGGAATGATACTGTTCTTTTTATACTAGTTCCATGCTCTAGGGCTTTTCTAGCGACTCCTCCTTCAGCTTCTCGACTTTGTGGGGACCCTTTGTCCTCTCTCTGTCATTGGATTCTGTTAGTCGTCGCCACTATGGTTACTGTTCCTACAGCGAATCGCACCACTACTCCCAGCAGGCGGGTCTGTCTGTCTTTGGTTACAGAGGCGGTCCCCTTGCCCTTTTTGATGCGTGGCCTGGTGGGGCGCACTTTAGTGTTAGGGTACGACTTGGGCCACCATATTCGCTTGGGCTTTTCCCATCCGTTGGATGAGGGTGTGTTTTCCTGGGCCAAACATCAAGAAATTTGAGCGTCCTGGGCCGGCTAGGCTTTTCTTTTGAGGGTGGCCCATATCCTAAAATTCCGTCTCAATCAGATACCATGTTGATTTTATACAATCGTACACAAACAAATATTACTTAAAACAAATTTTAACATGAGATAGACCTAAAACACTACGACGTAAAGTCATTAGGAACTAAACAAGTTCTATCCAAATTTATAACCACTTACATCATGTCACGTGTCATCATATTTCACATTTCACCCGTCAAAATTGTGCATGTACAACAATCACAATGAGTAATACTATTTAGACCTAAAACACTGACCTAATTTGTTAACATAACGATGTGGTTACAATAGAATCATTGGATCAACACTAAGTTCCAATATTTGATAGCTCTCACAGCCAATCCAAATATCATAATGAATTAAGTAGACAAATTAAGTCAGTAAATTAGGTTCCAATGGCATTGCTCCAGTAACAATATCACCAGAGTTTTCAGTTTTCAAGATTTGGATAGTTTGTTACTTGGTGCCTAAATCACAAAGCTTTACAGTTCTCCATTTTGTCATTTTTCGACAACTAGATTCTTATATAAATCGATACAGACAGAGAAAGAGGAAGGAGAAGGGATAAGAGTATATTCGTATTTATTTCATAGTATTGGAGGTAGCTAATAATAATGGAAAGGTATGAGTTTTGAAGGACATAGGGTCTGGGAACTTTGGCGTGGCCAAGCTTGTGAAAGATAGATTCACTGGTGAGCTTTATACTGTCAAGCATATTGAGAGAGGCTAGAAGGTCTGCTTCATCTTTCTTTATTTCTCTCTCTCTAATTTCAATGGTTAATTATTTTGAAAATATAATTCATGCTGAAACGATGCTACCCGCCGTAATGTGTGTTTTTCTGCGTAATTCACATGGGTTTTCGTTTTTTATAATCTTGGTTTTCCTTCATACTGTCTAGTGTATTGAGAAAGTTCTGAAGGTCTACTTTATCTTTCTCTCTTCATTTCATATTTGTGTGAATGTGTGTGATTACTCACTAGGATGTCTTTGTTTCTTCATAATTCACATCGGTTTTGTTTTTATAATCTGGGTTTTTAATTTTGTCGATTGATTGGGACTTTTCTTTTGGTTTACAGATTGATGAGCATGTGCAGAGGGAAATCATGAATCGTAGGTGCTTGAAGCACCCCAATATAATTAGACTCAAGGAGGTAATATTTTAACTAACTGTCTGTGTGATAATGTTATTCTCCCCTGCATATTGGATAAAGGGGATTGTTAAAGATCTATCTTATTTTTAACCTAAAGACTAAATAGAAACAAACTGGCTCAAAAATGGGTTCATTTTTTTTATATGCTATTGCATGGGAGAATTCCAACAATGAAAAGATGAATGATCCATAGGATGATGAACCTGAAACAATCAAAAGGTTAGGAAAGAGGCTGGGTGAACATCTGGTTAATCTTCTCCGAAACTTAAGTTAGTCGGCATTAGAGACATTAGGACTATGTTTTTCTGAGTTCAGTTTGCATACCACTGTTCAACTTCTGGAGGGGTATTTATATCAGAACTAGTAATGATTAGGGAGTCTGTGAGTCAAATCTTAGCATTTAATGGTTGACACTCATATCCAAGCATAATAAGTGCAATCTAATCAAATCCTTTGAAGACTTATTTACTCAGGAGATCGGACCTTGCTTGGGATCCGCCGAACTTTAATGACTCTATCTCTGATCATTAAATACTACTGCTCGGTGCTTGATACCTATGCCCGAGCGTTCACAGCTCGGGAATAAGCACCCCTCGGGTCTCACCGAGGATAATGGGTCGGCATCTTGACAATTAATGTCTTGTAATGATGACTTTCCTTACACTTCTCGAGGACCTGGATGTGCATTTAATGAGTTGTAGCCACTCATGACCCTATTTAATGAGTTGTCATATCTTCTTTAATGTCATGTCATAACTTCTCAGCGTCATCGCTTGGTGCCCTTTGAAATTCCTAACGGCTATAGCTATCCACATGTCAACTTGTGATTACTGAGCCTCCTAAAGTCCCATCAAATGCCCCCCAGTCTTAATTTCGTTCGGGTCGTAGGACAGGTGGCGCATGGAGAGTGGAGGCTTCCTAAGCACGCCTGGGATTTAGGGGCGGTTACTTACACGTTTGGCACCGTAATTTTCAAATTTAAAATTGATGGTCTGCCCCTTCGATTGCCACCCTTGCTACAGAGTATAAATAGGAGATCTCTTGGTTGATTATAGACTTTGGATCTTCGAATTTCTCAACCTGCAATCAACTCCTGAGCAACTATTCTTACTTCCTTGAGCACATCCTTTCGAAGTCACTAAATTTGTAAGTACTTCCCTTCCATATTTTGTTCTTCATCTTCCCCATTCTCTTCTACATTTCTCTAGAACTCATCCATGTCAAGAATACGAAGAACCATAGTGGGGGAATCAGTTAGGTCTAGTGACACTAGTCGGCTGAGAAGAACCCAAGTGAAAGAAACCAACCTGCAAGCATTTAGGGATAAGTACAAAATTCCCAAGCCCGTTTTCACTTTTGTTTTCAATTCTAGGTTCCACATGCATGATATAGGCAGTGTGGAACTCATGCCTTTTCACACCAAGACCATCAGCCGAGAGTCGAGCTAGCTCCAGAAGGACCGACCGCAACAATGGGGAAGACAATAACTGAAAATGTATCGATCATCGTTAATGATGGATCAAAACAAAAACAAATGTCTCCCATTCGGCTCCCTTCCCCCACCCTTCCAAGCCACACTAGTGACCTCTAGGTTCTCGGCACCCCTATCATCCATCTTGGTAGGGCTGAGCACCGGGAACTTGACGAGATCCTCGGTGTTGGTGAAGACTCCCTTAGAAGGCACCTGAGTATGCTTGGCGGTGACAAGCACAGAGGAGACCTTAGTGAGCCTATTGATCCAGAAGGCCCGTGAAGACCACACTTTTCCTTTTGCTTCTTAGTCAGTTGAATTGTAACACTTTCTTTTCCTTGTATTCCTAGGGCACGCACAACCCCTTTTTCTTTAATCAAAGAAATCTTCTTTTCATTAATAAAATCTTCATTTACTTCATAATTTTTCTTTTCTTTTTTTTTTTTGATTCGGGTAAACTAAATTAACGATTTCTAGATCTCTAAGTTCACCAACATGTTAAATGTTTCAAAAACATGCAAGTGTTAGGGACTTTCCCTCCTCGGGGCATCATTCATAAAGACTAAGCCCAAGGCTTGTGAAATCCTTTCATGTTGGGGGTTTACCCCTCTCGGGGTCGTGCCCCTAATGACTGAGCACTAGGCTCCAATTCGTGCCCCTAATGACTGAGCACTAGGCTCCAATTGTGGAGGCTTAACCCTCTTAGGGCAGTGCCCATAACGACCGAGCGCGAGACTCATGTAAACATTTTCGAGGGCGGTGCTCACAAGGTGGAGGCTTACCCATCTTGGGAGTCGTGCCCCTAACGACCGAGCACGAGACTCGTGTAAATATTTTTTAGGGCAGTTCTCCAAAGGTGAAGGCTTACCCCTCTGGGGGTCATGCTCCTAACGACAGAGCACGAGGCTCGTGTAAATTTTTTCAAGGGCGGTGCTCCAAGGGTGGAGGATTACCTCTCTTGGGGTCGTGCCCTTAACGACTGAGCGCGAGGCTCATGTTAATCTCTGAGATATGAAACTTAGGGATCAACTTAGTAATAATATTTCTTTAAATTTGATACATTCCAAGGTCGGCTTACATCTTTTCTATGTTCTGCATTTGATAGGTCCTTGTTTCCTCCACGACAACGATTTTGTACAGGCCTTCCCAATTGGAGTCGAGCTTACAATTGTGAGTTCCCGATTATTGCCAATAACTTTACGCAACACTAGATCCCCTACTTGAAAACTCCTCATTTAGACCTTCTTTTGATGCTGCCTTGACAGCTCTCCTTGATATTTTGTTAGTTTGATAAATGTCAGTTCTCTTCTTTCTTCGGCTAAATCAAGGTCCCTGGCTGGTGTCTGATTATTATTTCCTAACTCAAAGGCTTAGCTTCGTATGATTGGGAGTCCTACCTCCAAAGGAATGATGACCTCGACTCCATATGTCATAGTGTACAACGTTTCACCTGTAGAAGTCCTCGGGGTAGTCCCATATGCCCATAGCACATTGAGTAACTTCTCGGTCCATTTACCCTTCGCTTTTTCCAACCTTTTCTTAATTCCAACCAACACTGTTTTATTTGAAACCTATGCTTGTCCATTACATTGTGGATATGCCAAAGTAGAATAATAGTTGCGAATTCCGAATCCCGAACAAAACTCCTTGAACGGACCACTATTAAATTGAGTGTCGTTGTATGAGATGATGGCTCGAGGGATGTTGAACCGAGTAATAAATGCTCATCCATACAAACTTCTTTGTTCCAATGTCCCAAATACAGCCCAAAGGCTAGGTTACAATCCACTTTGTGAAGTAGTTAGTAGCGACTAGGAGGAATTTCTTGGCCAAGTGAGCCTTCGAGAGAGACCCTACTATATCCATACCCCATTGAGAGAATGGACAAAGACTTGTTAAAGGGTTCAAGTCTACCGTTGGTTATTAGATGATGTGAGCAAACTTCTAACACTTGTTGCATTTTTTAACATACCTCTTGGCGTCATTTTGCATGTACGACCACCAATACCCTTGAGACATCGCTCGGTGTGCCAGAGATTTTCCTCCTGTGTGACTCCCACATACACCCTCATGAACCTCATAGAACAAAGGCTCGAACTTATCCTCAAGGTCACAAAGTATGGTCCTGAGAAGGAGTTTTTATACAACTTGTGATCGGGGGATATCCAGAACCTGGGAGCCTTCAGTTTGATCTTTTGAGCTTTGTTCACCTCCTCGGGGAGTACTCCCTCCACCAAATACTTCATTATGGGGTCCATCCAACTCAGAGTCTTATCTTAAATGCACATGGGCAGTACCTCCTTGGCACCAACATCTTCTATGCTCGAACTTATCGGGTAATCAATTGTAATGTGTCGAGTTACCTCTGAGGCCAAAGCTGAGGCTAGGTAGGCTAGTGCATTGATGTGGCTATTATGGTCCCTCGCAATTTGGGATGCTTCTATCTTCTTGAACCTCTCCATCTTTAACTTCACTCTCTGATGGTATGCCCATCCTATTATCTTGAACTTCAAAATCCTCGTTGATTTGGTTTTCCACCAACTGGGAGTCACAAAAAATATGGAGGTGTCTAACCCCGACCGAGTAGGCAACATCGAGTCCAGTCAACAACGCCTCGTACTTGGCCTCATTATTAGATACTTTGAATCCAAGTCTTATAGCTCGTTCCACTATGATTCCTCTGAAATTGGCCAAGACTACACCTACTCTTGCCCCTTGCGTTCGAGGATCCATCTACATGCAAACTTCAAACGTCATCGTTTTCAAACGTTAGACCCTTTCCAGGTGGAGACTCAAACATAAAGAATTCAGCAATACAATTAGCAAGGATCTACCCTTTGACCGAAGTGTAGGGCTTGTAGCATATTTCAAACTCTTCTAGCTCCACGACCCACTTAGTAACTCGTCCAGACATGTCAGCTTTATGAAGTATTGGTTTAAGGGCCCGATTAGTCAATACCTCAATTGGATACACCTAAAAATAATGTTTGAGTTACCTTGTTGAGACTAGCAGAGCTAGTATAAGCTTCACCATCAATAACTATCTGGTTTCGGCATCAAGTAAGGTCTTGCTTACAAAGTAGATAGGTCTCTACACCCCATCATGCTTCCTTACCAGAGCCCCACTAACTGCCCCTTCCGAGATAGATAAGTAGAGGTTTAGCACTTCACTTGCCCTTGAAACAGATAAGGTTAGGGGGGACCTCAGGTACTCCTTAATCCCCCCAAGTGCTCGGTCACATTATCACCCCAAGTTTCTTTTTCTGCCCCCTTTGAGCATGTCGAAGAATAGTTTACACATGTTCGAGGACTTGGAGATGAACCGGTTGAGGGTCGCTAGTATTCCGGTCAATTTTTGAATGTCTTTGGTAGTCTTCGATGCTTGGATACTCTGCACGGCCTGTACCTAATCAAGGTTGACCTTTATTCCTCGATGGGTGACCAAGTACCCCAAAAATTTGCCTGAGCTCATCCCAAAAGCACACTTCATGGCATTGAGCTTCAGGATGTATTTCTAGAGCACAACGAAGGCGATCCCAAGATCCCGAAGATGGTTGGACCTCTTTCTTCTCTTTATTAGCATGTCATCAACATACACCTCCATAGTGACACCGAGTTGCTGCTTAAGCATCTTGTTCATCAGGCGTTGATAAGTGGCACCAACATTCTTCAAGCAGAATGGCATAATCGTGTAACAATATATCCCTTGCAGTGTGATGAATGACATATTCTCTTGATCTGATTCGTGCAAGAGAATTTGATGGTAACCTGCTCGAGCGTCCATGAAGAAGATATGTTTATGACCCATGGTCGCATCAACAAGTTGGTCAACCTTTGATAGTGGATATTCGTCTTTGGGAAATACCTTATTCAAGTTTGTGAAATCCACACAAACTCGTCATTTTTCGCCCTACTTCTTTGTGCATACCGTGTTTGACAACCACTCAAGGAACTGGACTTCTCTAATGGACCCCGCCTCGAGTAACTTGTCTACCTCCTCATCCACTGCCTGTGCGTGATGGAGTGCTGTCCTCCAGCATTTTTGTTTCACAGGCTTGAAGGATGGGTCCACATGAAGTCGATGACATATCACCTTGAGACTGATTCTCATCATCTCGGTTTGGGCCCATGCAAAGACATTTGCATTCTGGCAAAGGAAGCTTATCATGTCGAACTTCTCAATGTTGCCTAATGAAGCCCCTATTAAAAAGAATCTCTCCTTGTCCTCGGGATTCAAAAGGATCTTGATCAGAGCCTCCTTAGATCGATCAACCAGATCCATAATTGGGACATCCACACAGGCCGATCGAACTATGATTGTTATTTAGCCAATAATACCTCGGGGTCACGATCTTGGGCTTTGACCCCCCGTCTTCACTGCGGCATAAAATAGCTTTTTGATGACGTTTGATGGCCTCAAATCTCCATGACACCCCTCGTAGTGGGAAACTTTATCTTTTGATGATAGGGTGAATGCACCGCCTTCATTGCGTATAGCCATGTCATGTCCATGATGGCATTGTATGGAGAATCAGAGTCTATCACCACGAATTCTACTAGGACGATAACAACCCTGACAATAACCATGAAAGTGATCTTCCTGAGGGGGAGGGCACAAGAACCATTGAAACCCACAAGAAGGTCCTTACTGGTTTCAAGTCTTTTGGGGGGAACCTCATTTTACGAAAAAGGTTGTCGTACATCACCTCAGACAAGCTAATCGAGTCCACAAGGATCCTCTTGACATCAAACTTGTCGATCCAAAGGGTGATTACCAGAGCGTCTTCATGTGGGAGTACCGGCCCACCAAGGTTGGCATCAAAGAAATGGAAGGTCTCGGCATCATCCCAAGATCTTTTAGACGGCCTCCGATACTTGATTTCCTCCATATTTATGGCTTGCGAGACCCTCTGGAGTTCGCCTCAAAGTGAATTATACGTTGGTCTATCAACTATGCAAGCTTGTATTACTTCAATCATGATCGTCATTCCTTGGGATACGTCAGTCCCTTCCTCCATAGAACCTCTTGAGGACTTGTCAATGAACTCCCCGAGGTGTCCTTCTTAGACCAATTGCTTAAGAAAGGAATTACATACCCTGAAATCGTCATTCAGATGATCCATATCCCGATGATAAGAACACCGAGATGTCGAATCCCTTGAGGATGGGTCTCCTTGCATATTTGAGGGGCATTTAAAGAAAGGCTCCTTCTTTATCTTATGAAGCATCTTGTAAATGAGTTCTTTGAAGACCGTGTTTATCTCTTGAAAAGACAGGTGGTTCGAAGTTGGGTTTGATGCCCCTACTTGCAGGCGACTCCCTGTCCCGCTTCTTCGGTACTAAGGCTCTAAGCTTGGGCATGGTCGACTCTTCCTCGATCCTATCATACTTTTTTATCCAAGCCATCAAGTCCTTCATGTCTATCGGAGCTCTCTTAGTAAGGGATTGGTACAGATCAATGTCTTGGGACAATCCTAGCTGAAATGTCGTTGCCGTCATGGCCTCCGAGCATGCCTCAACCTCATTAACCTCCTCCCAATACCTGATTGCATATTACCAAAGGGCATCTCCACTCCTCCGTTTTAGTGCCAGGAAAGCGCCAATGTCTTTTGGCCTCTTGCTATTGGTGATAAATTAAGCCATAAAGAGCTCGTTCATTTGCTTTTAAATCTGATACTCTCAGGGGACAAGCTCTCATACCACTTCATAGAAGTGTCCCTTAATCTCATGGGGAAGACTCAACACAATAGCCTTTGGTCGGTGTCGTGAATGGACATTAGTTGCTTGCACTGTCGCAAATGGCTCTTGGGATCTCTTCTCCCATCATAAACGTTGAATCGGAGGACATTGAACTTCTTCAGCATCTCAACGTCGTGGATCACCCGAAGAAACAGGGAGATGATATGCTCATCCTCAGCGTCTTCGTCATCCTTGTGGTATCTGTGTGGAACTCTGTCATCGCGGCACCCTCCAAAAGCCTATGATGGAGATCCCCATGGGAAAGGTATGTCCTGCATTTACCCTCTTTTGATCTTTCCTCGGGAGCAAGCATTTCATAGCTCAAGGGCCTGCACTTCTCACCCAGGTGCCCGTGTAAGCTCTTCTTCAGGGCCTCTAACCTTACACTCTTACAATCACCCCGGTGGATGCTTCTGTCTTCACGTCTGTTGCTTCGCCAGCTGGCATTTTTTGATCGCTCAAAATCATCGAGCTAATTCTGCACCTTGGCATTATCTTCTCAAGTCGCTTAAGATGATTTTCCATCCGTTGCTCCATCAACTCGACGATTTCACAAGCCAAAAAGCCTTGCCCCAAGGCTTTAACCCACCGACAACGTTTGATGTGAGGCATGCTGGCCTCCATCTGACTAGATCAAAGAGTCTGATTTAGTGACTGTTGGAGTTGGCTAGCTTTTGCGTTTCTCATGTGTGGGCTACCCCCATCACCTTGGGATCATGTGTTCACCATGATGCAATCGTTACGGGGAAAGTAACACATTTCCCACAGACAACGCTAAATTGCACGGAAGAATTCCAACAATGAAGAGATGTAATGATCCACAAGATGATGAACCTGAAATAATCAAAAGGCTAGAAAAGGGGTTGGGTGAACACCCGACTAGTCATCTCTGAAGCTTAAGTCAGTTGGCATTAGAGACATTAGCACTGTATTTTTTTGAGTTTAGTTTGCGTACCTTTGTTCAACTTCTGGAGCGATATTTATACCTAACCTAGTAATGATTAGGGAGTCTGTGAGTCACATCTCAGCATTTAATTATTGGCATTCTTATCCAAGCTTAATGAGTGAAATCTAATCAAATCCTTTCAAGACTGATTTACTCGGGAGATTGGACCCTACTTGGGATTTGCCGAACCATAATGACCCTATCTTCGATCATTAAATACTACTGCTTGGTGCTTGACACCTACGCCCGAGAGTTCACTGCTCGGGAATAAGCACCCCTAGGGTCTCACCAAAGACATTGGGTTGGTTTATTAGTAATTAATGCCTTGTAATGATGACTGCCCTCACACTTCTTGAAGACCTAGATATGCATTTAATGAGTTATAGCCACTCATGACCCTATTTAATGAGTTGTCATATCTTCTTTAATGTTGGGCTCGATAAGTGGTGCTCAGTGTTTCCATGACATAACTTCTCGGCGTCATCGCCCGGTGCCCTTTGCAATTCTTAGCGGCCATAATTATCTACTTGTCAACTTGTAGCCGTTGAGCCACCTAAAGTCCCATCAGTTGTTCCTTTTTTTTTGGTATTCACAATTTATTTAGTCATAGGAGGTGGGGCAAGAATACCCAGATGAGAATTTAGTCACAATATAGAGTACTT
Source organism: Ilex asprella (assembly GCA_023539305.1). Taxonomy (NCBI): domain Eukaryota; kingdom Viridiplantae; phylum Streptophyta; class Magnoliopsida; order Aquifoliales; family Aquifoliaceae; genus Ilex; species Ilex asprella. The sequence continues at coordinate 19,966,541 of CM042190.1, read as the reverse complement.
TCTAGTTAGTGTATAGTACAATTGGCCTTTTCTATTATTTTTTTCGTGTCAAAGTTAGGTTCCGTTGGGTGGGTTCTATGAATTAGATACCCATTTGCACCTTAGATGAATTGTTACAGTTGAGCTTCCTTCATACTCTTTGGTAACTTGATGTCAACATTTAAAGATTATCATCCTTATAGCATTCCTCGTAGGCTTTGAAGAGGAAGAGAAATTAGAAATTTTTAGGAATCTTATTAGAGCAATTGTATTTGCAATCGGTGATAATTCTGAAATTTATTTCCCTTTTGTCTGTTTCATGTCTACTGAACTAGGAAAAAGTTAAGTGTTCGTCCTCACTATTTGTAATGTAGCTTCTCGGTTAATTCCAAAGGTTTCTAAGGCAAGGCCAAGTGAAAGAGGAAAAAAATTGGTATGTTAACTTATTTCACTTGAGACTTAAAGTTGTGGATTTGGTGGATGGATATCGTTTTGTTCTCAAATACAAACTAATAAGTTTTGCCACAGTGGGATAAATTTTTGACCCTTTTCTATTTTAGACGATGATTTAGCAAATGAGTTATTGATATGCAAGTGTTGCTAACACCAACTCATCTAGCCATAATCATGGAATATGTTGCTGGAGAAGAACTTTTTGAAAGAATATGCAGTGCTGGGAGATTCAGTGAAGATAAGGTTAACTTAACTAGATAGGATAATTCCAATCTTGTACAGTTTAGTTAATGTTGCAGACACCTCTTTGTTGTGGGGCTGGAATTACTTGCCATCCATGTATACAATTGTTTTATTAATGGATATCTTATATGTGTTATGCTAAGCTTACATGCTTTGAAGTGCATGCCTTGGAGGCTAGTTAGCCATTAAGATCTATTTCAGAGTCATAGTTTCTTTCTCTTTGCAAATTAGGATATTCCAAAAATGTTAACCGTTTTCTTTTCTATATACATATTTTCAAGCAAGATTTTTCTTCCAATAACTGATATCAGGAGTCAGTTACTGTAATTCAATTGTATTACTCTGAGCCATCCAAGTAACAAAAATAGTTATTCCTTTGTACTTAACTTATTTTTGGACTCGCATTTTGTGCTGAATTTCAATTGTTCTTTTGGATTGCAGGGAATATTCCATACACCGACTTTAGCGCCTGTGCTTTGATGGCGTTGAGGGCATCACCGAGTTGGTTTGCACCTATCTAATCTTCTCGTCCCATTGGTTGGGGACGTCCTTTGCTGGGTCATTGTACTGACTTTCATGATCAGTGTACTGGCTTTCTCCCTCATCCTCTTACACAAGTATATAAGGAGGGGGAACACATGAGCTTCCTACGTGCTGAGGAAGAACTCCCGAGTGAGGGACGCCTTGGCACTACTCGGGGGTGCTTTGGCATTGGGCCCCTTGGTGAGCGCCCTAACGCCCAGAGTGGTCAGGTTATGACACCTCTCCAATCGGGGGGAGTACTGCTCATGCAGGCTGAGGTGCAACGCCTCTTGAGGCAAGCATCAGCTAGATGATTTGCTGGTTTTGGCTTATCAACAACTGCATGGTCTCTAAGAGTTATTGCCCAACCACGGGGGTTGCTGTAGTAGATGGTTTCAATGGTACAGGCGGAGGCGAAGACAAAGCCGGAGCATCTTCTCAGCAGGCTAGGTTGTTGTCCTCCAGTTGTTGACTATCAACCTGGTCATGATGGCAATGGATTTGAAAGAGAGTAGCAGGGTAGTAGAAAACTTAGTCACTTCCCACAAACGGCATCAAACTAATGATGCACAAAATAGTCTTATACAAGATCAACGGTCGAGTGAATGATGCAGAGAATTAATGAGACAATTAATAAAACAATCAATGGCAAAAGATAAATATCTGATCAACACACAGATATATAGTGGTTCGGTTCGCGTGACCTACTTCACTCTAAAAAAGGACAACGGTGGCCGGAGAATCATTACTAATAAAGTAAGGAGAGAGAGAGAGAAAGAACAAAGATTAGCTCCAGGAGAGGTATGATAGCTATGAGAGAGAAATAGATATGTGAAGGGGTGTAGCAAGATGTTCTCTCATATGAAGAGAGCTTACAATTTATAAGCACGAAACCCTTAGGTGAGGCAGTGACACGAGGGTAAAGGTACTCGTTAGGATAACTACAAAAAGTAAGTACAATTAAATTTTGTCTTGGTCTTCGAGAGTGGGTATCTCAATGATTGCTCCACACGTACTCTAATCTTCTTCGACTCCTTGAATTTTGTACTGGATCGAATGCATGAGCTGGGCCTGGAGGATCATTTTAGCTAGTCTAGGTTCATTTGATTTAGATATAATGGGATGTGAGTACCTTTTCTAAAACTTATTTGGCTTTAAGTATCATCTTCAAACTTATCCTCCTTTAAGTCTTCTTTTTCATCAAATAGCTGTTAATAAGTACACATTTTAAAATATTTTCAAATTCTTTCTAAAATGTATTCCATAATTACCCCTACCATAAATAGTGCATAGCTAATTGAATACGAGACTTTCAAGATTAGAATGTAGACTTTCAAGATTCCTTTTGATATTTATGTATCATTTGAATTTTAAAATTTCATATATATATATATACACACACACACACACATATAAGTATATCTATATATATACACACACACACATATATAGTAATATCAAACAGTAACACGCTCAACAAAAAAATAGTAAAATAAAAAAGTAACACGCTCAACAAAAAAATAGTAACATCAAACAATAACACACTCAACAAAAAAATAGTAACATAAAAAAGTAATACGCTCAACAAAAAAATAGTAACATCAAACAGTAATACACTCAACAAAAAAATAGTAACATCAAACAGTAGCACACTCAAAAAAAAATAGTAACATCAAAAAATAACATGCTCAACAAAAAAATAGTAACATCAAACAGTAACATATTCAATAAAAAACTTAATTAAAAATTTAATCTTTGGTGTTATTATTTTTTTGTTGAGCGTGTTACTGTTTAATATATATACATATATGTGTGTGTGTGTGTGTGTGTGTGTTATTGTTTGATGTTATTATTATTTTTGTTGAGTGTGTTGCTATTTGATGTTGCTATTTTTTTTGTTGAACGTGTTACTGTTTACCTAGGGCATAAATAGTCAATAGGGCTACAGTGCACAAAAGAGTCATTCTGTAAGCCACCAAATACAAACCTAGACAATATCTTGTAAAGGTTTCAAGCCAAATACTTTGTAATATCAATCTTCTTCCACAAGCAATATTCTCACGGAGCAAAGGTCTCATTTATAGTGAATATAATCTTAGTTATTCGGCTAAGACAAACTACTCATATTTTATCTCCCTCTTACAGAATACATATAATATATACCTTCACACTCATGTTCACCCAAATACCCATGCATTTGTTAGACTTCACCCAAGTCTGATTTGGAACGCAATTCAATTAATTTCAAGCATCATCACTAATGCTCTATTTGATAAGAAAGATGAAAAATAGAAGTGATAGAAAATAGGAGAAATATAATTTCTATCTTCCAAGGAATGAAAGTAGGAATGATACGCTTTTTTTTTTTTTGTGTTTGATAGGATAAATGGAAAGTAGAAATAATTAATTTCTTTGTGTTTTATATTGATGAAAAAAATAGAAGAATAAAAATAATATACGTACATAATTTACTATTTTATCCTTATATGAGATTAGCATATATTATACACCATGTCATTATGGTATATGCGTCGTGTGTTTTGACAAAAATAAATTTATTTTTTATTTGATTTTTAAATAAAAAATAAAACACACAATGTAATTTCACCGATTGGTATAAAAGTTTAAGTTTAAGTGTTGAATGTAAATAAATAATTAGTTAAAGTTTAAAAAGTAAATAATATATTTTTATCCAACATAAGTACCATTTTTCTTCATTTTTCACTCAATTTTGGAGGTAGGGGTGTTCAAATTTTCGACCGGCCGCAAGTTCCTACCCTACCCGACCCTACCCTACCCTAAAAATCGGCTAGTCGCAAAAATCGGGTAAGAATGCGGAAGAGTTTTTGTTCTTCTGATTAAATCGGGTAGGAATGCGGAATAACCATTTATTTCTGCATTCCTATCCTACCCTACCCACATTAATTTTGTATTTCATATTATTTAAACTTAAATTAATTGTTATTATATTTGTGGAACAATTATGGTGGATTGATGTTCATAATTTCTTATGTTTTATCATAATTGTTGTTATAGTTGTTTTTTATTTTAATGTTATTGATTTATTGTGTTGTTAAATTTGTGGATGTTATTTAATTAAATTGTTAAAATGATTCAAAAATTAATAGTTACAAAAATATTTATCCGCCTTCCTACCCGATTAATCGGGTAGAAATGCAGGTAGGAATACTAAAGTTGTCGGGTAGGGTAGGCCAAGAAAAAATTCTTCCGCAAAGTATCGGGTAGGAATGCGAAAGAACATATTTCCTACCCGTAGGGTAGGGTAAACACCCCTATTTGGAGGGATTAATTTTGGTGAGTTGGAAGGAAAATTCTTTCATTCACTTTTTTATCCTTTCTATTTTCTTTACTTACCAAACATGATATTTTATCTATCCCGCCAACTTTTCATCATTTCAATTTTTCATCTTTCTATTTTTCCATCGTATCAAATGGATCATAATTATAATAAATCTATCTATTTAATTTTTAACTATCAAACGTTTGACCACTTAAATTTTAACAATCGACTTTTATTTTAATCACATTAAAATAAATAGTGCATATTCTTAATCGTGTGTTTTAATCACAACAAAATAAATAGTGCAAATACGTAGCACGAGAAGTCCTAGTACTGTATGTAAGACATGTCGATGTCACCTTAGTTGTAATTTCCCTCACATTACATTTGATTTTCAAATTAGGGTAGTCCTAAGAAAAGAACGATGACAAGGAACATTAACGTTACCTCGTGGTGGGTACCATTTTCAGAAACTCCCAAATCAGTGCGGACCCCACCACCCTCTGTCTTTTGTCCTATTCTTCTCACCGTTCCTTTCTTCTGGACCGTCCACATCAATTTTCTCTTCTTCTTCTTTTTCGGAAAGTAATTTTTCATCCTTTTCATTATGAAAAACAAAATTGGAATTTTCTCTAATTTTCACTGCCAAAATACTTTGAAAATTTGCTGAAAATTTGTAAAACATATATTATGTGTAGAATTATTTTTATCACTGTTTCAGTTTGGTATGATGAAAAAATATAAAGATGAAAAATTAAAAAGATGAAAAGTTTGAGGGATAAATAAAACATCATGTTTGGTAAGGAAAGAAAATATGAATGATAGAAAAGTGCATGGATTAACTTTCTGTCCAAATTATCAAAATCAATCCCTCCAAAATCATATAGAAAATGAATGAAAATTAATTACTTGTGTTGAGATATATCTTATTTGTTTATATATCTTTTGATATATATATATATACTAGTAATTGCCCGTGCCTAAAGGCACTGCGTTACTCTTAAAAATAAAAAAAAAATTATAATTATTACTCGTGCCTAAAGGCACTGTACGGAAAAAAAAATCAATTTGAAGGCAATGCGTTACTTTTAAAAAATGAACAAAAAAATCTCCAAAGCATAAACAAATAAGGAAATATATTAAGGGAAAAAAATATTAATAGAACCAAATCAAATTTATAATATTTAAGCAATAAATGAAATCAATAAAAATTTTCATAATTTTTGATACTATTACCGTAATCCAATTCAATAACAAAACATAATTATAAACTCAATAATAAAAAAAATAAACAATGTTTTAGTCTATAAACATGGGTTGCCGCACCAA
>CM042190.1:19903987-19945944 GCA_023539305.1 Ilex asprella | reverse complement strand
TATTTACAATTGTAAAAATTAATATGCGACAATGTCACGTTCCACGTATTATCTTACTTATGATATATAGTGATTACAAACAAATGACCATCTTAAATACAAGTTTCACATGATACCATCTTAAATGAGTAGATTTGGTGTGACATAATGATTTTTTCTTGGTCATGGGTTTTTTCACTAAAATTTGTACGTTTTTATGTGTGATTCTTTTGCCTTCATTTGTTATAGAAACTTTCATATTACCACTAAATATTTTTATTTCGAATGAACGCACACAAGAGAATATACATAAATTTTTAATATATTTTATCTAGTATCATACTTCTTTATAAGAATACTAGTTATTGTCTGTCCCTGAAAACACAGTGTAATAAAAATGATAATAATAAACATATTTGTATTCATTTCCCAAATTAAATCACAAACATAGAGAAGAGATACATAAATTTAAGCATCAGTTTGTAATAGTGGTGAGAGGTGATGGATGGCAATGGTGGTGGTAGGAGACAGTGATGGTTGTGATGAGTGACAATAACCATGGTGGCGATAATGACGTCAGCGGTGGTGGTAGTGGCGGCAACGGCGGTGACGGCAACAATGGTGGTGGTGGGGGGGTGGTAGTGGTGGGCATGGTGACAGAGGTAGTAGTAGGATGGTTTCAAATATTATTATTTTTTTAAAGTACTTATAAGAAATAATTTTTAGAAGTACTTTTAAAAAATCACTTCAAACACACCTTAAGGACCTATTTTTTCTATTAAATTTAGGGTGTTAATATTAGTTATTTGATTAACTTTAAAGTAAAATTTAAAACGATATCAACCACGAATAACAAAAATTATTTTATTTATTTTTTGAGATTTGAATTATAAACTATTTTATTATATAGATAAGGCAATCAATAAGTCCTAGTCTAAGTCCAAGCCCAATCACCACCTCAAAAAGACTTAACTTTTGGCTGAGTGGATGAAAGCCTAATATCACCTAATATCATATTACAGTCGTAAGAGTCCAAGAACACCAATTAAGTCTAATATTCTTCTGTTTCAAAGTTGGTGTTTGAATCGAAATCTGGCCATCTACTGTGTCATTTTCATGCATCACGTGTGTTGAACAACAATCGTAAGAAAATTGTCGCTTTGACCATAGCCATGGCCAGTGGCCACCCAAAATGTTTCTACACCGCGGGTCAGTTAACAGGAATTTATACGACACCACTAATTAATCTGAATAATAAATGAGTCTAGCTAGTATTACGTTAATATAACCTAATTTCGATAAAACAATCTTGTTTGTAAACAGAAATGCTTGATTTTTTATTTTTTTTCTTTCATTTCTTAGTTTAGTGGTACATGATTCGTTGTAGAATCAAACGATTTTTCTTTTGATCAGGTTGTGATGTGAATCAAGTAGATTATTTATCAATCTACAACAGATTTTGAAACAAAATCACTAAACTACGGCACTATAAACTTATTTATCAAACCATGGTAATTTTTAAGAAATTGTGTTATTGAAAAGTATAGTCAACAACCCCACTTTTAAAAAATATTGTAGTTTGGTAAATAAATTCAAAAATATTGTAGTGAAATAAAATTACCACAAACTAGTAAATAATTCGGAACTATGTGTAGTAAATTTGGTTGAAGGAAAAGGCGGTCCTACCCTTGCAGTCTACATAGTTTACAGGCAAGAACATAAAATGAATATGGTACAAATACAAAACATGTATTTGAAATAATGCGATCCAAAACTCACAAACGACTCAATTGACACCTCTACATCAACAATGGACAACATGTCAATCTAGAAATATGATGTGCCCATTTAGAAAAGAAAAAATTTACAGTCCATGGACCTCAACATTTTGACGTCCAAGTATGATAACTATATTAATAAAACAGAGCCTCCTACTTGAGCTCCTCAGTTAGAAAAGCATAACAACGACCTAGATCATTTCGATCCGACAATTTATATGTTTTAACCTTTTAACAACGATAACTCATTTAAATTTTAAATTTTAATCTGAATTCAATAAACTTGGAAGAAGTTGGTCAAGTTTTGGGTTTTTTGACATTGAGATTGACAAGAAGGTAGCCAACAAGATGTTGCAAAATACACTCATAAATTATTATTTGACGGGTGTTTTAAACAAACCTAAGTGCTTATGCCAAATAACATACACCACTACAAAGGACAAAGCATTTGGTATTTGTTGGCTGTTAGTGTACTCCAATGGCCATGTATGTCCAAAGGGCCCCGTGGACTTGTACATTTCTGCTTCATTAAACTTGTCCACTTCAGGTAGGAATATGTCTTCTTCTTTTCTGGGAAGAGGAAAAGGAGATTGGCATTTGAAACAATTTCTCTCTCCACTCTTTCATTTAATCATGTAGAGCATAATTCCACAGGCTTGGGAATCAGTTTCCACAAATGTGTACAAACCATCTCAATCAGGAGTTGATAAAAATGAAAGAAAAAAAAAGGAGTTTGCGAGTTTCCCAAAGGAAAAAGACTAAAAAATGGAAGCAATTGATCCACTTTCTACCCACAAGCTATAAGACAGGGAGAGAAGAGAACGACTCAGTGATAAGGGCTCCAATTATTAAGTTTTCCTAGCTAAAAAATTGGTACCGTATCGATGTAACTACAAAATAAGTGAGATTACAACTCACTAATGAATTTTATAACAAAATGAGATTGTTGACTGATCTTCACCATGAGTAACAAGTACATTCCATTTACTAGAAAGTTGAGAGAATGGGTAAGACATTCGTATAATCCCTTATCTGGGACCTGTACATCTTGTGAGCCTGTTAGCTGGCTCATACCCCCACTTTTTACAATCAGTGACAAGTACATTCCATTTACTTGAAAGTTGAATAAACCGTATACATTATCTGGTGGGCCTCGAAACTCCCATGTCAATCTCATTGTCGTCCTCATCCCTACGACTAGAATGTTCTAAAGCAGGTCGTTTCAATCTTTGAAATATCTCATCAAGGGACTCAGACGAGGACATACGAGTGAGACGATTGGCGTCCTGAAGTTGGCGAGAAGGAATTAATTTTTTGGCAGCTATGTTCGCCTTGAAACTTTGAAAACCTGATTTCATTGATGCCCATTTTGAGGCTAAACCAGCTGGAGCTTCTGGACTTTCGCTAGACGGAGATTTCCCTGCATCAAGCAAAGAAACTTTAGCAGAGGCTATATTCTCCACTGGCATCATGTTGGATGCTTGTCTGGTCTGTTCTCTCATGGCAGCATATTTGCTGCTGATGACTTCTTTGCTCCCTCCATATCTACGGACCTCATCTTTCAGAGGTTTGGATGAACTTCCCTTCATATCCTGCTTGGTTAAATTGGTGGTTGCCTTCATTTCAACACCATTCCTATCCTGGATATTAATACTTTCTAGTTAGATGTAAACTATGACCCAACCAACGAGGTTCAGAAAGGAAAGGAAATTACATAGAGAAAAACATGGTAGAGAAATTCCAATCAAGCCACTGATGAATGGAAGAATTTCTTAGTCCACAATCATCAATAAAATCTGAAATGTATAATAAACTGGGTATTTCAACTTGTTTTAATGACGACACCAAAAGAGAGGAGGGGGAATGTATTGTGAGTCGTCCTCAAGGTATATAGACATACCGTGCTTTTGATACCAGATTCCACATCTATGGCCACATCATTGAAATTTCTAGCCAGTGGAACAACATGTTCACCAACTATGCGCCCTTCTTCAAGCCAAGTTCGTTCTGGAAGAAATGGGATGGTGAATACTCTAGCTTATAATTAAAAAAGGGGGTTGCTCGACAGCATGGAGAACAAACTAATACAACCTTGTTAAGTACTTCGAGCAACAAAAAGATGAACACCTCAAATGCAAATATTCCAAAGTCTAGACCACATAAAATATTGCAGCAACAAAGTCTATATAGGCTTACCTTTTTGCAATATAATTAATCCTGATGGATCAAAACCATCCATATCATCTGCCTCAGTTTGAAATCTAAATATCTTCCAGTTTCCAAAGAAATTAATAACCCGGTCAAAGAAGTTGCTCGCAACCAACAGTGTATATATAACCATCATAAGTGGATAGATTCTGTTGAATCCACTACCACTCCCAAAAAAACTGACAGCATGATCAATGTTTCCCATACGCTGCAATCATAAATACATCAAACATTAATGAAATATTATTAAACATAGGGCACCAAGTATGGGTGTAGGTAACACAAAACACCAATTCAAGAACTAATTTCCCATTTGAAAACCTTTCATAATCTAAAGTTCTAGCTCACAATTCTAGATTATTATTCATAAGAGCAAGCTGGGGAAACAAAGGCAGTGAATTTATACAACATATGTTAAACCAGATTTTGTGCTAACATTATTTTGAAATTACCACTTTCTTTTTCTTTTTATCTCGTCTGCACAAGAAACCAGTATGTCATTCCCCAAGTCTTTAAAGTGGTCACCAGATATATAAACACACCCTTAATGGTCCATTAGATTGGTTCATTACTCCTATAAGTAGGTCATTAAGTGCAAAAGTTTTGATTATTGATCATATACCAGTTAAATACAAAGTGGAGGTGGAACAAAGTACCAACAAAAACAAAGGATACACAGTAAAGGATAGCAAATGAAGAATTATGTCAAACAAATCATGTCAAAACTGTGGGAAACCCTGCAGGCAGAGAAATAGGGAGGGGACGAAGAGAGGGGAGAGAGATTACTGATGCCTGTAGAAATAATTATAGGAATCAGTGTTTAAGAAGGGAAAATAAAAAATACTCTTATGCTTTTCCAGCATAGAACGAGAAGTTCCTTAGACACCAACAACAATATTTGAGCAAGAATTTCTTTCAAGTTCATAAACAAGATTCTGCAAACTCCCATAATGGCTTCCCCTCAGATCCTGTTTCTACTTCCCAGAAGAGGAATATCAATCCATCTGGTTTATTAATGATAACCAACACCAAAACCAGCATATTTCAAATTGTATGCCCAGCGGAATTCTAGTTTTTCTTTCCTCTTTCAATTTCACGGAACAATAAAACAAAATCATATGAAAATCACCGGATGCAGGTATATTACAGGCCTTCAAAAAAAAAAATTGTGACCAGTGAGTTAACAATTCGCACCAATGTTTCAGCTAGAACATGGAGATAGTTCACATTATTGGCAACCAAAGGACACAATAGAAAGGAGGCTTACCTTTTCAAAAATAGTTTTCTTATGTTTATTCTTCTCACCAAGGACAATGAGATTGAGGAAATTGTATGAAATTGGAGGTGCATACCGAGCAACCATCCTGCCAGAGTTGTTAGAATGAAGTCTTATTATGACCTTTCTGTCAAAAGGAAATATCAATGAACAAAGTTCAAGAAAACACTTACGAGCATATCATAAGCAAGCTGACTGAGCTGGTTTGTTTAGGTGTAAATGAATAAAACATTAGCATTCCAACCTTGAACAATGAATAGTATGTGCAGACGCACATATACATCAGGGGAACAAAAGCAAAGACCTAAAGCCAGGGGGAAAAGAAAAGCACCAATTAAATTACACTTTTTAGAAGAGACATTACACCCATCATAGAATTGGAGATGTAAAGATAACTAGCAGAGTAGCAGACATCAAAAAGGTGAATTGTGATGGTTTATGGTTCACAAACTACAAGCTGAAAGAACGATAGTAACAGCATTGTATGGTTGTTTTAAACCTTCAAGGGCTATCGCATATGGGATGTATGGTTATGTTATTCCTCCACGGGCATAGATGTATTGCATTCAGAAATATGCCACATACACTGTAAAAAGGCAATCATGCAATTTGATCCAATTAGAGTGGCATGTCAAACTTAATAAAATATGGCTCGATAGTGAAGACGGGCAGAAGTGAGAATGGGTCAGAAAATGAATTGACTAGGACAAACAAGAGGGTCTTTCCATTGGCAGATCTACAGTCAAGAAAATCAACCATTAAAAATCATGCATCAGGTATGTAGATTGGCTGGTCAGTAGTATTTAAGGTAAAGGTGGGACAAATATTTTTCCAACCCATGAAAAGCGCAACAATTACACTTCAGTAACTTGTTTGGACATATCGAGTGATGACATTAAATAACAATTATCAACCCAAAAACAAGAAAAGAAAATTAGGCATAAAATAAATGGTCAAACAAAAGATTCAGAATTCGTCCAAGTATTTTAAAAGTTTATTAAAGATGCACAACAAATCATCCTACTTGTTATAATAAATGTTGTGATGAGTCTCCACGGCTCCAAAACCACATAAACAAAGCTGTGTGAGGGAACCCAATCTGTCCTTTATGTCAGAGCCCAGTCATTCAGGGTAATCAAGAATTATTATGTTAGCTACTTTTGGACATCCCATCATCTTCAAAGTTTTGTCCCACTTTTTTTGAGTTTGTTTCTTTGACCCAGTGATGCAGATTGAAATAGACTTTAGGAAGAAAGAACCCTAGCTTTATTTGACTCCTATGCTTTCTTCGCTAGATTTTTCTTCTTCTTTTTGTTATTAATTTTCAGCCCTTCTCACCCTTCTTGAAGGCTAAGAATCAGATCTGAACCACCTTGATTTTGCTCTTAAAACATAAGTGAACAAGCTCAACTCAATCTCACAAACCTTCATCCATAACCTACCAAAACAGCCTTAAATCAACCACAAATTACTATTAACATCACTGTTCATCAGCACCATTTCAGGCCACAAAAGTCCACCTTCTCTTGTCTTAAGGGAGGTCCTCCGGTCCTACATTACTTAACATATGCAAAGCAACATCAAGTTTGGGTAACATTCTTTCAAACAACTAACCAATATTCCCTTGGTCAATAAGAGGAACTTCATTAAAATAAGCAAAGCACCAACTAGAGCATAATATACAAACATGTGTTACACAAAATTTGAAGAACCAAAGGAGAAATATTGAAGCCATTCATTCCACATTTTATCTTTATTGGAGTCGTAAAAAGGTACTATCGATGTCATAATTGTCCTTCTTGGTTGGTCAGAAGCATATCCATGGAATTCTTTTGGGTTAAATAATATTATTGAACTGTTATAAGTCGTTGCCTAGTAGGTCCAGAACGTTCTATCAAGTCAAGATTTGTCGGTTTCCTATTTTAAATTAACAGTCGAATATATAATCTGGAGCAATCTAGTAACCTAAATATCGAAGTGTTCTATTAATTCAATTGAGTTGAGCCATCAGAATATGCTGTTTATATGGTCAGTTATTTGCCCTACTTTTGGGCACGCCATATGAACTTGCAGGCAAAATATCCGTTTACCCAAATATCTGGCAATAGATCTTCTAGCATACAACCCCTAAGCATACAAAGTTCTAGAAACTTTATCTGACCGAAAAATAACTCATAGGCCACTCTAGAGTTTCCCAAGAACGGCCTACATCAATTTGGTATTGTAGTACATAGTCTAGTGTTTTTCTGTGGAAGACTTAAATTAATTTAGTGATATCAAGTAGGCAAGTATTCTATGCACTTCTCCAGCACCACTCACCTTTCTATTATGTTTAAATTAATTAGAAGATATAAAACAAAGTTCAAGATCTACATGGAACCACAATTTATCTGACCACCAGACGCTTGGGAATAAAGATGCATATTTGCATGGTTGGCACTCAATAGCCTATGAATGGCCCAAGCAAAGGTTACCATTGACCTTTATCATCAGTGTCTTAAAAACAGCATTGTTATAAGGAGTGTTTTAATTTGATAAAGGTAGACATACCAAACACTGCATGTTAGCTTGGCATGTCCACATAATGATTATACACATGCTTAATGGTGCAGAAATACAGAGACAGAGAAGACACGAGCACACCAATTCATTAAAAAAAATTCCATGGTGGCCAAATATCATGATCTTTGTACAAAAAGACTGGAGTGACATAATAGTCTACAGTAGCAAAAAAAAGTCTTTACCAAAGGAAAGATGGTTCACTGCAATAAAAAGTGCATACCTGCACGAACACCTCTTTCTCGCCTACAGATTTTATGAGAATTGAAAAAAGGGATAAATCAACACTAAGCAACAGAGTTGCCTCTGCTAAAAGAATTGCAACTGACATGCAACAAACAATGACAGCCAAAAATTTCTCCAGTTGCTTCCTCAGAACACATCGCCAGATGAATTCTGCAAGGAACCATGAACCATATAAGGTAAAAAATCGTGATCAAATAGAACCTGTCATGTCTATAATATAAAAATAACACAACAGAAGTAAATGCATGGAGGAACAAAATTACTTTGACCAAATTAAGCCTAAACAGAAAATGGATCTTATATGTGCAAAAAAAACTGCAAAATTTGCACATCAATTAGCATCCAATAGGAGTCCTAGAAAAAGAAGGGGGAGGGGGAACAGGATACCACTTGGATTTTTCTTGATTCTCAACTTTTTCGAAGTCCATTGCCTATTTTTTTGAACTCGTTTTATTGTTTGTGTGGTGAGATGTACGAGTGATGAGATATTAAAAATCCTAAAGATTTAGTCTGTGAAAGTCTAGGGCAAAAAGCTAATTCTGAAGTAGCCAGTAGACTAGGTCCAGTGTCAGTTGATTTTCCAGATGTTCAAGACTCAAGTTTTCATTTCAGACACTGTTTTTGTTCCAAATCAGCTGTAATTCAATTTCCGAATGTCCCAAACACAACTGTGAGCCTTTAAACATTTTTTAATCCAGAACTCAAGTACAATATCGAATAATCCACGTGACTTGATTGAAATTTGCTCAAAGTCTTAGTTTTAAAACTCAAATCAACCAAGATATTTAATTAGACATGATACCCTTTGTTGAATCAAACATGTCTGCCACAAAACTATTTAACAAGGAACTAGATCACATATATATTGATGTGGTTGTCTCTCAATGCAATGTATCTTCACTCTTCCTACCATCAAGGTACCCGTCATCGCACTATAACGAGATTTCAAGAAAATCCCTACAAGATTATCGATCACAAATGGGTCGATCAACAAACCCACCTCCAAAGACCCCCATTCAAGGATTTGGTGAAGATTTTCTAAGCTAACCTACCACCTATCCACTATCGCTATCTCCACCCATCATAAAATCACAAATTCAATAACTTAGAAGCCCCGCCTAGAGCAAATGCCTTCTAAAGTGTGCAAGACTAACGTGTGGCTAACTGACTGAGCAATAATACAAAGATTAGAGAGAATACTACCTTGATCAAATTGAGTGTAACAGCCCACTCAATCTTTCTGAAAGTTTATAGCTGTGCTCCCATGGATGAAGGGCACAAATGGTCGATTTAACCTGTAATCTACAATGATCTTCTACATGCACGGGAAGTTTTAACTCTTACCTCCATCAAGCATCACATGTTGAGTTGAATTGAATATTTAGTGGTGTGGGTGCGAGTGCGGATGCAACAACTAGCCAATGGCCGGCCATTCTTTTAAAAACTGCCACACCCAATTGATCGGGATGCTAGCATGGTTCAAGGTATCGGCTGATTATGATACGACTCGGCCGAGTCGTGTCCAACTCGGCCAGTGCCGATACGATAACAGTATGCGGTACAGGAAAATAACGCATTGATCACTTATCGCCGATATCTCGGTGCAACTCGTAAGTATCGGCCGAAATCAGAAGAAATCAGTTTAACTCGGACGATTCCTACCAATTCATACCGGAATCGTTCCGAGACAAAAAAACCAGTGAAAAATCCCCTAAATCTGTGACAAAGAACAAAATCCAAGACCCACATCTGTAAAAGCCTAAAAATCAGTATTTGGTAACCTAAACCCCTATTTTTCAACTATAAAAACCAAGATGACTAAGGATTTACGACATACCTATAGTCTGCAATTTGTTCTTCTTTTTTTCTTTGGTTCTTCTTTCTCCTTTGCTGTGACAATCTTCTTCGGTGGTGGTGAGTTTCGCTTGTTGTGACGATAGGAGTGGTTCTCTGTGTGACTCTGTCTCCCCCCTCTTTCTCTCTGTCGTCGTGACCGGCAGCACAGACGACTGTGCAAGAAAGTGGGAAAAAAGAAAAAACTAACTTAAAAATAGGGCCTTTTTTTTTACTAAGTCTTTAAATATTTATATTTGCTTTTAAAACCATATAAAAGCAGTAGGTTAAGTGGTAGAGATTCAAGTGACTAACCTAGGAGTCATAAGTTCGATTCTTATAGGCTTTGTTTTTTTCCTTTATTTTCTGGCTGCTGGTTTTTTTTTTCAGGCTATTTTTCAAGTCTTTAAATATATTTATTTGTCTTTAAAGTCATATACAAACAATAGGTCAAGTGTTAGGGATGCTCTGGGAGTAAAAGTTTCAATTCTTATAACTCTCAATAGGCTGTTTTTTTTTTTCTGGGTGCTGTTTTTTTTTCCAAGTTGTCTTTTTTTTTCAGGCTGTTTTTTTTTTGTGGCTGTTGCTGTTTTTTTTTTCAGGCTGCTATGTGACAATGTGACAATGATTATGACTCAATATGTTCCTAAATACCTACGTTGAATTTTTTTTAATGATAATTATTTTCGGTAGCGATTTTATGTTTCATTATAATTATGTTTAATGTATTTTTGGATGTATTTGTGGACATATGATGTATGAATGATGATGTTTAAATTTTTAGAATTTTCTATAATTTTTGAAATTTTTTTGGAGCTTCTATCTTGCGTTTTGTGCGTATCGGCCGATACTGCGCCGCGACTGATGTGTATCAGTGCCCTCCGAGTTGATGACCGATACCGCGACTTTGAACCATGGATGCTAGCCATATTGGTGGCCAGTTTGCCGATTGATCACTCTTGTTCATGGTTCAAAGTCGCGGTATCGGTCATCGACTCGGAGGGCACTGAGACACATCGGTCGCGGCGTCGCGGCATAGTATCGGTCGATACGCTCAAAGCGTTAGATAAAAGACCCAATTTTTTAAAAAAAAATCATGAAAAATTTTAAAAATATATAAATATCATCATTCTTGCATTATATTCCAAAAATACATTATTTAACATATTAAACATAATAAAAATAAATTATAAGGACGCTACCGAAAATAGTTATCATCATTTAGGTTGAATATTTTTATTTAAGGACACACTAAACTTTAAACATATGTTATTAGAATTTTTTTTAACTTACTAGTACCTAATTTAAAAAAAAAAAAGAACAACAAATATGTATCCATAAATATGTCTGACTCGGTTCGTTTCGGCCGAGTCCAACCGAGATATCGCCGAGATACCGCCGAGATATCGCCGATATTAGCTCATCTCGTGATTTTTACGTTTCGGGTATCGTTATCGTAACGGTAGTGGCCGAGTCGGATACCACTCGGCCGAGTCGTATCGGACTCGGCCGATACCTTGAACCATGCTCTTGTTCCAAAAATTACGAATAGGCCAGCCAATCCCGAGTGACATGTGCCTAAATTAAAAACTGTGTCTTAACTAACCTAGGCACTCCTGTTTTTTGTTTGGATTCATCCGAATGACAAAGTTTCCCTAGTCTTGACTTTGTCTAGCTCCCTTGACTCAGTTGAACCACTTTTTTCCCTTGAACCTTCTTGAATAATCCAATGGATGCTGAGACGTGTACTTGCTCTCTCTAAGTTCCACTACCTGAAGAAAGAAAAGACTAGGTATATGCGAGTCTAATATCCTGGGATAAGTCTTCCCTAAAGGAAAAGCTAATATGGTAGGTGATCTGCTCAAACTATTGGAATCTCCAAAACTATTCTTCATCCTTAGTCAAAAGGAGAAATCTAAAGTTTCTCTAAGCTACTAAAGCTATGCCATCCTGAATTCACCAAAGGTGTCACGGGTACTAGGACAAGTGATTCTGTGGCATGGAGTGATTTTTCTTGAAGGATACAAACCACTCCGGCCTTTAAAGCCTTACAACAAACTGGCTCTGCTACTAATTGAAAAGAATCCTACAGTAGACCGAATGGAGAAATAGGACTAGGATTTTCCTCGATTCTCAATGTTTTCAAAAATTGTCATCCTAGAACCCAAAGCTAACTCCTACCATAAAAACCCGACTCACCAAAAGAAATGAAGAATTTTTATTTCTCCCTAACTGTTTACTTTTGGAATAAAAGTAAAAACAGATAGGTCTTCCATGAAAATAAACCATCACCTCAACTACATATTGCACAAACCACAAATTATTATTCAGACATATTCGTTTCTTTTGGAGGGCAATTAAATTTGTATGGAATCATATTCACTGCAGAGTGAGAAATCCAAACAAAAAAAATATGAAATGCCCCAGTAATTACCCATAGTGTCAAAAAAGGATCCTAGTGCGCCAGACCGTTCCGAGCTGAAACTTGAAACAAATTTCCTGCAAAGATAATGTGATTGATTAATATTTAGAATGCATCAACCAGGAAAACATGAAGTTCCAAGTAATATATTGTAGTAACAAGCACGCAGCTCAAGATAACTATGGTATAATGATGAGAAAGGTACAAGGATGTACCACACCACCAGTGCATCCAGGCATGCATTCTCTATTTCAAGAACTTGAACAAAATTTAGAGTAACAAAACCAGGTAAGCAAAGTGTAATCCCAGGTTCACTGCACAAACATGACCTTAAAGCAACCAGGCTTTTCTGGATTTTTTTTTTTTTTTTGGGTGGGGGAGGGGGAGCGCATTTCCCCCCAAAAATGCTAAATATATCGTAGTAATGTAGAATTTCATGAAGTTTTTAAGTGTGCAGGAAAAATTAACAGCAAGTACTTCAGTAGATCAGATCCATATTTGTACAATGATGATCAATCATCACTTTGATGGAATTTGAGGAAAGTATGCATTTCTATTTCTGCAAAATTATCCCAGAAGAATCGGGTGATCATGTGAAAAGAAAGAGATACATGGAAGGTATCTGAAATACATCAGTGTAAACAAGCGATCAAATACAAATTAAAATAAACAGAAACTGGATAAAAAGGTCCAGCAGACACTACATATGCACCTCGGTAAATATGCCCAATGAGATAAATAAACCAAATTTTGGACTTCTTCAGGGTTCATCAAGAAATTAGTAACTACCATAAAAATAAATATGCAGTAGACAACCAACCAAAGTGTGAAAGCCAAGCATCACAACTATAAGAAATCCGTAGTGGGCATAAAGCCACCGCTAAGAATCAAAGTTTGAAATGACAAGCAAGTGACTTGCCTCCATGGACCAGACCTGACACACATTCTCTAGCAGACTAACAAAATATGAATTGAGAAACTTTGGCGTTATTGCCCTGTCATGTGGTCTCAGGAACTTACAAGACGAGGGTAAACAATATAATGTACCAATTGACGGTACTGGTCAAGCATGGGAGCTGGTAGTATATGATCATATCTTGACTTTCTCAGACGAACCCAAATAGACCCAGAGTAGGATGCGGTAGTTTGTCTAATAATATCCTTCATGTCAAGAATTGAATATGGTCACAGTAGGTTGTTGGAGGAAGCTTTTGATTATAGTCTGTATGCTATGTGATTCAACTTCATCCTTAATATTAGTTAAATGTATATGAAAGGAGCTACAGCATCCAGGCCTGAACCAAATTCATTTGCAATCGGTTTCATAAGCATAGAAAATATCCTAATTGGACATCAACAATCAGAAGTTGATTTTCATAGAAGACAGTTAAATTGGTAAGCATAAACACGTATATATGTTGTATATAAAGTTCCTTCAAGCACATTCAAAATCAGGATAAATCATTTTGATGCCGACATCAAATAGCCAAATTGAAAGGGAGATTAAAGTAAAAAAATTGAAGAATAATGAATTTGGAGGAAACCATCCGGTCGCACTGCGTCGTTCATAATTCTTCATTGTATCTTCCAGTTCAAGGGCCTCCATGACATACGTCAAATACTCACTGCAACAAAAAAATTAATTAGATACAATGCGGCTACTCATTCAAGCGATGGAGTGATAGCTTGCATTTTTTTACTTTCCAGTACTAAAAGAACTGAGGTGAACTTACATACTTTCCTACATCAAAAACTGAAATGAAATCAGAAAAGCACCACTGATGCTTCAGGGAAAACTACAATGAAATGAGAGAAACTCCAATGATGCAGGTTAGAGCACTAGCTAGTGGGGTTTGAACAACTAACCAGCATGGTGGATGTGGATCTGTGGCTTGTGGGTGTATATGTGTGTCTTTAAGTAACACGGTCTGTTATATTTTTACGTTTGATTTCTTTTATTTCTATTCAAGATTCCTAAACTACTCCGATGTTCACTTTTAGCTTTTTGACCAAGCAAAACCAACACTTATTAACCTAGTAAGTGACCATGTGACGATAACTTAAGTTTCTGAAATAGTATGTGGCGCCAAGATTAAGAAGTTCTGGAATCATTAAGGGGATATCATGAAGATTCCAAAAACCCAAATATAAATACACATCTTTAAGAATCTTTTACGGTCAGTATTTTCATCTACTTCAGATAATCAATTTTCTTTGGTCTATGAAAGCCTAGGTAAACTTTTGCAATCTCAAGCTATCTACATTAGTTTTAACTACAGAGTTCATTAAAAGGGTCTAAAATTGCACCTATTGAAGTAAGCAGCCACAAACCTAAGCCCTCTTTGCACCGAAACTATAATCAGAGCTTGAACTCTATCAAAAACAAGGTCGAATTTGGTGGTTGGATTGGATAGAATAGGAAATCAATCTAAGCCAAAGGAGATGACACACATCGGTGGGGCTCAATGATGTAACCTAGATTTGATACCAAAATGATGTAACATGGCCCCTTGAACATTTTATCGAACACATGGCGCGCAAAATTAATCAACTACAGTTTTCTATCCATTCATATACAGTAAATTTGGATTACCGTAGATAAGAAAATTGAGAGGGACAAACATACAAGAAATGGGGGAAATCTTAAAGAATCTAGGAGCCTTGAAACCTCAAAGATAGGAAAGAGAGAGAAGAAAGAACTGACTCAGTTTTCTCTCATTTCTTTCTTCTTTTTTTACTCTCCTTGACATTTCAAGGCTTGTAGATTCTCTAGGATTTCCCCCATTTCTTGCCTGTTTCTCCCTCTCGCTTTCTTATCTACAGTAGCAAAATTTACCGTAGACCAATGAATAGGAAACTGTAGTTTATGAAGAACAGGACCCACATCAGGCATCAATTCATGTTTTACAAGCAAGGATCAAAATTTTATTTCAAAACGTTTCTATTTCCATGGAGACCGAAATGAATCTATGATAGAATCGAAATTCTAATACTTTGAAATGTTTTGTATTGTTTTGAGGAATTTTCACAATTGTATCAGAATATTTTCAAGATATTTTGGTATATTTCGATCAATGTATTAAAAAAAAAATTCTTAATTTTTTTATTTTTTTCATTGTTTCTGAAACGGGTTGAAACGTTTCCAAAATTCGTCGAAGCATTTTCATTTCCTAGGTGACTGAAACGATGCACCAAAACGAAATTTTGATTCTTTGGTATGAGTGACTATTTGAGCACCGATAGTTTGTCCCGCAATTATAAATAAGTAGCCCTGCAGGAGAAAATAGGTCCAAAAAGAGTGGACGTAACTACAATTAATGGTCTTATACTCAGCTGCAAGTGCAAGATCAATGCTTTCATATTACTAATACTTGTGTAGTTTGATAGAAGTGGAAAAGATCTAATTAAATTCACTAAAATTGTAAGTGATCATAAGGTTGCCAGGCTGTAACCTGGTCGCAACAGGATTGAAAGTTACTGCAGTGATCTTTGTTCCAAAAACTATTCCACTTCTAATGACTAGCAGAAACAAAACATCACCAGTTCATTGTAAAAGATTATTCTACATCAATTCAGCCAAGTTTCTATTTTGTCGGGACAGCAAAAGATTGCTTAGATTCGACGGAACTGTAGTTAGCAAGATCTTAGCTCAAAAATGAGTTTCTCCAACCCACGAAGCTAGATATATGAAGCAAAAACAACAACAAACACCAATCAGCCACTCTTGGACCACTATGTAGTGAATTGGCATCCATTATTCTCATCCTTATGCCTGCTGTTGCTTTCTTCCTCCTCTTGAAAAAAAGTTCTATAAACCATAGGCATGTTCAATATTTTAATACTAAGATAACGCTTCGGATAAACATTTCAAGTATTTATTGAAACGAGACTTAAAAGGTGGAAAATCAAACCGGGACTATTAGTACAGTACAGTACAGTACATAACTCTTGCAACCTCGTTAATTTGTCCATCTTATTTCAAAAAAACAAACTTTGCAAGCTAGATGGCACCCTTGGGAAGGGACAAACCCTTAGATCAGGCCTATATATACCAACAGTGATCTTATTACAATCTCCTTCCTTTTGCGGTTGATGAGAAGCCAAGAATTTGAGAATCTCCACCCTGGACAAACTGAGACAGCAGATTCAAACCATGTTTCTGCGTCACAAATACTAAAACAAACTAGACGAGACATGTTTTACCATCAAGCCACCTTTAAACCCAGATATAGAGTCATCCTACCCCAAAAAACGCAATGAATCCTAATTCCAAACTGAATTGAACTACTTAATAAAAAAAACAAATTAGAATGTCCAACACGGGGCACTAAAGCAAAATGGAAGTTATATGTCAGCTCCAGAATAGTAGCCAACATCCTTAGAGCTGTAAGCCGAAGTAAAATGGTGATGCAAAGCCACTTAGCCACAACAACAATTCAAAAATGCTAAGTTTTACAACTAAAGATTTATTTGAACAAGGTGTAACTGCAAACATTAAAAGCCCCACTATATGATTAACATGGTATGTATTTGATATAAAAATATTTAACATGAAAAAAAAAAAGCATTGAGCCTTCTTTTGATGGTATTAGCAGTCCATAGATTAAGCTGTGCATGGTTAGAACTTTGAATTCTATTATTCGGGTGGCAGGAGCAGGAGGGCAGGTAAGACTGGAGGACAACCCCATGTGCCCAATGTGGCTTATAAGGACAGAAAGGAAGGGGATGAATTTCCAGTGGATCAGATTCTAAACTTTCCAATTGAAAAATGACATTATAACTTCAATATAAAAGTTTGGAACGTTTGCACCCCACCCTTCGTGGATCTGCTTTTACTAATCAAAGAGGGAATTAGTGAATCCTGATGATGAATACAGATTACCAAGCAAAAACTTTGACAAGCAAAAATAAAATGAAAACGTATAATCAATGGACCACAAAAAGCAGGAAATGGAGCCGTAGTACTAAAATTTTAAAAGATTGTTCTTCATTGATGAAACTACCAATCGTTTACTTCATTATTGAATTTACCTTTTGTAGCGACAATACTCCTCCCGAGCTCCCCTAAGATTGCGCCTAAGTGTTGCCATCGATTTCTCATCCGTATCATAGTCCATATCATTTTCCCCTAATTGGCCTCCTCGGGGTTTGAACGACGGGTCTTCTTTGAACTGGGGAACAGAAAAAAAAAAAAGCATTTTAAAATGTGTGAACTACCTGAACCTTGTTAAAAATAATTCAGTTTGTAAGATGTACGAGGAGAAATACCATTTGCACTAACATATTATCAATAATATCCATGTAGGGTCTCAAAGGATCACGTTTGGATATCTGTTTGGATGTTGCCTGAGCAACCTGTTAAAGTTTGCCAGTATGAGAAAATTTGGAGATAAGCAACAAGAGATTTAGGATGATGAAATATAGCTACGGTTATTGCAGATGCAACTACCAAATAGATTCCCTGTTTGGAACTGTTCAAACAAAATAAAAATTAAACAAGATGAGCAGACAGTTTCTCACCCAATAGTTTTAAACAGCATAACCAACAGTGCATTTGCTCTCCAGAAGGGACATAGAATAGAAAGTCCATTAAAATCCCATACGTTTTCCCATTATTAGCCAGGTTACACCATAGTAATGATGACAATTTCTGAAGGGCTGAAATCCTAGGCAAGTGTTGGAACCCATGTGAAACAACAGTCAGCCTTAGCATTATTTATTGTGCACTACTGTATAAGAGTCGAAAATGCATTGGCATGTCAGAGTTCCACGTCACTTTGGATTGATATGCTGATACATTTTGCATGCCCTAACATTCCCTTCTCTGTGATCATAATTGCACAAATGTCTTTGCACACCCCAAGCAACTACTGCATTTTTTTTTCTTGTACTTCTTAATGGAGCACATCACAATAAGATTCAAAATGCTTGTTTTACCAAAAAACTACAATATCGAGGCATTAGGCAAACTAGTCAGATATTTGACTAATGTCTCACTGAAATCCATAAAAGGGAGGAGGAAAAAAAAAAGAAAAGTAAAAGCAATGCACGGATGCAAACCAAAATAAATCCAAGATACTTCATATTGATCCATCAATATGGTAATTCATCTCACCATTGCTTAAGTTAGGGATCCAGCTAGCTCAAGGTGCCGTGTCACAAAGTCATTCAATAGATAAGCACACATTAATCTAACCATCAGAAACGATGCCTAAATTTATTTATTTTTTCAATCAATGATGCCTTAATTGAAGACAAGGGAAAACCTCATAAGAGCTTTGGAGATGGGCAGTGAGGTGTCTACAGTAGTTTCACATCACTCAAGCCAAATACTTTAATTGAAGCAGGGCTGAACTCCTTGAGCTGTGAGATTCACCTCCTTCCCTCGATTCAGAAAAGGTTTTCTTACAATGGAAAGGAAGGCGAGAGGGACTAATCACAATAGATTATGGAAAGTCCCAATCTGAATGACAGATGAAACCACCAAAGACGTGTTGCAATTCTGAAAAACCAAGTTCAAACATTTGAGAGAAGAATCTCTAATGTTTTGAAAGGGGCATTATGTCTTTTTGTTTATGAAAAGGGAAAGCCCTTTAAATATCTCTGCATTTATAGAAACCAAATTATGGAAGCCATGCTAAGATCAGCATTTGAGGGAGGCGGAATTTGCAAAACTGTCTTTGGGGCGATAAAGAGAAGAGTTTGGCCTCGTTAATGTTGTTGGAAATTAGAACCTCATCATAGTGTCACAATTAGTTCAAAGTCACCAGAGTTTAGTATGGATGACTTCTCAACGTCACAAGAAGCGGTTGATGGCATCAGTTAAGTGGTATCTAGCAGGAACCCAGTTCTCTTAATGGAAAGGGCTTTCCATCCATTTCTGTGAACTGCTTCAATGCATGGTAAATATTTCACAAGATTTCAATACATAGACTCATCAGAAGAACTCATAAGTTGTAGGGTGTACTCCGTGAGATGATAGATGTGTAGTATTTTAATGGCTCCATATCTGCATCTACTTTGGGCTACAACAAGCACAAGTCTCACGTCTCAGATATCAAGACGCAGTATATTCATGACCCATTACAGCCTAAGGTGCTGAAAATGGGCCTAAGAGTCTAAAAGTCCACATTGGACAGACCATATGTAACGGGTAAGCGTTAATCATATGAACAGTCCAATGGTTCCAATATTAGGACAAGCCAACCGTGTAAGCATAAAGAATTAGTTGCAAATCGATTAGGTTAAGTAGGGAATCTTTTGCTAGTGGGGATTGGGGACTTAGTTTTTGGTTTCATAAAACGTGAAAGGCATGGTTTGGAATGTCTTAACTAGTTGGAAAAGGGTGAACCATCAGAGGGCATCCTGAGCTAGTGACTCCACCAGGTAGAAGATTCTTTCTTGCAGGATAAATGTAATCTATCAGGACATGGAGATCAATGGCGAGTTGGTTACCGTTGCCTACGAAGGATTACTCTGTTCTTTCCAATCTGGCTGATAGTTGGTTACCACTAAAGGTTTCAAAATGAGTTCGGATGTCCACGAAGAGACAAAGGTTTCAAAACAGGTTGGTGATAATCTCCATGCAAGAAGGATAGATAGGTTGGTGATCTTTTGCCTCATGGTATCCAGCTGAGTTTATTCAGTATGGTATAGTATTTTCTGGGGTCAACCTGATTATTTTCATTCTTGTTTTCCCAGTTGCTAGGGTTGTTAGAGTTTGATAGTCTTTACATTCTATCTCTATGTCCTTTAATCTTTTGTACTCGTGCTCTTACTCATTGCTTGAATGAAATGAATTTCTTCCCTTATAAACCAACCAAAAATGAAGAAATTAAAAAAGGATAACCAAAACCTGTAGTTAGATTGGTTGCAAAGTTGAAAGCAATAAATATTCTAGTCGGTCAACAGAAGAAAAGGAATGCAAGTCCAGGATGAACTAGACTACGAAAAATTGCAAACAGCAAACCAAATTTAGAAATTAGAACAAACACCACCAGGAAAACATAACGGAACCGAACAAGATATCAAAAAAAAAAATTGAACTTATTATATGGATTCTGTAGACTAGTTTGTGAAATGATGACTACAAAATTGGCATCAGAAAGCACTTACAACAATGGCATTTGATAGCTCTTGATGCGCGTCATCAAGTTTCAAAGCCATTTTGGCAATTTTATGAGAAAGAACCTTTTGGCGAGTGATCCAGTCAGCATTTCTCCAAATGCTCTTCGGAATCTCGCTCAAACCAAAACCAAGAAGAAATGCACCTGTAACAAGTCCAAAAGTATTCGAGCAAGCCATGGCAAACCCCAATATACTCCTGTCACTGAAGATATTGACAAAAGAAATAAGAAAGCAAATAATTGAATACCTAGTGAGAAATTATATTCTTGCTAGTTTTGTAACACCATATGGAACCATGATTTTGGACCACCATATACATTTAAATATCCAACAAAAAATTGGCAACAACCACCAAACAGAAACAATTAGAAATGGCAAAAATAAACAAACAATCACAATCACCAATATAATGTAAATCCTGATTGAAGTTCAGTGTCTTGCACCTAAGGTGTCACCACCAAAGACCTCGAGTGTCTTCACCACTCATCTCCTATTAGGATCCTGCAATCACTTTTACTATAGACCACCTGCTCCTGTATTTGACCTCAATCATGATACTTTTGGAACATTATAAGGTTTATGGTAAACAGAAGCTCATTGGAAGAGAGGATACGAAACATAAAAGGATTCCTTAAAATTATTGTAAAATAAATGAGCAAAAGAAAATATTGCACAAAGCAGGACACAAGTATACAACACTGAGGCATCTGACTCCTAAATCTCTCTTCCAAAGTAAGCGGTCCTATCAGCAAGGGGAATATTAAGGAATAAGACATAATAAAGGTATATAGAAGACTTCAATTCCTGAGATAACCTCGACTAGCCATCATCATCAATCTCAAAGAGGATAGAATGGACTCCAAATGACTTTAGAGCAGATTCCACTTCTGAGACTATATAAGACTTCTGATTTCCTGATCTAACCATCCAACTATTTCTTCTTCACTGTCAGAGAAAAAAATCCTATTATCTTTCTTGCAAGTGTGGTCCAAATGCCACAAGCTGTAATAGGCCAACCAAACCACCAGACAACTGATTCTCCTTCAAATGAAACATGACACAACTCCTACATCTGCAATACACTACTATCCAAAGTTTCAAAGGGAACATCCCTCACATTGAATTTGCAAATTCAACAAGGGCGCCATCCAAGTGTACAAAGTGGCCTTATTAAGAGTTTGAAAACCGACTACATCCTTAGAATGTTGATTACTTCTCTCCACTCAACAAATCAGCACTTCGTTGATGGATGGACCAACTAAAATGCATGTTTAAAGCCCTGCATAGATCCCAAAATTCATCCATAAAGTGGGCATAGCGCCATGGCCCTCCTAGCTTAGAGTCAATGACAACCAAAAAGAGGGAGGGGGGGGGGGGGGAAACAACCTTGATCTTGCTCAACGTATGGGCCTCATAACAGTCTGCAAGAAGAGCAGAAGACCCAGCTTATCCAATAAATAACATGCCACCTGGTCTAAGTACAAGAAGGCAGTGTCACCTCAATTCTACTATAGTTCACAAACCCCCTCCCCCAAATATCCGGAAAAAAAAAATCAGTTTATTGTGCCCTCAACATGTAAACTTTGTTTTCAAAAATTAGTCACATAGCTAAAAACTAACTAATAAATTTAATATGCTGGAGATGACCCAAAAAAATAGCACACAAGCAGATGGTGAAATGAGACAATAAATGATTCTTCTGTGAGGAAGCTTTTCATGGGACAGTACATAACTTAACAGCTGACTGAAAGTCTACAGACATCAACAACCACAAAAGAAGACATTTGATTAAACAACAAAGATGAACAAGTTCAGAGGTGAGAAACACACCCAAGTTTGCGCATAGTAATGAGGAGAATAAGCCCAAAAAGGCCGATGGATCCCACTGCTAAATAGAAGACCAAGTTTACATGTACACTAGTCTTCAATCTTTCCATCACCGTGAAGTCTCCTGCATCTTCATAGCCCTGAATAAGGGGCACCACTAGCCTGATCAAAGAAATAGCACACTTTAATTACATAAGGATTTGCTCACCACTGACCTATACCCAGTTAGTTAGGGAGAGGGGCAGCATAAGTACAAGCATAAGTATTCACCTACAATAAATCCCTAATACACACGTTTGATACTCAGCATACATCTGTTGATAACCTCTCCGAAGGGTAGTCAATGTTCCACAATACAACAAACAAACCTCCCAGAGAATTAAATACTAGCAATCTTCAAGTAAACCCTAACCAACTTTGGTCAATTGGGGTATAATACAGAACAGAAAAGGAAATAGAGGCCTGGGCCCACAATTTTACACAACGCATACCAAGTAAGCAAAAATGTACTCCAATACGACCAGCTCCAAAAGAAAGAGATTCCCCCACTGTCATGACCAATTATCGTCTGCATAACAATAAAGAAATAATGAACGTTAGAAAACAGAAAACATTTGCACCCTGAAGGCGAGAAAGATAAGAATCAGAAGGTGCCTAACTTCCAGACTAGGAAGCACGGATACAAACACTGGTGTCGTATCCGATATGTTAAGAGTATTCGGGTAGTATGTGTAAATTGTTAATAGAGTTAGAGTAGTATGTGTAATTCTTAGTATTGTAAGTTAACTATAAATATAATGATATATGAGAACTAGGTCAAGCTTTTGACCTCTTTGTTCCTCTTCAATATACTGTGTTAATCCATTACATTTAACATGGTATCAGAGCATTTACAATCCTAAATATATTCTAAATAAATTAACTCTTCATTGTTGTGGTGTTGGTACTGTTGCTGTGGTGGTGGTGGTGGTACTGTTGTTGTGGTGGTGATAGTGGCATTGTTGGTAAAAACCACTATTATCGTTGTTGTGGTGGTGCGGTGGTGGTGTCGTTGCAGTGGTGATGGTGGTATCGTGGCACTGGTGGTATTGTCGCATGTGGTGGTGATCTCCATTGTGGTGGTGGTGATACTATTGTGGTGGTAGCACTGTCGCAGTTGTGGTGGTGTCGTCGAAGCTATGGTGTTACGGTGGTGGTGTGTCGCTAGATGTGGAGGCCTTCTCGCCGTTGTTTGGTGTTCGTCGTGGTGGTGTTATGTCATGGTGTTGTGTCGTGGTGGTGAGGCGCAGTCGCGGTGGTGAGGCGCAGTCGCGATTAGGGTTACTGAAACCCTAATCAACGGTGAAAGAAGACCAACGGGTTTGGATACCAGACCCGGATTCAACGGGTTTAGTTTAAGTCCAACCCACTGACCCGGTCTTTTAAGTTCAGCCCAAGACCCGGTCCAGTTCAACGGTCCAGAAGCTCGACCGGTCCGGTTCATCGGCCCATTAGCCTCATCCAGTCCGGTTCAGCGGTCCAGGAGCCCCATCCGGCCTAATTCAACAATCCAGGAGCTCCAACTGGTCCGATTCAGCGGTCCTGGAGCCCCAGCCGGTCCGGTTCAGTACTCTAGCAGCCTTCCATCCTCCGGTTCAGCATTCCAGCGGCTTCTTGGTTGCTATTTGTTGCACTATTATGGACCTTAAGCAAGATACCGGATCCCTTACTCTATCTTTCCCACCTACCTCTACTTCTCCGACTATTATCAATGGTCCCATGACTTCTGTTAAACTCAATGGGACCAGCTATACTTTATGGTCCCGATCCGCTCAAGTTTTTCTTCGAGGCAAAGGTTTTAAGAAATATTTGGTGAACCCGAAACCCAAGGAAGATACTCCTGGGTATGATCAGTGGGAACAAGAGGACGCTCAAATTATTTCTTTATTATTGAATAGCATTGAGCCTAGTATTAGTTCTACGCTCTATCTTGACACTACCAAGGAGATATGGGATCACTTGGCGTGTATTCTGGTACCAGTAATTTTACCCGAGCTTATGAGGTGTGCAAGGAGTATTTCCGGCTGGAACAGAGTACTCTGAGCATTGAGGATTATTACTCTCAAGTCCGGGGAATGTGTGAGGAAATGAAGACCTACCATCTATTTACTACTGATGCAACAGGTTGGCAAAAACAACATGAGGACATGAATGTTGTTAAATTTTTGGTAGGACTGAAACCTGAATATGAGGCTATTCGTTCTCACATTTTGGGTGGTTCTAGTCTTCCCTCACTACTTGAAGTTTTCTCTCGCGTATAACGTGCTACTTTATCTAATTCAGGCATCAATCAAGGTGTCTCCACTGATCACTCAGCTTTTGTGGTTCCTAGTAGTCATAGTGATGGTCATCGAGGTGGTCATAGTGGAGGTCGTACGGGTGGTCGTGGAGGCCGTAGTGGACCTCGTTCCTGTACTCATTGTGGCGTGGAGGGCACTCTATTGACTTCTGTTGGAATTTACGAGGAAAACCTTCTAGTGATGTGAATCAAGCTTCCTATCAGGATGATACATCTGTTGTTGCTTCCATACCTCGATCGGTTCTACCAGACACTGGATCAGTTACTATTACACGAGAAGAGTATGCTCAGTTCCTATCCCAGCAACAGGCTGCCCCATCTCCCTCCACTACTACTTTTGCCCAGTCAGGTATTGCTTCCACTTGTTTACTGTCCTCCACTCGCAGTCCCTAGATCATAGACTCTAGGACTTCTTACCACATGACTGGTGCGTCCGAAATTTTTTCTACTTATCAGTCTGCTACTTTCACACATAATGTTACTCTTGCTAATGGTACTTATTCTAAAATTTCAAGTCTCGGAACTACTCATTTGAGTGCTGATGTGTCCCTATCTTCCGTGTTATTTGTTCCTCAGTTCCCTTTTAGTTTACTTTTCATTAGTAAGATTACACGTTCTCTCAACTGTTCTGTAACATTTTATCTCTCTTATTGTGTCTTTCAGGATAACAAGACAAAGAGGAAGATTGGTAAGGGACATGAAACTGGTGATTTATATTACTTTGATTTTGATTCCCCATTACTCGGGCCCTATAGACCTCGTTGTCTCCTTTTGAATGGCATTGTCGTCTTGGACATCCTCCCCTCCAAAATCTGAAGCGCCAAATTTCAAGTCTGAGTTTTGTGTCGTCTTTGTCTTGTGAAGTTTGTCAACTTAGTAAGCATAATCGTGCGTTATTTCAGTCTAAAGTCCACAGTCGTGTGTCTAGTCCATTTAAGTTGATACACTGATGTATGGGGTCCAATCAAGAATATTTCATCTAATAAATATCCTTATTTTGTGTCCTTTGTGGATGGCTATTCTCATGTGACTTGGTTGTTTTTGATGCGAGCTCGGTCTGAATTATTTTCTATATTTGAGACCTTTCGTAAAGAAATAAAAATTCAATATGATTGTCGTATACGTATTTTACATTCTGATAATGATCGGGAATAAATTTGATCATTTGTCAGCTTATCTTAGTAAAACTGGTATTATACATCAGACTTCATGTGCTTACACATCTCAACAGAACGGTGTTGCTGAACGCAAAAACCGTCATTTGTTGAAAATTACCCATACCCTATTATTTCAGATGAATATTCCCCAGTATTTTCGGAGTGATGCTGTTCTTACTGCTTGTCACCTTATTAATCGTATGTCATCCTCTGTATTAAATGGACAAAGTCCATATTCTATCATGTTTCCTAAGAAGCCCTTATTTTCCCTTACTCCTAGGGGTTTTGAATGTGTTTGTTATATTCATAATTTGGGTCCTGATTTTGATAAACTTGACCCTCGAGCTACCAAATTTGTATTTCTTGTTTATTTTCGTACACAAAAGGGGTATCGTTGCTACAGTCCTTCTCTGCGACGATACTTTTCTAGTGTTGATATCACGTTTGAAGAATCTATTCCATATTTTCCAGCACCTTCTCAGCCTTTGAATCTGGACTTTGAGTCATCTCTTGTACCATCATCTCTTCCATCATCTTCAGAAATTCTGTTGCCCACTGTGTTACCATCTACTTTACCTCTTCGTGTATACTCTCGCCGTCCTCGACCATTGACTGAGGTGCCCGTACCGTCTTTCTCGCCGTCTGCTGATCCTGGTCCATCAGGTAATTTAGACTCTCTTCCTATTGCTTTTCACAAAAGTACTCGTTCGTATGTTACTAATCATCTCATTGCTCATTTTGTTTTATATGATGCCTTGTCTCCTGCCTTCTCTTGTTTTACCTCTCAATTATCTACTATATCTATTCCTAAGCGTTTACAAGATGCATTATCTGACCTGGGTTGGAGGATGAGATAGATGTCTTACATCATAATAGGACTTGGGATCTCGTTCCTTTACCTCTTGGTAAACAGACTGTTGGTTGTCACTGGGTGTATACTGTTAAATTTCATCCGGATGATTCTATGGAGCGCCTCAAAGCCCGACTAGTTGCAAAGGACTTTACTCAAACCTATGGTGCCGATTATGAGGAGACTTTCTTTCTTGTTGCCAAAATTTCTTCTATTCATATCTTGATTTCTTTGGCTGCTAATCTTGATTGACCCTTGTTTCAGTTAGACGTCAAGAATGTCTTCCTATATGGTGACTTGGTTGAAGAGGTATACATGGAACAGTCACATGGGTTTATTGCTCAGGGGGAGTATGGTAAGAGTGTATGTCGGCTAACGAAATCTTTGTATGGTTTGAAACAGTCACCGAGGGCCTAGTTTAGTAAGTTTTCAAATACAATTTTAGAGTTTGATCTTCTTCGATGTCAGACAGATCATTCTGTATTTCATAGACAGACAGATGCTGGATATATTCTATTGGTGATCTATGTAGATAATATTGTGATTACTGAAAATGATTATGAGAAAATTACCAAGTTAAAAATATTCTTGCAGGATCGATTTCAAACTAAGGACTTAGGAAAACTAAGGTATTTCTTGGGTATTGAAATGGCTCGATCTAAACAGGGTATTTGTTTATCTTAGAGAAAATATGTACTTCACATGTTAGAGGAAGCAGGTTTGCTGGGTGGCAGACCTATTGATGCTCTTATGGATCCGAATTAGAAACTTTTGATGGATGATGGTGCACTTTTTGAGAATTCGGGTCGGTATCGCAGATTGGTTGGGAAGCTCAATTATCTCACTATTACTCGACCGAATATTTCCTATGCAGTCAGTACAGTAAGTCAGTTCATGGGGTGTCCTAAAGTACCACATTAGGAGACAGTTACTCATATTCTACGATATCTCAAACGTGCTCCTGGACTTGGACTATTATATCGAGCTCATGGACATCTTAGAGTGAAAGGTTTCTCAAATGCTGATTAGGCTGGCTCTCTTTCTAATCAGAGATCAACCACTGGTTATTATACTTTCTTAGGAGATAACGTTGTCTCATGGAAAAGTAAGAAACAATCTGTGGTAGCAAGAACTAGTGCTGAGGCTAAGTATAGGGTAATCGCTCATACGACGAGTGAGTTGACTTGGCTACTACACTTCCTCTAGAAAATTGAGTTTCCAGTTCAACTTCCTTTACAGTTGTTCTGTGACAATCAGGCAGCTATCCATATCGCTGTCAATCCGGTGTTTCACGAGAGAACCAAACATATTGAGGTTGATTGTCACTTTATTCGGGACAAGATAGTAGCTGGAGAGATTACGACTTCATTTGTGAAATCTGAAGATCAGCTTGCAGATATGTTTACCAAAGCATTGAGCTGTACACGTCTTACGGCGATTTATTCCAAGTTTGGATTATATGATATATATAATCCAGTTTGAGGGAGAGTGTTAAGAGTATTCGAATAGTATGTGTAAATTTTTAATAGTGTTAGGGTAGTATGTGTAATTCTTAGTATTGTAAGTTAACTATAAATACAATAATATATGAGAACTAGGTCAAGCTTTTGACCTCTTTGTTCCTCTTCAATATACACTGCTAATCCATTACATTTAACACGATACAATACGGACACGGGGATCCGACAAAGTTCAAAAAGATAGGACACAAATACGGCAAGGATGCGACTATTAAAATACTATAATATATTTTTTAAATAATAATAGAGTTGTAATATATTGAAAATAAACCATATATTATAACAATATTAATAATACGACCTAACAAATATTATTTTTTTTAATTAAAATTGAAATAGATCAAATTAAATATCTATTATTTTCATCAAACATCATGACATCCATTAACATTCATAGTATATAAGTTACATAACAAAAAATATATTAAAAAAAAAAGTAAAAATCACAATCTTTTTAATAGTTAAAAGTTGTTTTTTTTAATAAAAAAAATTATGCCCGTGTCCTAGACGTATCCGACTAAGTTCATTATTCATGACACTTCTAGCCGTGTCGGACACGTGTCCGGCCATATCCGTGTCCGACACTAACACGGCTCCCCTGTGGAAGTATCCGTGCTTCCTAGCTTCCAAAATTGTTGGAATGTGGCTAAAAAGCAGTTAAAGAGATCTGATGGAAGAATTTGTTCATTTTTTTTCACAAATGTGTGGTTAATGTGTTAACTTTATTGTCCAAAGAAAGATAAGAATCCAAAGGACAGACACACAAACTGGCATGAAGTAAAACCAAGTGAAAATGAACACCAAAGATAAAGCCAAGCAAATCCGCTTAACCAACCAAGTCCAAAGTAACAGATTTTGCAGAAAGTGTCTATGTCTCTCAAGTTTCATTTATAATGATCATGTTTCATAAATGGTAAATGCAAGTTCTGTAGGACAATGGCATGGAATGATCTTAAACCAAGTCTGTGATATTCTAAAGGGGATCTTCTCATTTTCATTCCTCTCTTTATTCTTCAATTTTTCATGAATCTTTACTCTTCATTTTTGTTTCAGATACTGCTGTTTCCCCAGATCCTAACAATTTAATCATAGAACTCCACCTTAATTTTCAAACCTTCAATTTTTCCTGCTTACCAAGGTCGAGCAAGCTTTTCTTTATCATTAATAGTTCCCATGCAATCTGTCCATCTCAATATTAACATCTGAGTTAGCCCATAGTTAAAACTCAATGCAACATGTACAGGAGATTACCAAATTCCTGTAACTAAGGCTCATATTCCACAAGCTATAGGGTAGTTGAAACAACCCAAAATAAGAAAGAAATAAGGAAGATCAACGAAATTTAAGATCTTTATTCTCAAAAAAATTATCCCAAACTCTTTACTACAGGACCCACATATCATATATGCACCACAACCACACCACTGATATATCTGGCCTTCAAACAACTGACTTTCATTCCAACACACGTTCCCCATTTCTTCACTTGTGGTTGATTCCAACACCCAAGTTGATGCCACCTAAGTCCAAGTATTAGTAGAATTTTACTAATCTGGCCCAGACAGGATTTAATACACTCAACTACAGCTCAAAGTTTCAAGCATAGAATGCATACAACAAAACCAACTTGAATAACTCAACGCTCCTCCTAACCATCCTTTTTCAAAACCCCAAATTCTTTCAAACTCCTTTTTCCTTTTGATCAACTTATCAAATATTAGAAAAAAGCACGCGGAAAAGTAGAGAGAACACAAGCTTATTGCAAAAATCACGCTAATATTATGTAATTAACAAGGCATGTCAAATTAATTAAGCCCCAGAAAACAAATTAGCCCAAAGGAACAATAATTATCAATTTAACCAAGAACAAAGCCCTAATTAACACCAAATATATTTCAAAACGATATAAACTTAAACCAAATAAACTCAACTACGATTCATAGTTCCCATGCAGTAACAAAAAACTCAGAAAACAAAAGCAAGTGAAAGGAAAACTGAGGAATTGGGAAAGTACCGTCCAAATGTCAGCAGGGACGAGGATGATGATGGAGATAGAGCAGAACCATGTGTATCCTACGGTGAAGTATACATATCGAGGTACGTATGGACCGGCGAAGTATTTCAGAGTTAATATCACCATGCCCAGTGTTAGAGGCAGCGAGATCAGATAGAACACCCACATCTCTCTCTCTCTCTCTCTAAAGCAATCGACTCTCTGTCTCGACGATGGTACGCTCGGGGGAAGAGATAGAGCACAGGATCTGATGATCGAGAAATTCTCTGTGATCGCGGCAAAAGTTTTCTTTCAGCTAATGTGCGCCATCTTTTGCGTTTCTTGCGCCTGGTTTCTTCGTTGCCTCGCTCGGTGCATCGTACGCGTCGCGTAGTCTTCTTTGTGGAACTTTATAACAACTCGGAGTGAAAGAAATTGTCAAGACAACATATATATTATAAGCCCCTTGACGTTAGGCAAATGACAGAAAGCCACCAAATCTAACACCTATATTTAAAAAATACCACACACATTTTTATTTCCTATCATATTCCACATTTCATTCAACACACCGCCTTTGCACCATCTTTGTGCACTATTTCAATATACACCATTAAATTAATAAGTCTCACAAAATTTTATCAAATATTTGATGGTTTGTATGGTGTTACGTCAAATAGTGTACAAAAATATTCCGTTTGATTTGTCCACCTTTGTTGAAACCACCCCTTCTTCCCCAAAAACCTCATCCCTACCCTTTGCATTCATCCTAGCCCCCCACCAACACACATAAATTTGCAGATATGTTTTTTTCAACTCATTCTCCCTAAATCTCTATGAACAACCATAGAACCAACCCCCTCACTAGCGCACATCCATCCCACCCACAATCACCCAAGACATCACGAACCACTACAATTCATGGCTAATTGAGATAATGTTGTTGATTGAGTTTGTGGTGGAATTCATGTGTTGCATTTGGATAAAATCTTGTTTGTGCCCATCTTGAATACAATGGCAAGTTTTTGTATGACTTAGAATGCCTATTCTCAATTTTGCTCTATAAAAGGTTTGTGTTTGATGGGTGTGAGCCTACAGTACCTCAACTTGTGTTACATACTTGCTTGAATAAGATTACAGGAGTTGATTATGCAATACAACGTTGGGATAAGCACTATTTGATGATAATAGTTAGGAAGATGTGAAGAAAGGCGCATCATGTGGGGGTCATGCGGTGGGAGGAAGGGGGGATACAAGGGTTGTAGGCAAGGAGTGGTAGCTAGCTAGGGGTTCACCTAAATATTGGTACACTTTCTGATTCAATTTTTGAGTAAAATTCATTGATAGCCCCTTCACATTTATCAAAAATAACATAATCATTCCTTTGTGTCTTAAATATTGAGATGGTGACTATTTACATTTAAAAAGTTGTATCGAAAATACTCCTTCACCGCACTAAGGCACTATGATAGTCATGTCTCAATTGACATTAGACAAAAATAACAAGATTAGAATTATGCCTACGCCATTGAGCCTTGACCCATTTTATTTTCGTGATAATGTGGATGATCACCAATTTTCACAATTGATATGTTAAGCAAATCAATTTTGTGATAGGCTATTGTGTAGTGCAATTTTGGGTGGACTTTGGGGTGTTCCACAATAAAATGGGCTTTGATAATATCTCTTTGGTGTTTATTTTTATTTTTAAGAGTCTTGGGGTGTGTTTGATGGGCGTTCTAAATGGGCTTCTCAGACGAGAAGTGCATTCGTCTTACTCTTACGTGTGGAATGTTTGGAGGATTCACTCTTTCCACTTCTTGACCGGAAGTGCATTCTTGGAATTACCATTTCTAGAAGGTAGAAAAGGTGACTTCTCAAAACCAGTCCTTTTCACTTCTCACGAAGTTGTCCACCGCCATTTAAGTGATTTTATTAAATTCCAATGTTATCCTTAATTTTTATATGATAATATCAATTTTAACCCTACATGAAAATTAATTTTCACATTGATACCCAGAGTAATACGTATGAATATAAAACTTGATGACCATTTTTAGCGTAAAAAGTGAGCATATACTTTGGCTTCAAGAAGATCTTTGGTCATTAGATCCATGTTTCCACCAATTGAGAACTTTGGTCTTCTTATTTTCAATATGCTTCTCTCTACGTTGCCATTATTTAGTGATCACCGATTGTCATGATCACACACTTTCGTATTGGAGAAAGGAGTGAGAAACATAAGAGTGCGTTATATTCCATTATTTGAATTTGGGAAAGCACAGGAAAGAGAGAGAGAGAGAGGAGGAGATTTTGGTCTATTGAGAAACTCTAACACCATGAGATTTGAGAGAGTGGTGAAGAGCTTTGAGAGTTACAAAAGAGGTGCAGAAATTAAGATGGAGGTGTGCAGTACTCCACTTTTTGTGCTTTACTGTTTTTAGCATTTTGCATTTTGCATAACCTTTGCAGATTATTAGTTTTCTAAATAATTGATTTGCGTAACCTTTCATGGTGAACTAGTAAATAAAAAATGATATGAACACAACCAAACTTGCATCATCTAATGTGACATGATCATAGCCTTCAAAAATTTAATAAAATCAATGAGACTCATTAATCTAATGATCTACATTAAAGTGAAGCATAAAAGTAATAAGCCTAAACGATATCATAGGACTAAGAATATATATATATATATTAACAGGAAGCGCAATGGTATGAATTATGTGTAATTTTATACTTTGACACCAAACATACTGTTACTTGAAGATGCACTTCCTAATTTAAAAAACTTTCACGGCGCATATTCACCAAACACTTTGGTATTTTTTAAAAGTTCATCCTTCAAAGTTCATTGTATAAAGTCCATTATACAAATTGACTTTTAATATTTTTGGTGAGCGAAATGATGATCAAGTCCAAATATGGTTATGACCACGATTGTACGGACAATGTTTGATACCATATTGATCATAGTAGATAATTTTTCTTTCAAACTCTTACATGGCGATATATGTATGTTGTAGTGATTTTACTCATTTTAACTGTTTCTTTTTTGACCAATATGATGAACCTGAATTTGACTGAGTTAAACCCAATAAAAATTGTAACGCCCCAAAACTCACATTAGACGGCATTACAAACTAAAAAACATTCACATCATGAGAGTAACTAATCAAATTCATCGATAAATCAATTTCATTCATCATTCGTAATGCCCACATCATTATCCCAAAAGAATAGACCAAGTTATGGTCATTACATTCAAAAAAAATATGTCATGATATGACAATTACATCCCAAAAGAATCAAAGTTAACTTACAACGGAAAAAGAAAATATTAACATAGACATTGTCTCAAAAGGATCTCCTATTCTAGAACAAAAGGAATAATCTTGACATCCACTTCGGGATCTACATATCCGTCTCCTTGAGCTTCCAAATGAACCCGCTCCTCAACACCAATCTCCTCATGTAGATAGAATTTTGAAAATAGACATTTTTGTAAGGAGTGAGCACTAAGCTCTGTAGGAAAATTCTCTCAAACTCGAACAAGGTTTTGAACATATAAAATGGGTCCGTCTCATTTTCACAAATATCATACATAGCATTAAAATAAAGCAGTGACATTTAAACAGATCTCAAGTTAACGTGCTAACAATAAATTCAAGGAAGAGTAAAACCAAGTTCTCAATAATCAGTCATTTCCAATGATAAACCATTTTCAACAAGTTCGGGTAGAATTCCATACTTCCAACCAATTCTTGTAGAAACCATTTACCATTAGTCATAATAAATCATTTTTCCCAGCGATAAACTATTGTCAATAAGCTCAAGTATAAATCCTTATCCCTAAATGTATCTATATTTTAAGTACGTTGGTCGCTTCTCAGGAATCTACGTAACGGCTCTACCTCGTTCACCCATCACAACTAAATCACAAATCATTTTAGGAAGTGAGTGTAGTATTCCAATAGCATTGACGAATCCTCCCAAGGAACTAGTATACTAACCATTTTCCTTGGCGTACGTAAACAATAGTGGTTGCGTTCACAAACAACAATCCACTACAAGTGTTAGGAAACTATCTCACCCCCTCTAGAATAAACTAACCTCTAACACTCTATTATAGTTTCTCGAAATTAATTTAAGTCTATCACAACAAATCATACAAGAGATGTAAATACCCACCAATTATCCCAATTTACAAGAAATTCTAAAAAAAAGCCCAAATTTCAAATGCATTACTTCAATGGAAGTCTTTACTAAAATTTGCATGAGATCATCCATAAATACCATTTGTTATTCAATATAAAACACTAAATTTTGAAATCAAGAATAAAAGAAAATTCAAAAGAAAAACACATTTCTCTTGAAAACTAGGATTTGATGGTAAAAAGAAGAAGTTTCATGGTTACCCAACCATGGATTCCGTTAACACATGGTAATCTTGATGAAAATGTCAAGAAATAAAGATTTCATAGCATATATATAAGATTTAGAAGCAAAACATACATATATAAACCTTAACCTCAATGAACAAGGATGAAAGAAAACTCCTACCTTAGTTACTTAATTTTGTGTGAAGAAGATGAAAGTTTGGTCTTCCCCAACTTAAATCAACCCTTAAATCTCTTATTTTTTCCTTCCTTTCTTCCTCCCTAAGTCTCTCTAGGGTTATGCATGATGAAATGAAGCTAAAAAAGACGTCCTAATATATTTATAGTGGAAGGAGGGGCTGGCTGTTCACGACTTTAATATGTCAAATTTCTTTCGACAGTACCGGTATAGTAAACTCTCTGGACCTCGGGGTACTTGTGCTCTGTACCGGTACAATTCAGTACTGGTACGTAGTACCAGTATGGTTTCCTCAGTTTTGCCTATTTCCTCTGTTTTTCATTTTATCCATTCCAAAACCAACATAAACTTATACAACATACATTTGTATATCAAACATAGTTGGTACAAGTTCTATGGCCAACATTTTCATATGTTTATAAGCTACAACTAAGTTTTAACTAATATTTACTTGAGTTTCACCCTATCAACATTTCAAACGGAATAATTACCTGTTATATATGTATATATACATATAAAGATAAAAGTGTGGGGTTTACAAAAATAAACCAAGAAGCCCAAGTGGTCCATACCCAAAAAAGAGCTAAAGGAGATCAAGAAGCCCAAAATGGAAAGGGGACATTGAAAGGGCGCCGCCCATAGGAGGGAGGCAAAAGGGGCCGCCCAAGGGCTGAGCTCCGCCTTTGCTTCCTCCTTGATCTTCTCACCTGCCTCCTCTTCATCCCATGCCAATTCAAGTCCAGCCATTCCAAGTCAAGTCCAAGGTCAAGACCAAGCCCAACTCAGAGTCCTCCTCCCATAGAACTGGAGTACGAGGGGGGAGAATATCAGAGTACGGAGATCTATTCCTACCTACTTACCAAAGAGGTCTACTCCTGTCAAAATTGTACTTACTAAAATAGTGGAAGACCCTTTACTTACGTCACCACCTCACCGCCTTGGTGAGCCTATATAATGTAAGTCCCTCTCCACATGGAAGGGTAAGATGATCATCACCTCCTTGAGACCTCTACACCTTGAGCTCTTTACACACACTAGACTTTCCTACACACATTGCTCTCTCTGTCTCTAAAAGCATTGGAACTCTCCGGAGACCATTATTCATCAATAAATAACATCAGGCCACCGTTACCATTCCTGAGAGTGGAAGTAGGTCATCCGAGACCGAACCACTATAAATCCATGTGTTGATCTATTGTTTACTGTTTTTAATTTTGATTATCATTGATTGTTTGTTGATTTTATTTATCTATATTCTTGACTGTTGGTCTTGCACAAAATCAATTTTGTATATCATCAGAATATATATACTCATAATAAAAGTACCTTTAACATAAAAAAATTGAATTCACTATTGGGTTAGTAATATTTTTTATCTTTAAAGTATGTATTTTTTGTTAGTGTAATCGTCATTGCATCAATTTTGTCAATTTGATCCTTAAAATATTCAATCTGTGTCACTTTGATCCCTAATTAGACAATCCTTCAAGTTTTTTTTGAAGAAAGTGACTATGTGTCATTTTTTTAGACGGTATCACATGTTCAATACGTGATCATTTTGTCAAAACTTAATAGTACGTCTTTGTAGGGACCAAAATTATACGAATTGAATAATTTATGGACCAAAGTGATAAAATTGATGTAATGAAGACTAAACTGACAAAAAATATATAGACCAAAAGTGCTATTAACTCTTCACTATTTTACCTTTATAAAGAATTATAAATGTCACACTATCATTTCATAATTAAATATCTAAATTATCATTATGTCCTTATGTATTTAAATCTATGTATAAATATCAGTTTTTATGAAACTTTTTGATTGACTATATTAATCTTAAAAAATATATGTATTGTTATATTTTCCAATAAAATGTTCATAAAATCTTCAAAAACTCCATCAATCTAACCTCACTTATCTCATATGCAAAGATAATATTATGCATATATTTGAATTTTCTTATTTTTCAAAAAGTTTAACCTTATCATTTTTTTAAGACAAAAACTAATAGTGTGTGTGTGTCTATACACACACACACACACACACACACACACACACACACATATATATTATTTTCTCTTATAGTTAGAATAACGAATCTCGAGAACATTTAAAGTTTTTATAATACTATTATGGAGTATGAGTATTGAAAAAATAAGTTTAGTAAACTTGAGATGATATTTAATTCAAGTACAAATATACCTAATACTTTTTATTAAATTTATGTGCAAAAATTATTCACGTGCAACGTACGTAATGAATTACTAATGTGTGTGTATATATCGTGTGTTTTACTTTGTATTCCACCAAACCTGATTATTTTTTGATGTCTTTCTTGTTGGTTTTGGGCTGAAAAAGATAGTTGTTGGGTAGATTTTGAATTTGGTAGCTTAGATTTTCCTTTATTTAAGTCCTTTATAGGCCCAACTTTTACAAACACGATAACCAAAACCAAGCACCACCAATTGCAACCATTCAGGAGCTCTACACTAGACATATTAATTTGCCAGCAAACCCTCATCAAAATGGAGACCTATCAATTCACCAGTTTTTTTGAAAAGGTAAATGGCAAGAGGAGCGACTAACAGGTAGTGACTTCTGGACGTGACCATGAGTTTGCTTCCAATGAAGAGTTCACGACCTAAATTTAAGATCTCTGTTCTGTACATGAGTTTGCTTAAACTTGTGAGGATTGTATTACAATTCTCTCTCTTACAATTTTACAGTATGTCGTAGATGTATTGCCTAAAGGGTAGGTGATGATTCTAAATCCCATATTTGCCCTAGTAATCAAGGGAATCACAATAACATATATATATTCATTGGAGATAGCTCTCTGGAAGGGAATCATCCAATCTACATTAGAGCATCTCTAATTTTGACTCGAATGTAGATTCAAATTTAAATTTTAGTCAAAATAGTCTAAAAATTTTCTTCAACTTTGAATTCAAACATATAACAAATTAAAACAAAAAATTATTTTAGACTCAAATTGAAGGATACTCAAATTTTATACCAAATTTCTAACAGTAACTTTTTAACCTATTCAAAACTAAAAAGTTTCTTCAACGATTTATTCTCTGCGCCTATTTTCTACGTTGCTTTCATAGCCAACTACCACCGAAGCTTTTCACAAATCATTTGAAGGCCTGTAGATAAGTTTTTTCCTTTTCATCTTCCATCTTCTTGATTTCTTGTATTTTTCAAAATCCTAATCTCACCCATTTTTCATACTATATAGACTCTAAACCTATCCATTAATTTTATTTTTATTTTTTTGATTTTTTTTGAGTTAAACACTGTTTGTAATACAATTTTAGGCCATCGTTTTTTCCTCAAATTTCAAGCCTTCACTATCCACAAATTTAGAAAATTCTACATTTTATTTCTTCAAGTTCCCTTTTGTGTTAAAAACGGTATGCTTTTGTGTTTTTCAGACTAAACTCATGTCAAAATGGTTATATATATATTTTTTTCTTTTTTGTTATCCGGATTTACAAAAAATATAAGGGATTAGAATAATCTTAGAATTCTAGGGTGATTTTTTTTATTCTTATATAGTGTTGTATACATATATATTTTTTTAAAATTATCCATTTGTGGAGAGATATGCAAGTTTTATTTATT
This sequence comes from Ilex asprella, assembly GCA_023539305.1. Lineage (NCBI taxonomy): Eukaryota > Viridiplantae > Streptophyta > Magnoliopsida > Aquifoliales > Aquifoliaceae > Ilex > Ilex asprella. The sequence continues at coordinate 19,907,620 of CM042190.1, read as the reverse complement.
TTATCAAATATTATGATTTATTTTATCAAATATTTATTTCAATCAGTTAAGTTTAGATGAAGTCAAATAAGATGAAAAAGGGATTTCAGTTCTTGGATTTGAAGTAGGCCCACGAAAATAGGTTACTTTAGAAGGCTGTACAAGTCTACTTTTAAGCCCGTCAATCTGTCATATGGCCCAATTAGACAATTTAGAGTCACAAACGTGTTTGTTCAAGTTTGAATTTGGATAAACATTGATTAGTTGTTATTTGAATCGCAAGTCAATTTGGTTTGTTGTATAAGTATTAATATGCAGTACAATATATTTTTTGATACGTGGTTCAATGAAAATAAACTTAGTTGGTACGTTACTTTGAGTCGTAGTTTGTTTTTTGCAACTTTACTTTGTCTATTATTTGAAATTATATATAATTGTATATTCATCTATACATAATTAATGAATATTTATTTTGGGCTTTAACTTATAATTTACGGTCGGGTATTTAAGTAATTTGAATCTCGAACCCACTCTATTTCGGGTCGCATGATCCCGGCTCATAGGGCGATAAGAATATCTATGATCTCGATATTTTATGAGTAATAGAACTCAATAACAATCAAAAGATTGATACTCAGGGCATTCAAATCCACCCACGCAACCAACATGAACAATACACGAGGCGAAATCACTAGAATAAACACTATTGCTCTAGTGCAGTAGTGTTTATTCGTGCGTAATTTTTTCCTGTTGATCTTGTTTGACATTCGACAGACACCATATAAGAAGAGGCCTCAACAGCCTAAAAGTGAAACATTTATATTATTCATCTTATTATGTATTATGGATATATTAATTTCATATGTGATAATAATAGCAAAAAATCTCCTTTTTTCCATTCATACCGATTATAAATATAAAAATCAATCCGTTTATTTTTTCATCCCTCCCAATGATACACAAAATAGTCTTGTGCAAGAAGGTCAACAGTTGAGTGTGTGACATAGAGTAATTAATGAATAATTAATAAAAGAATCAATGACAATAATGTAAATATAGAGTCAACACACAGATATATAGTGGTTTGATCTGGATGAACTATTTCACTCTAGGAAACAGCAACGGTAGTCGATGGGTTTTTATTGATGAAGTAAGGTAAACAAGAAAGAGAACAATTGTTAGTTCCAGGAGATGTACAATAGTTAGGAGAGAGAAAAGTCATGTGTATGTAGAGAAGTGTAGAAGTAAAGCTCAATGTGTCATCTCATGTAGAGTGAACTTACAATTTATAGGCACTGGGTCTTGGTTAAAGCGGTGATTTGAGGGCAAATGTAATAATTCTTCAGGTGTCTACAAAAGATAATTTTCATAAAAGGTTGTCCTGATATTCAAGAGAGAGTATCTCGATAATTGCTCTCCATGTACTCTAATTCTTCTTAAACTCCTTAAAACTTGGGCTGAGCTGGATTTGCGAACTGAGCTTGACCTGCCTTTTAATTGACTTGGGTTTGCTAGACTTGTTGAGCCTGACTCAGTTGAATCTGGGCTTGTCACCTTCTACCAAACACAAAAAAGAGGGAAAAAAAAGTTTATTTTCTTGAAGGATAGAATATGTATTACTCTTATTTTTCTTTCCTCCATTTTTCGATCCATTCTACCAAAACATATAAAATAGTCATTTTTTTTATGTGTAATGCTGCATTATATGCTTTTATACCCACTGAGTCCTAACATCTAGTGTGTTAAAACAAGACTTTCATGGATTTTTTTGTTGGGGATTGAGATTTTCTCTAATATATTTTTTCTTTATTTGTTTTTTCTTGACAAATCATTTATCATGCATTTAAATAAGGCTCATTATATACAAGTGAGTCTGTCATTTATTAATGATAGATAATTTGGCAAAAAAAATTGAAAAAAAAATGTATTGAAATTGATGTGTGTCCTGTTGGACATGACATTGGTCATCCAAGACATTTTTCACATTCATACATACAGTTCAACAGCAGATTAGCAAACACGCAAACTGTCCAAATTTTGAAGCTTCTTTCTCCATCTTTCATCATTGTAAGGTCAACTTTTCTTTCATAACCTTTGATCACATCCTTCCTTCCTGCTTTTCTTTTGACCCTTAAATGGAACCACTTTAGAAGATTCTCAACTAAAACTTTAGAAAAAAGCTTTGCACTTCCTTTGGTGCCCATTGGCTTTGTCTTTCTTGCTTTGGTGACATAGATGGCCCTTCACTTTAGCCTCTTTCCCAAAGCTACTCAATTGCCGGGCAGATTTTTCAGTAATGTGATCACATATGGATCCGGTCATCTCCGATATATTTTTCTTAATTTTGTTCACCGTGTATTAATGAGAGATTCATGTATATATAATAGATCTTATAGACGATCAGTCGCTAATAAAAAACAAAAGAAAGTGCAGACAGAATTCAAATCCCATCCCAATTAGCTTATGAAGAATTACAAAATGCAATGCGCCTTGGACTAAATCCACTCTACCATTTTACTTGTGTTGGAGTGCTAAAATTGTAGCAAAATTATGGGAAGAAAACGGACCACAAAGGGTTAATGGGTGCTTTAAGAGATTTGGATGTCACAGCAAGGGTGTAACTCGAATAGGCTGAAAATTCAACCGAGCTTAAACCAATCTTACAGAACCTCAACTTGAGCCTCTATTAGGTGTCAACCTTCAATCTCAACCATTTAAGCTGGACATTATCTATACTTAAATTTTTATAATTCCAGTTACACAAGTCAATTTAAAATTCGGATCAATTCTTGCGTTAGTATTTGGGTTGAACTTCTTGTTTGGATATTGATATTTTTTATTTGTATCATGTAATTTAGAATAAAATAGTAACAGTTAAGAACGAAACAATTACAAATAATAATGTAATTAAACCAATATATATATAAATTGACCGTTTGTAGATCAGAAACAATTATTGAGTTTTATACAGATCAAGGCTAGTATTTGTCACTATGTCTTTAAGACAGATTTTGCCCCCACACTTCATGTTTATGAAAATTTCTGCCTTCTAAAATATAATGATCTTCACGCAATTGAAGTAGCACTCTACTTCAATTGCCCGGTGAATTAGAAGTTGTGTTGTGTACTCTCAGAATGCAAACGGTCTAATCCCGAAATTATGTCTTAATGACTGTAATGAAGACGATGCAGAATGCTAATGACTCTGAGTTTATATAGATAAATTGATGACTGTTTCGAATAGTCATCTTGCAAACAGACACAACCTAGAAGATACATGAAACCTAGAAGACATCATTGAATAACTATTTATTCATGAACAAACATAGATTCAAAAATTCAGAACTGGAGGAAAACGAAAATTTGAACGAGTGTGAATTTTAAATCCAGCGGATACCAGAAATTAAATTCCGGATTAAGAAATTCACACTCGATTCATTAAACGAATTTTCTCTAAAAAAGATAAGAATTGGTCCAAACTGCACCCACACCTAGCTGAGTCGAGTCGTGGCGAGCGGGCGACGTGCGTGGTCAAATCGATGACATGTAGTCACTTGCTCCGCTCATAAAAGTGTGGTACTCCTTAAGGTCCAACCTATAGAGCAAACTTGATACACACACACACACACACACACACACACACACACACACACA
>CM042190.1:19810755-19870481 GCA_023539305.1 Ilex asprella | reverse complement strand
ATACCAATGAAGTTGTAAATATTATCACAAATTTGATAAATATTTCCACAAATTTGGTAAATATTTTCACAAATTTTGTAATTTTATTCACTAAAATTATAAAATATTTACTAATATTATAATTTTATTCACTATAATCGTAAATTATTTACTAATATTGTTGGAGTCTTCATTGGGGCCCAAATAACATGATACAAAAAAAAGAAGTTCAAGTCAAACTATCATGTTATTTGATCTCAAAATTTAATTTTAAAATTTGGTCAATAAAACATTATTGATTTTAATTTTGTACCGTAGTCTACTCCTTCATTTAAATCCACACAGATTGTGGTCAGATAGGTCACAGCCACAAAAATATTCCTTCTTAAATCCTCCAAAATTTCATGTTCCACCCCAAACTGCACTGCACTGCTTTCTCTCTCTCTCTCCTGTCGCCGCCAGTGGAAATCAGTGAACAGAAAAGAACAGAAAAACGGAATATTTTGATTTTGATCGGACCACAACTCCTCAAATTCACAGCTGACCACCACTATAGTCCAACCACTCCCCTCCCCCTTCTCTCTCTCTCTCTATATATATAAAATATTACATATACTTAACTTAAGCTAACACACACACGCACACACACACACACACACAGATATATATATATACCTCTCTGTCTCGATAAACATGTATATTTATATTCACAGAGAGCTCCGGTGGTGTTTTATTTTCTGAGAGTTTCGGAGTTGTATTTTCTAATGACCTCCGGTGGAAAATGCTTGGATAAGTGATGGCGGACGACGTCGTTCCGAAGACATTCCGAGCTCTGGTGGAGAACGCTGACCGGAAATTCGCCAGGGTTCGCGACGTTCCGGTGTACGGACGAGGCACAAACAACCACTACTTCCACAAGGTCTTCAAGGCCTACATGAGGCTATGGAAGTACCAGCAAGAGAACCGGTCAAAGCTCGTCGAGTCGGGGCTTCAACGGTGGGAAATCGGTGAGATCGCGTCTCGAATCGGCCAGCTCTACTTCAACCAGTACATGAGGACTAGCGAGGCAAGGTTTTTGATCGAATCTTATATATTCTACGAGGCGATACTAAATAGAAAGTATTTTGAGGGTTCGACGAAGGATCGAGGGGTTAGGTTCAAGGAATTGAGGTTTTACGCGAGGTTTTTGCTGGTTTCGTTGATTTTGAACCAGTCGGAGATGGTGAAAGTGCTTATGGAGAGATTGAAGGCTATAGTTGATGACAGTAAAGCCACTTTTCGGGTAAGGGTTGCTCTATTTGTTCAGAATGATATATGATTCCGATATCATTACAAATTACAATGTGCTTTTCGGCATTTGAGGTAATTTGATGGATTTTTGTGGAAAATCTGCAGCGTGTATGCTTGATTGACATTAGGACCCCCCCTTCTGAACTGTTATTTCTCTCCTAATTTGGTGAAAATTTAGGTTAAATAATAGTTGGTTTTGGTACGTTTTGGCCCCAGATTGAAAACTTGTATGTTAATGTTCAGAACGAGCATATTTTTATTTTTTATTCTTTTTGCATCATCTGTGCATTTGAGGCCACTTTGTAGTGTATTTTTCTTAAGGTTTGCAGAGTCTATAGAAGCAGGCTCATGTCTTATCTTTGTCAATTTGTTTCTGGAAAAAAGTACCGAGTATGTAGGGGTGGATAATTTTCAAAAATTTGATGGACACCGAACACTATTGCATGTAGAGGGTATAGGGTTGTAGGTTATTGCCTATTGGTACTTCAAATGGATTCGAGTTGTCTTAGGAGCTTACATATAGAATGTTTTGATGAATGAGTTGGAAAGAATAGACAGTTTATTTTAGCGCCATGGGACTTCAGAGTTTGATAATGGGATCTGGACATATGCAGTCCAGGATGTTTGGCAGGGAAGCCACAATTTTTTTTTTGGTTTTTCTATGGGGGCGGGGTAGGGTCTATTGAGAGTGTAATAAAACCATAATTTATGATAAACATATGCCAAATTGAATATACAATAAATTGGAAGTGGGCCAACTTAAACATTCCTAACTATAGCATAAAATTTTAGGGGGGAACTTTTCAGAAAGGGAGTGTGTGTGAGTTGTTTCTTTCAAGTTAGACTGGATAGGACTTTCTTCATTCAATAAGTTCTTTCTTTTGAAGTAACAAGTTGTTTTAGTTATAAATTGTTTGTGTAATGAGTACCCTGTATAATTGCTGTTAGTGATCTGAGTGACATTGCTTTTGAGTATAGGTTGTCTTGGTTTTGAGCAAAGATTCTAAAAGCAAACAACTCAAGTTCAATAAGATATCACTGCAAATGAGATTGCAGTTTCTGATTAGATGATTAGAGGAAACCATAGAAATGACAAAGATGCTGTATATAGAATATGTGGTGGTGTTGGATTGAAAAAAAAAAGCTCTATCTACTACATGGATACGGCAGAAGAAAAGCATTGATAAACTACAGAGTATGATGGAAAATATAGAGTATGCCAGACTTCACTTGACCAAAGAATTTGCAGTAGTACTTAATTAAGAAATTCATTGCAAAGGTTATAGATTAAATACAATGAGATTGATATTATGGCTATTGTCACAATTGTGACAACTGTCTCTTCTATCTCACTGGTCCTCACATATGAAGTACGGATACTTCGTTAAAGTCGATGTATTCATATTGGATACCGTGTCGAATACGATACTCGTCGGATATTCGAGGATACATATTGAATACATATTAAACATATCCATTAATAAATAAAATATATGGATACTTTACGGATACTTCTATATGCAGAGAAGTATGTGTAATTTTTAGTTTTAATTTTTACCTCTTCATTTATGTGAAATCCGCCCCTTCCCCCACTCTTTATTTTCTTGTTTCGTAGGAATAGAGTAGTCAAGGTAATTGCGTCTATTACTGAAGAGTCACTCAAGGCTTTAGTACTACTACTACACTACTCAACTTGTTATAGTCCATTAGTGGTCTAAAGTCTAATCCTTCTTGTCCGGTAAACAAGCTAGGGAACTGGCTCCTTCCATCTCTTCGTCTCGCCACAACATAAGCTGTGATATAATCTGTCTATTGCTCACTCGGCTCAGTCAGATTGTTCAGTAAGATATGGTTTGATGTTTGAGGCCTCCCTTCACTAATTAAAGTTGGTTCCGTGAGACCTCCATTAGCTGGGCGGGGCTCCTTCCCCCTCATAGTAGTCAGTCCGTTCTCTTGGAGGAAAAGCTTTACTCTTGTTTAGTTCAAATGTAGCCCGTAGGAGTCAAGAGATTGTAGGGGCGACTTCTAAAGAGAATTACAGCGAGGAGAGCTTATGGACAAAAAATGAGCATTTTAGCGCACATAGTTTTAATCTTTACCACTTCATTTTGACTTCACATACAAGTACTTCTAACAAACAATATAGTTAAATGTTGACTTTTATTCCATTAATTTATCATATTGAAAAAAAATTGTTAATTTTGTTTATTATTGTTAAAGAATCACTAAAAATTATAACTATCAAGGCCTAAGGATAGTTATCAAAATCGTATGATTCGTGATTCGTACGATTCGGTTCCATACAGGTACAAAACGATTCGTATCGATTTAGAGTTGAATTGCACTTGAATCGTATGATTCGATACGTATTGCACGAATCGCACGATTTAATCACTTTTTTTTAAAATCCACTTTTTTTGCAAAACAATATCGTTTTGTCCGCTAAACAGTAAAATGACATCGTTTTATTTGCAGAGAACCCACGCACTCATGAAAACTCAACCTCTTTGCTTGTTCTTTCTCTGACGTCGTCTAAGGCTCACCTTGCGTTGCCTAAAACTAAATGTCACAGCTAATGCTCTCGTATTATTGGTTTATTTTTATTTTCAATTCTTTCATGGATAGTTTATTAAGTTCTAATTTTTTGTTTTAAAATGTTGGCTAGTATATTTTCTCTTAATTAATTTTCTTATTTGTTCTTTTTTCATTCATGTTTATAACCTAATCTATGCTGAGTGTCACTATTTTGGTTCTTGAATAGCCATAGTTCTTTAATGATTTTTTTTTTCAAGTTATTGAATTTGAAAATGGTTAAATAAAAGATGAAAGTGAAGTAAAAGGTTTGTGTATTTCCATTTAGACGCGTATTTCCATTTAGACGGCGTAATTATATCAATTGATTATTTTTAGAATGTAATACTGTTCAATATTCAATATTTTGTCTATTTTAAATATGTAGTATTATTTTTTATTTTTGTTCAAATTTTGTGTCGAATCTCACGATTCACGATTCGATATGATTTGCAATTCTCAAATTTAAGATTCCGATTCACAATACGAATCGCAATTTGACAACTATGGGCCTAAGTCACACTGGAGCGAGAGTGCAAAAACGCAAAATTTTAAAAAAATCTAAGAGTGGAAGCACCTTGAGAGTGTCATATAATATACATACATACACACACATTTACACATATAAAAACTAATAAAAAAATATAATTTTATATACAAATATATGATAAATGATTTAAATTTATTTAAATCAAAAAAGATTTCTTGTTAAAAAAAAATCAAAAAGCTTTGAAAGACAAAAGCATTGAAAGACATTTTTATGCGTAGCAGGTGATCCCACATCGAATAGCCAAGAAAACATGCCACTAGTGCTTGCGTATAAATTAGGAGTGAATGTTGTCCTTCTTGGCATGTGCACGTGATGATCCCTTGAGCTGGAAAGCCTTCTTTTAGGTGAGTACAATAAGGAGAAGTTGGTCTTTTTGAATGTTTCGGTTAGCCCAAGTTAGTCTTTGGGCTTTTAACCCCTAGTAATAGTGTAATTATTGAGTTTGCGAATTGAGTTTTTGAATTCACAAATTCAGTGAAGTGGGAGCGTGACTTCGAGTTGAATTTGTTTTGAATTCGCGAATTAAACCTCCGAGCGAAAGAGGGTGAGGTATAGCTGGCGAATCCTTTGACTAAGATCAAGGCATTCCATAATAGTGAAAATATAAAAAATATATATTTATATATGTATCTCAACTGTTCCTGTATCCTATTTTTTGGAATTTTATCGTATCGTCGTATCCAGATCGTATCTTATCCATATCCTGTATCCGTGTTTCCTAGGTCATCGTAGTCTAAATCATAATCTCCATAATTTTTGTCAATAGTGGATGTTAATTAATTTGATGATCTTGGTCGAATGTTAATTACCAAACCACCTGCGCCCTTAGGAAGGCAGAAAATTGTGAGGACCATTGTGTGGCAGGCAAACAAGTTTTCCGTGGAAGTTGCTTCAAGTATAATCTTTTAAGAATTGTTGGTTGGATGATGGCTTAATATAAATTCACTTCCGAGTATATCTCAAATTTTTGATAGGAATCCTAAGTTATACATATTAATAAAATTTGGAAAGTACATCATAATGGTTGGATAAGAAATCCAACTAAGGAAAAGAAAAAGACAAAAAGAAGAAGAAATATTTCTCAAATTGCACTCAGAGATTGCGAGTGCAGTGTAAACCATGAGTGGTGTTTTTTCTGTGTGATGTGCTTTGAGAACTTTAAATTTGTGTACATTAGGTTGTTCATCTGAACAGATGGCCAGACTATTTTACATGCCTTGGGTCATTTTTTGAATTATTCTGTTCTGGTTAGTTTAAAGAAGATTTTTTTGGCTGGCGTAGTGCCACGGAGCTGACTTTGTGGTTGCTAGGCAATCTAAAGAACATATGCTGCCATTACCCCTAGCATTTCCCATTATGTATCATGTCACTTACAGTAGCAGGTATTTTATAAATATGTTCAAACCAACTTAGTCAATTTTCTTTTAATTTATCTCATATTGATACCCCTTCAATTGTTGTACGGATGTAGTCCTTCATAATACTATCATTTATGGTTTTGTCACACATTCATCATAGCATTCTTATATTCGTGTTATTTCTTTACTATTTGATTTCCATTCATATTTAAGGTAGTTTCTATTATTTTGCAAGAAAATAAAAATGTAATGTGGACTATTTCTTTCCAGGAAATGAACTTCAAAGAATGGCAGCTGGTGGTACAAGAAATTGTCCGATTTACGAAAGCTGATTCAACAATTATAAACATTAGGCCTTTGCGATATTGTGCTGTATTTGATTCGCATCCTGCCTCCCTTCCATATGTGGCCCGTTTTCATGCGAAGAAAGTTTTAAAGTTACGAGATGCACTGCTGACAAGCTATCACCGGAATGAAGTCAGTAGTATTACATTTTTACACTAGTGGCTTCTATGACATTATTTGGTGAATTGTAATTCAAAACTAATGCGACAAAATAATCTACCTGTATAGGTAAAATATGCAGAACTTACCATGGACACTTTCAGAATGTTGCAGAGTTTGGAATGGGAGCCAAGTGGATCTTTCTATCAAGCGCATCCAGTTAAATCCCGTGAGAATGGTCCATTTACTGATCACTCTGTCACTTCTGGACTAATTGATATAAATTTGGCTGCTGAAATGACAGATCCAACTTTGCCTCCTAACCCGAGGAAGGCTGTTCTTTACCGTCCCTCTGTGACACAATTGATAGCTGTAAGTATTAAAGCCTTGACATTAATATTTATTGTTGTTACCGTGCTTTGCGCTAGGAGCCTATATAAATGCTGTTTCTGATCAAATGCCCAGGAGAATACTTCATTTTGAATTATTTAATTTTATGGGTGACCCAGTTGTCTTCATTTCCAGGCTCTTTTCAGTAATAGGCTAGAATACATGCATTCATCATCTTGTTGTAGGACTTTTGTGAAGGAGTTTTATCCCTTTCTCCTCACAAAGCCAGAAATGTTTTGAGTAGCATATCTTTATACAATTTTTGCATTGCCTGTTGTGACATTTGTTTTCATGCCGGCCACTTATCTAAGAAAAAACTTCACATGGCATTGAATGTCTGTCTTTGTGTATGTTCCGTACTCATGAAATTGTGTCCGGAATATATGTACTCGTCAAAATACTGATTATATACTACCCTTGAAAAAAAATTATATCAAATTTGATGTGCCTGCTGAATTTTGTGTACCAGCGACTCTAGAATGATTACTAGGATTTTTTTTTTTTTTGGTCAGGAATAATTACTAGGATGCCTTAGACACTTTATGTACATATTCAGGTTATTCTTTCTTGTTTGGATATTTAACTTACAGAAACTATCCTGTGGCTACTCATGTATGGCCAGGTTATTGCTACGATATGTGAGGAGCTTCCTCTAGACAGTGTTATGCTACTATACTTATCAGCCTCAGGTTAGTTTTACCTTTCGATTTTTAATCAAAAGTGAGCTGATCGTATCTTACCATTCTTAAAACCACCATTGGTAAACTATTTGCAGGGAAGGGTGGTCATAGTAGTGCTTCACAAATGGAATCCTGTGGAACGTCGAAAAAATCTTCAAGGTCCAATGTTAGTTCTTATACTTTGCGTGAACAGAATGGCTTGCATAAAAATCAAGTCAATGACCAGGAGGACTCAAGTCATTGTTTTGAGAATTATTTGTGGTTAGGTCCTAGCAGAAATGGAGGTAGGAACATTATTTTTTACTCTTGATGGGTCTGCACATATATTCATATTACTCACTCTTTCTGATATTTGGTCTAAAATTTCAGATCTAAATAATCTCTACCCTGGTGATATAATACCTTTCACCAGAAGACCTCTTTTCTTGATAATAGATAGTGACAAGAGCCATGTATTCAAGGCAGGTTTGTCAAAACTTGCCTATAATTTGTTGCACTACTTTAGTTTAGTTTATAGTTGTATATAGATTTTACTTCAGCTGTTTTTTATTTTATTTTAAATTCAGTGTCTTCCTGCTTGAAGCAAATAACGACTATGCAAAATCCTTTGATAATTACTTTTTCCTCAGTTGGGGGAATAATCTAGTAGATCTCCATTGAAGTTATTTTAAAGTACCTGCTGTAAAAAAACCTTGAGATGGAATTATTCTCTTTTCATAGCATGTAGTTTCGTCTTTTCTTGGTAGTTCTACTTTGATTCTTCCTAGAAAAATACAGAAATTCTGCCTTGCTGAAGTTGCTTATATGTCAATTTCAGGTTTTACATGGTGCAGAAAGGGGGGAAGCAACTGCTATACTTCTTTCACCCTTGAGGTCGTCATTCAAAAACCCACGAGGCAGTGATGCAACACAAAATGGTAGTCAGTTTACATTGTTCTTGACTTCTCCTTTGAATGCATTCTGCCAATTGGTTGGCCTCACTTCATCTGCTGATGAAGCGGTATGTTAATTGCGAAACTCATTGAACTCCTTATAATGTCATTCAGGCCTAGCTAATCTTATTTGTTCACCGGATGTCCTTTCAGGGCGTTTACAGTGATGCTGCACGTATTATCTCAGCTGCCTTCTCAGAGTGGGAGGTCATACTTTGTACATCAACCAGCCTAGATCTGGTTTGGGCTCAAGTTTTATCTGATCCATTATTGCGAAGGCTTATTCTTAGGTAATTGTCTTCCGTTTCAGTCGCATTGACGTTCCTAGTTGGGAGTTTTTGAATTCTTGTGATGTCTTGTAGAGTGAGAAAAAAGTTGGGTGAGACTGTGGCTAGCATGCACAACTAACACGAGTGTTTGGAAGACTATCTTGATTCTGCAAATATTTTTAGTAAGCTTGATCCATTATTGCGAAGGTTTATTCAGGGTTGTCATCTAGAATCACCTACTGTCAGAAGTCGATTGCATCAAATGAGTTGGACAGCCAGCGGCACAATCTTTGTGGCATCCAAATTAGCCCATCATCCAAATGGATTAACATGCCAATGGTGTAGGGTTAGATGGCTCCACCAATTGATGGAGATGCTCACCCAACTTGAAAAGCCCAATCGACCAAAATATTATGGTTGTTATCAGTTACACCTGGGATATAATAAGACACTCGTACTCCCTTCGATCTTGCTTAGGATTTATAATATTTTTCAACCTCACTGTTGGATGAAATACCTCTGTCATGTTTATTGTTGATGCAGTCTATCGAATTAATTTGTTTGAAAGGTTTGGAAGTATAGGAAATAAATTTTAGTTCTGCGATTGAATCTGCTTGACATACATACAATCTGTCATGAGATAATTTGGCTTAAAAAGGGTCTGATTTCAGTAAGGAAAAAGACTCCACTTGTCACGGGCAAGCTTAGTGAATGGTTGCATTTTAAGTGAATTCAGATTGTCAAGTTTGACGTTAAATGTTGTTTCAGGCTTAAAAATTCTATAACCTTGTGATTAAGGCTAAAGTTGAACAGCTAATTGCACTTTATGTACCCACCCAACCCACCAATATATATATTTCTGTCAATTTCTCCTCAAAGGCAAAATTAGCATTGCCTTTTTCATTTCAGAAAAGTGTAGCAATTTGTCTCAAACCCAGATGGTGTTGGGCTTTTCATCTATGAAGCCATCATAATGGCACTTTTGTCCCTGAAATTTGGATCTCTGCCCAATGAAAAATTAGTTGTCTTACATTAATTGTCTTAATGTTCTTAGAAACAAAAAACTCACGCCATACGGTTGTGGGACACCTGATACACTTTTGAAAAATTAAAGAAACAATTGAGTTTTTGTCGTTGAAGGGGCAAATTGCAACTTTTAAATTTTTTGGCATACATTACAAGCATGGGAATGACTTCTGATCAGAGGGTGGGATTTTTAACAATGAATCAAAACCAAGAGAAAAAAGAAGATAAAACTATGTGACGAGAGTTATGTTTATGGCCACCCTTAATTCTCTTAAGAGTCTCTCAATTAAGAGGTCAATCCTTGCCAAAGCCGAGGATTGCCCCCTCTTTGGGTTTTCTATTGTGCTTCTCTTCTCCTTTTCATGGTGCTTTCTTTTCTGTTATAGATGCATTGTTATAGATCGTGTACTTGATTGTTCAATGTAAATAATGACATAGTGGTATATGTAAAAAAGCATGTCTCCTCTGATATCAATTCCACGTACTTCTTTGATTTAAATGTTTTGTCATTCTGGCTGGTGATCAAGGATATGCTTATTTGATGTCCTCTTTTCAGATTTGTCTTCTGCCGCTCCGTGCTTACTCTATTTTGCCCCGGGGAAGAGAGTGAGCAATATTTGCCTGTTTGCTTACCCGAACTTCCCAGATCTGTCTCCCCAAATTCCAAAGCTGTGCAGTCAGCAATCCTCCAGCTTGCGAAGCACTTGAGTGTCGATGACTGTTTTCACTTAAAGGACTTATAGCAAAATACAAGGATCCAAAGTTGTACATTAAAGTCTGATTTTTTAGAGTGCCACCTTTCACAGATTAGCAGTTGCATTGGCTTCATGGGACTAAAAATCGGAGAAGATAAACAGCTGGCATTTCAGTGGACTTAAAGAAGGTTAACAGTTGGCGTTTTACTAGTGATCGTGTGCGTCCCATAATACAAGGATTGTTTTCGGTTCTAGATTGGTATAGTTTTTTTGTCTCGTCTCCAGAAAATCCCAACAACTATCCAGTTTGTGTGCATAATATAAAGATTATTGCTGTTCCAGTTAGATGGCTTCTGATGCTGGGTTTGTTCGTGCATGAGGGCTTCATTGGTGAATTGTGCATAGAGCTTACATGGCTTATTGTTCTGCTTGTTATAGTTGCTACGGAATTATTCATAATTTGTTCATATCATTGTATAATGGCAGCAGCTGGCTGAATGATGTATTTTTTGTATGCACTTGCCCTTCTATTATGGCGGCATTGTCGCTAATATTAATGCGCATGATACTTGAAAGGTAGATATGCAAATGAGTGTTAAAAGCGTGGGAACAAGCTTACTGAGGTGAATAGATCCTTACGCATTGGCCTCCGGAAGATATGTTAAGTGATCTGATATTGGTGTTTTACACCATATAATCTCACAGCTCCTTGGAAGTTATCTATCAACACAATGAGCAATGAAAGAGTTGCAATGCCACTGCTTTATTCATGGATTAGCTGACTGGTGTTAATGGTGTAGTAGTAATGCTATTGCTATAGTCTTTTAAGTAGTGGTTTGGTAATGAAAGATGCTAGAGTTCTGCCTTAGTTTAGGGTGAGTTCCAAATGAAAGCATAATATCCAGAAGCCATTTGTGCTCAACTTTGATTGGTATGCAAGTTATGTATTGCTGCTATATGCTACTAGGGGCGTGTTTGGTATGTTTTTGGGGAGGGGTTTGGATTGGATTGTTTAAACCTGTGTTTGACCAAAGATGGGATTCAAAGATGGGTTTGAGGGGGTTAATGCTGTCCAAACCCATGTTTGGTATGTGTAGGGATATGACTATTATGATAATGTATTTGTATATAAAAGACTATTTTGCCCTTAAATCAATTTAATCCAAACCCATGTATTTGTATTAATTTTTTTACATATTAAAATTTGAGCCAATTAAAAATTATATTTTTTTACGAATTAAATTTTGGCTAATTAAAATTCTATTTGAGCAAATTAAAAATTATTTTTAATTTACTAAAGTCAAATTTTAATCAACTCGTATTGAATTTTAATCAGCCAAATTTTAATAAATAAAAATATAAATTTTAATCGATTCAAATTTTAATAAATCGAATTTTAATTGACACGAATTTTAATAAGTAAAAAAATATAAATTTTAATCGACTCGAAAGTAAATTTTAATTTGCGCTAACAACTCGAGTAAAGTTCAAATCGATTCAATTTTTAATATGTAAAAAATAAATTTTAATAGGTTCAAATTTTAATACGTTAAAAAAAATAAAATTTATTCAACTTCAATCGAATATTTTTGTCCTTTATCTAATTTTTATATATGAGGTATATAGAATATATAGGGGTATAAATGTCATTTGTATACTAAACTCCCAAACCCATATATGAAACCCACCCCCCCTTGGGTTCCATGAATGAGGGTTTCATGACCGGGCCGGGACTGGGCCGGGTTTGAAAGCTTGTCCCTCCTTTATACATACCAAACATGGGTTAAGGGGGGTTTACTCCCTAACCCATGTTCCCAAACTCCCCCAAACCCTCGTACCAAACACATCCTAGGTGTACAGAGTTGAGGCTTCTGTCTACATATAATGTTGGCTCGAGGATTATTTTCTAAATCTGAGAGGCCTTGGTGTAATATACTCATAATATTATATGTAATAAAAGTGTATGTAACAATCCTTTCTAATTTTGTTTTCAGTTTTTGATTAAATTTCAGATATTATAAAATTATAGGTTAATCCAAGAAAATAAATAAATAAAAGAGGCCATAAATCTATAGTTACTATAACTCTGACTGTCTCTTCGGTGCAATTCTCAATTTCTCATAATTGTGGGTGTCAACTTTACCCAAAAATGACACGACTTATAAATAATATTATCAAAACCGACATAATATGAAAATAATGACACAACATGAATTACACTCTTACCCACAATGCCTAACATGTTCCAATATTGGCAAAAGAGCCATTAACCTTGAAAAATTTTGGGACACCCCAGTAAAATGCCATTAAGCCAAGGACTTCTGAAGAAAACAACGACTTAAATTAATCACTGAATCCTAATTAATCACGCTTACCTTAAATTGACACCCCACCACCACCATTAACACCGAACTCATCATGTAAAGTACACACATCGGACATACCATCCAATAGGAATCAAGAATTGAGGCCTAGTGATCCGACTCCAAACCCCAACTTCGCATCCGAGCCGTTAACTTCTAGTCTAGGAAACACAACTGATCCCATTAACCACCGTCGATACAGTTGCTTAAGAAAACACATGGATTATGAATCTTAACCGTCCGATGCTCTTAATCGCAGACTCCTTCACGCTATTTATATACAAAAACCCATCCTCTTCACAGGTTTTCGAAAAACGAACTTCTTCATTGTGGAGAGAGAGAGAGAGAGAGAGGGAGAACGTGAAGAGAGTTCTTTGTTTCTTCTGAGAGGTAAGTCTTCCTTTCTATTACCATATGTACAATGGTTTACTATGTGCGTACATGTTTGTTCGTATGTGTCTACATGTCCAATTAGGGCTTAGGCTTGTGGAGATTTATGCTAGGTAAGAATATCTAAAGCTAGGGTTTGTCTGTAGCTTTTATTATATGAAATTGATAATCGATTTATTGTTTTTTATGCCTTTCCTTCTGTGAATCTCTTTAGGGGGGGTAATCTTAGGTTTCTATACTTGATATTTAGGGTTCCTTGAAGTTGTAATTTGTTAGAAATGCGCATCATTGGTTGAGATTTTGGAGCAATAAGCTCATTTAGTCTTCCTAAGAATTTGGGAATATTGGTGGAGGTAATTTCTTAACAAACAGTATCGATTTTTCGTTGTTATTGTTATTCTTTTTGGTTATTTACAGATGGCTCGTACCAAGCAAACTGCTCGTAAGTCTACCGGAGGGAAGGCTCCTAGGAAGCAACTCGCTACTAAGGCTGATCTCTCTCTCTGTTTATATTATTTATCTCATGAAACTTCGTAAATATGTTTTGTGCATACATGGATGCTTTGTTTTTTTTTTTTTGGTTTGTAATTGGTGTATCTGTTGAATTTTTGATTTTTAGGCTGCCCGTAAGTCTGCTCCCACTACCGGAGGAGTGAAGAAGCCCCACAGATACCGCCCTGGTACTGTTGCTCTTCGGTGAGTGTTTTGATGATATTGTGATGCACAACACTTACTTGCATTCTACAAATGTTGTGTTTGAATGCCGGGTTAATTATTTGTGGTAACCAATGCTATGCAGTGAAATCCGAAAGTATCAGAAGAGTACTGAGCTTCTGATTAGGAAACTCCCATTCCAGAGGCTTGTCCGTGAAATTGCCCAGGACTTTAAGGTAGATTGGAAATAATGGGTTTTGTTTGTTATGTTCTGCTTGTAGTGATTTTTTGGTTTTCTTTGATATTATGGTTGGCTTGTAAGTTTTGGAGCTGTAACTTGTTGGCAATTGCGGCGTCTTCTTTTTTGTAGACTGACCTGCGTTTCCAGAGCCATGCAGTGCTGGCACTGCAAGAGGCTGCTGAGGCATACCTTGTGGGATTGTTTGAAGACACTAACCTTTGTGCAATTCATGCAAAGCGTGTGACCATCATGCCCAAGGACATACAGCTGGCTAGGAGGATCAGGGGCGAGCGTGCTTAATTTGACAATGTTGTGGTGCTGGCTCCGTTGGATTAGATGGTGGTGTTTTTTGGTTTTCTTGTCTCTGTTTAGTAACATAGTAGATAAGTGGTGCTGAAGTTTAGTAATGATTAGTGGTGTTAGATGGTTTATGGAATCTGGAATTGGTGTGCTGTATTTCGCTGTTTGTTCTGGAAAATGGGGGCTGGCTGTGTACTATTTTCTTTGGTGAACTCTCTTTGTTGGCAGCAATTGTGTTGAAAACAACCTTTTAATGTTTGGGCTGTATTCGATTTGTTCTAGTTAATTCACTCAACTGTTCACCTCTTTATGTTTGGGTTCTTAATTGTTCGTTGAATTTAAATTGTCCATGGCAAAGAATGAAGGTATTTTTTTTTGTTATGCTCTATGAAGTTGTATATTATATGTGAACCTTGAATTGTCGTCCTTTGGAATCTGTCTGGTTGCTTGATGCTTTGGTTTTATGGGGCATGCGGATGAATGCTTCCTTGCAAGCCTTTTTACATGAAAGCTTTCAAAGTGATCAAAGAGATGCCTTTTGAAGCCAATTGTGGGGATTGGGGTACACCTCTTGCAGGCTGTCAAGCTTATTAAGGTGTAGAGATGAGGCAATAAGCTGCAAAGAACGTTGTTATGGCATTGGAACAGAAGAATTATGGGGATTGTGTTATGTTGTCTAATTTATATGCAGCATCTGGTATGTTGAGAGAGAACATAAGAATAAGTGGTTTGATCATTGATGAAAGACCAAGCTGTTACGAAGCAACCTGCATATTGGAGATTGAGAGTAATGGATGGGCATTTTGCATGGGACGAGATACTTCTATTTCCGATATTGGGGTGATTCATTTGGGGCTCAAGCTGATGAAGTTACAATTGAAAGCCATGAATGGCATTGCCAAGATGGTTTCTGCATGACGCTGTGTTATCTGAACACATCTCCAAGGATGCATTTGATTTGACAAAGGAAGGAAAACTGCCATGGAAGGACTCTTGTGAGGTTGATGTGCTGGATAGCATGATTTGAGGCGTGCCTGTGAATATGTTCGGAGAGATAAAATGGATGAATCCACTGTGCCCTGCAATCAAAACGAGAGAGAGAGAGAGAGAAAGAGAACATCCATGTACTTGACAATTCTAATTTGTGAATCCTTCAGGTCTGGGTGGTTGATTTAGTCTTAAAAATAAATGGAAATTGGCTACCAGGGAAACATGTTTCGTGGACAACGAAGATATGTCTGATTTTCCACAGTATGACGAAGTGTAATTAAAATTCAGGGCAATTCAAGTGCCAATCCTAGTGCAGGGAAGGCAACACATGAATCTCGATGATCTCATTTGGACGACGGGTCAAGGCAGATACCAGGAACATACATAAGCACCTACGACTGGATGGTCAGGTCATTTCTAATGTGCTGTAAAACACATCTCATGGTTTACATTAAACATTTACTAGGTCATTTCTAATATTCAAAGTGAGCTACCTTGAGTGGGTTTGTTTGGGTCAAAGTCCATTTCTCAAATTCATACCAGGTCCCAAACCGACTCCAATTTTTAAAGACGAAGCCCACCGTGAATGGTTGACCCAAGTGGATCAATTTCCATTTGCAACGTCATATTTGCCGGCCAGAAGACAAGGTCAGACCCGAGATTTTTCGCATAATACCCGAAACAACAAAGGCCAATTTCGTAAAATCATTCGAGAATTCCAATAATGTCCGCCAAACTACTAGTCTTTTGTGATTCGAATTACATGACTGTTTCTCTCTCTGTCTCTATCTCTCTCACTTTTGCCGTTACGGCAAAGTGCGAAAACCCGCCAACCTCGGACTTTGTCATAAGACTTAAAACCGCTAGGTATTAACGACCCCCGTATCTGAAAACATTTGTGTTCCTATTTTTGTCCCATTTTTCCTGATCTTCCAAAGATAGAAGATCTACATATCTAAGGAATCACCAGATACACCATGTTACGTTCCAAATCAAGGTACTAAACACTCTCTCTCTCCTGCATCTAGATTCATGGTATTTTTGTGTCCTAAGATTTTTTTTGGCGCCATTTATTTCTTTAGTAATGTTTGCTTTGAAGGGTACAGCTTGTTTCTCGCATATACTGATTGTTTGAGCATCAAACATCATTGCCTCTTAAGTTAGGCATTGAATTAATTGTGTGATTTACCTGGTTTGCAGACCTGGGTCCTTCTGTTTTGGACAAAAGAATCATTCATCAGTTCTTACCAGGTCAATTTCTGCATCAAAGTTTTGTAGAGGTGACGCTCTAACATCTCAAGTTGATGCTAACGCCCTTGTATCTGTTGATCAAAAGCCCTCAAAGGTCGCCAATTTGTCCGAGGTATTGATCCTTTCTCTTTTTTACTACTTATGGTTTTCATACTTTATTGGGTCGGATAGAAACTTTATATTGTTTTTGGTAGAAATTGAAAGAATAATACTTCAAAAACCATAAATTTGGCAAAGGGAATTGACAACTGATAAGATTTTTGATACAGTAAGACGAAGTGAAACTGTGTTTTGGACAATAACTGCCTCCCTCAAAGCTATCTGTCTTTAAGATGAAATACTGATCCGTGGTTTGTAGTTCTTAACACCAGCTTTGAGCACAAGATTTCAACAATAACAGCAAATAAGATTGATATCTATCATAGAAGTATTTTTTTGTTTTTTTTGTTTTGTATTTACGGAGAACCAAATGACACCTTGAACAAGCAGAGTTCTCTTGGCAGTTAAATGACACTTAAATTCTGTTTAAACTTGAACAGATGAATGATAATTCATTGGTTCTCATTTGAACAAACACCTATTCAATAAATAGGACAGATTTGAACAGACACCGGTTGCAACAACACTGGCTTTCATATATTGCTCTTCTTGCACCAACCATGTACATATGGATATTCCCGTATATAAAAGCCACTTCATGATTGTTGTGTTGTGGGACAAAGTTTTCCTAAGATGACATGTTGGAGGCAAATTTGAAAACTAAATGGAATGTGTATATGCTTATTGATGCATGCACACACTTCTTTTTGAAATGATCCAACTGTTTTGATATTGGATTTTGTGTAACTTTGGTATAGAACCGCATAGATAGAGCCATGCAACAACAGATGGGTCAGCTTGAGGAGGAGCTCGAGAGGACAAAGGAGCAATTGGGCACAACAGAAAAAGAAAGGGATCGAGCCCTTGATGAACTTCTAGAGATGAAACAGGTAGCTCTTGAAGCCAACATGAGGCTAAATGAGGCATTGTCCCCAAGGAAGGCTAGGGAAGTATCTGGTGAGCTTAAAGCTGTGAAGGAATTGTTGTCTATTTCACAGGAAGAATTAGAAGTGAGAGAAAAGAAAATTGAGTCTTTCAAAGTTGAAATTGAAAATGTGAAACTGCTTGAGCTCAAATTGGCAGAGAGAGATGCATCAATTGATCGGATGGATGAGGAATTGAGCAAAGTGAAATCCTCTGAGATTCGTGCATTGGCTTTTTTGTCTGAAAGTAAGAAAAAAATACAAGAGCTTGAGTCTGAAATAGAGAGAGGAAAGCTATCAGAATCCAAAATGTTGAACTCAGTGGCCGCCCAAACAAAACTGCTTGAGCAAAGAAAGATTGAACTTGAAGAGTCCAAGCTTGAAATTGCCTCTCTCCTTGAGAAAATTGAAAAGCTGGAGATTTCATCAAGTCATAGCAGTAGAGGTCTTAATGGACATAACAATAGTGAGAATTTGATCTGTGCTCAAGAGGGTGAGAAAATTGCCTCATTGAAGGCCAGGAGTCCACTTGATGAGATTGGCTTGCTTAAAAATGAACTGAAGATGGCAACCGAGGCAGAAGAAAAAAGCAAAAAGGCGATGGATGATCTAGCATTAGCATTAACAGAAGTTGCTACAGAAGCCAATCAGGCAAAGGAAAAACTCAGCTCTACACAAGTGGAACTAGAACATGTAAAAGAAGAATCACAACAATTGAAGGTGATGGTGAGGAGCACTGAGGAAAAGTATAAAAAGCTTTTGGATGAAGCAAAGAAAGACTCAGAGCTCTATAGAAACACTGCAGACAGGTTGAGATTAGAAGCCGAAGAGTCTCTTTTGGCATGGAATGGGAAAGAAATGGGCTTTGTCGGTTGTATAAAACGAGCTGATGAGGAAAGGGCTGTTGCTCAACTCGAGAACGCTAGACTGGTTGAGTCCCTAAAAGCAGCCGAGAACATGACTAGAGCAGCCAAGGAAGAGAATTACAAATTGAGGGATATACTTAAACAGGCACTTAACGAATCCAATGTTGCAAAAGAGGCTGCCAGCATTGCCAGAGCTGAAAATTCCGATCTCAAGGATTGCATAGCTGAAAAGGATGAAGCTCTTCATCTTCTCACCCAAGAAAATGAACACCTAAGGATCAGTGAAACAGCAGCTCATGAGAACGTCAAGGAACTGAAGCGATTACTTTCTACAACATCTACAGAGTTGAAGACAAAGAACAAGGAGCAACGAGGGATGTTCAAGACACGAAATTCAACCATAGAGAAGCGTGAAGAGGACAACAAATTGAAGAAAACTTTCAGCTTCAATCTTAGTGAGCTGAAAATTCTGAATGAACATGAAGATGTGAATGGGACGGTTGTAGATGAGGACCCTGAAAAGGCTGAAGCGCTTAAAGGCTCAATATTTGATAATGCAGTGTCACCAAAGTCAGAGCTCCGTATACCAAAATCAGGGCCCCATCACAGAAGACGATCATCTGTGTTCACAGATGAGGGAGAAACACCAAATTCAGAAGATTTGGATCATCTGAATGGTACTCATTTCGAGGATTCAGACGAAAGAAACTACAGTAGAAGAAGCAGAGCTTTGTTACGAAAATTTTCGGACCTCATAACAAGAAAGAGTTTACATAAAAAGGAATCATCCATGGAGTAGGTCTTTTATATTTGTTGCCCAGACTTGAATTCATGTAACTTTTGATTGTATGCTAATTTTATCATAAAAGTTTTATTCTGGACTAAAATTTGGATTCAGTGTAATGCTATGAGGTTCATCAGTGTCCCGAAATGTTGTTGAGTTTCTTGGTAACCACCTGCACTTAGAACAACAACGGTAACAGACGCCACATGCCACATCATTTGATCTATGTTTTTGATCCTCTTTTCTGGGCAGTGTAACGTTGCTCGAAAAGAATTCCAGGATAGATCAAATTTTTGTAGGAAATTATCCCCAACTCCAGCCATGAAGAAACATTCATTGCCTGTTTGGTTTGTGGGTTAAGGCTCGGGAAAAAAAGACAATGTTGTCCAAGGCCCGGCGTGTATAGTGCATTGAAACTATTACAATTGAAGGTTACTTTTAGGCTTCTGACTGTTGAGTTACTATTGTATTTTTAATAATGGTACATATATTATACATGCCAAGCAAAAAGAAGGGTGAAGCCAGTCATTCAAGAAAATAAGAGTTAAAAAATTCCACATTGAAACTCAACTCCAAATCCGATACCTCTTGGCCATCATAACTCATGTCATGAGTATGATCGTAGAGGTGATTTCATTTTTGCAGTTACATCTATACTATTTCAAAATATCAATATTTAGGAAAAACTTTTGAATACCTAAATTATACTTCTCAAAATGCATAATAACAACACCATCCACCCTTCAACATCCCCATTAATTATATTTTCATTATTATTATTATTATTAATGACATAGTAACATCCACAATATATTCTCTTATTGAGAAATTAAATAGACTCTTCTCTCCTCTACAATATCTAGAGAACAAGAAACTAATAAAAGCCTCACTAACATTGTTGACATTATTATTATTTTTAGGGAAATTAGGTGGCCGGTCCTCCTATATGTACTTCTTTGGACTTAAGTCCGTCAATGAAACTTATTTGTTATGAAGTCTATTTTTTGTCAATTCTACTAAACTATCTCTTCCCTTTAGAAGTGAAGTTAAACTAAAAATTAAAAAATCTTAAATTTTAGGAGTTTGATTAACATTAAAAATTTTTCTCTCTCGTATCTATCTATATCCATATATAGGTTATGACTATCTCTCTGTCTTTCTCTCTCTATATATACATATATACATATATATAAATAACATTAAAATTAAAAAATAGTAACATACAAATACAAAAAAAGTTATTATTTAAACACAAAAAATAATACAATTTAAATACAAAAAAATAGTAACATTTAAATATAAAAAAATAATAACATTTAATATTAATATTTTTAAAAAATAACAATATTAAAATGTTCATTCAATATTAATATTTTAAAAAAATAACAATAATAACATATTTAACAAAAATAGTAACATGCTTAACAAAAACAGTAACATACTCAAAAAAAAAAAAAAAAAAAAATAGCAATATGGAACATTGAACAAAATTGAAAATAAAAATAATAGCATTCAAACTCATAACCAGAGGAAGAAGCTTCCAAGTTTTCAATATTTTCATTGTTTTTTGCATTGCTAATTTTATGCAATTCATTGTTACTAAATTAAATGATATATGTTTCAATTTTTTGGATCTTTTGTTGTGCAATACAATTAAAAAATGCTTGATTGTGTTACTTGTAGGGAAAAGGAAAATCATTTTTACATATTTGATGTCTTGACATTCACAAGTGATGATGAGTGTTCAAATTCAACTAACGATTATGTGCTACTACTCTAAATAAAGTAAATTTTCGATTTGTGAACCATATTTTTGTGAAAAGTAAGGAAAAATTATTGTTACTGTGAAGGAAAAAATATTTCATTGATATGACTGTGTAAAAAAATATCTCGTTAATGTTATTGTGCAACATATATCCTCTTGAGTTTCGTTAAAGTCGTTGTGTTGCTGTTCATAAAAATTTGATGCTACTATGAAGAAAAAAATAAATGTTTCATTATGATTTGCAATTGTTATTGTGAATGTTTGCATTTGTTATTAAATGAGAGGATCTTCTTATAACGCGAGAGAGAGAGAGAGAGAGAGAGAGAGAGAGAGAGAGAGAGAGAGAGAGTATAAATTTGAATTTCAATTTAGGAATAAATTAATGGATAATAATTTCTAATTTAAAAAATTAATTTAAAACTACTTTCAAGGTCTTTAAGGTTTCTATAATTGAACACATTAAGGGTATTTTTGAAATTTTAAAAAATAGTAAACTTAAGTACTTATTAGTAAAATAAAAAATGGACTTATTACCAAATAAGTTTCTTTAATGGACTTAAGTCATTATAAGTCCATCCAAGAGGACTCAACACCAATTTTCACTTATTTTTAATAGGGCAAACTTCACTTTACGCCCTTGTGCTATACCCCAAATGCACATAACTTCCCTATGATTTAAAAATATCCACATAATCCTCGCGTAGTTTATGGACTAAAATGCAACCTCCATATTTCCGTCAAAGTTACCTAAAGGTGTGATTCACACTCTTCTGAGAATGGATACGTATAAAATTATTTTTAGAGACAAAAAGTCCTTATAAAATTTTTGAATTTGCAAAATAAGTCATAAGCTTCTCTTTTTGGTTGGCATGAAATCTGAAGCAAACTTTGTGTACCCTAAGCAATTCTGACCAACTTTGATAAGATTATAACTAAAAAACTACTACATGACTCATCAACTATTGACTAAGCTTCGATTTACCTTAGTTTATAGGGAAAGATGATGAGTTTTGGTTTTAACTAATGTTAGGACATGAACTGAGTTTACCATTTCCATCATTTTTATTTCTTTCACTATGAGCCTTTCTAGGTATGGATGTTTCATTCAATTTGATTTGGATTCGAGTTTGTTTTCATTTGATTTTGGCACAAGTTGAATGAGGTTTCTGTCATCGATTTGGAATTGAGTTCGGCAACCTTGTGTTTGATTGCCAACATGATTTTGATTTTGATTCAAATTGTTCATGAGAAGTGGTGTTGGTTGTGAAATGTGGCCGTGGTAGTTGGGTAATAGTTGATTAGATAGATGGTTGTTTAATGGGTTTTTGTTTGATTTTGATTTAGATCTAAGAAAGATTTTGAATTTTAGTTTTTGATTTTTTAATGTAACAGGATTGTTTATTTGAGTGTTGGTGGTGATTTTCATGGCTTGATTATATTGTTGATTTATACAGCGGTTGGAGGTGGTGGCTTTAGTGTGGTAGCAAATGGCAATGGTGGTGGCTGGTGCTTATAAGGAAAAAAAATAAGGAGATAAGAATGACATAGGGGTATTAAAGTCATTTTACTAGTAATATTAATGGAGTTAATGATTCCAAAAACCACATGAGGGTTATGTGGACATTTTTAAATCTAATGGAGGTTATGTGTATTTGGGGTATAGCACAAGGGGTAGGGTAAAGTGTCCAAGAATTTACTCTCACCTTTTCCAATCACTAATAAAGTAACCCACTTAGAAAGTAGAGAGACTCATCTCTCCTTTTCGATATATAGTGAACAAACAAGTAATCTAAAGCAATAATAAAAAGTTATATCGTGAACTGTATTAATATATTCTAGAAATCATGAGATACGACGAGCATATTTCGTATTGATAATTTTATCATAAAGAAAACAAATTATTCGTGGTGTGTTTCATCTACAAGTCTTGTTGCTTGCTTTCCGAGAGAGGGCTTCACAGTAGCCTTAGTATGATAGTACTATCTTGTTCTTTGAATGAATGGCCAGACTTGCAATTTTGAAAAGTTCCTTGTCCAAAGCTCTAAATTTGTGTCATCAATTCGAGCATTGTTTCATTGTACATGATCAAATGTCATAATCATTCTCATCAAAGTTATAGAGAAGCATGATTGAATAATTTATGAAAGTGAAATGGTATTATAGAATAAATTCTTTCATGTTTTAGTAGTTTATCTTCCATATTTTTTCTACATAAAAGAATTACATGGGCTGTATATTTGAAATATATAATAATTGAATCCAAAAAAAAGCATTTTGGGTTGAGCTTTTCACTCTCAAAGGTATATCAATAATGTTCCATAATTAATTGCATGCAATAAAATGGTATTAGTCTATTAGACAAATTTTGGTCATGATCTGCTAGGTAAGTCCTTCTGTCTCTCATGTTTGAAAAGCTTTCAACATAGTGATTAGCTCTAATATCAATCTATATTACTAATAAAATTATCTTAACATGAAATTTTTTTTATTCACTATTTTACTCTTATAAAAAACTATAATAACTAACATGTAAAATTCGAGTAAATTTGAATTTTTTACGAAAAGGGACAAAACGATAATTTGTTACTATGATACGGGTTGTAAACCTGAATTTTTCTAGAGCTCGGATGATGAAACGGACCTCACCTTTGGATTTATCTCGCGAAATCTAGTTACCCTTTCAAATTTCATCGAATTTTGAAATAGTTAGATTTTTTACGTTTTACGAGTTAGTCGAGTCTCAGGTGACCCAAAAACGAAATTTTTAATAAAATTTCGAAAGTGAAAAAATAATTTAAAGCAAGTTGAAAAAAAAATATTTTAAACTTAAATCGGGGCAAAATTTTATCATTTCAGGACAAAAATCGACCTTGAAAAAGGAAGACATGTAGCGAATTGTGGACCAAGTTTTTGGGGACTATAAAAAGGGGAAGAAAATCAGATTTCTTCCCCAATCTCTCATCCTTTTACCTGATAGAAAATCGAGAGCAAGAAGAGAGGGCAAAAGCTTAGGCTCTCCATCTTCTCTCTACGATATACTAGAGATCGGGTGTTCGAATCCACTTGGGCCAAGAACAAAAGTTGTTCTTCTCGCCAAGGACTACAAAATCATACCAAGGAGGTCAGGTTTGGGAGAGATTTCAAGGGCAGAATTTTGGGAAAGTAAAGATTTTGGCTTGAATCAGGTTCTTGAAAACTTCCTACGGTTGTCCTTTATGCTTCAATAGGTAGGATTTTCTTCTACTTAGGTTTATTTTCAACCTAGGACGTTTGTATGAGATGGGTAGGTTTTTAGAGATTATAATACTTTCATATTGTGGTTTAATTGATAAAATGAGTATTAGAAATGGGTAGAATAAATTCTATCTTGAAATGAGTAAATTCAATTCTAGTATGAATTGATATGCAAAAATTTCTAGCTTGTAATTTCTTAGAAATTTTGATATGTGGGTATGATATGTATTTTTCATTATGCCTTGGAGAATTAAGTGTGTAAATTGTATGATTATGTGATAACATGCTTGGACATTGTTGTTGGATATATGTTGTTGATATGTTGACATTGTGATAAATTGTGGTAGTTATATGCTTGAGATATAATTTCTCATGGACTTGAGTTGATGTGTGGTTAAATTAGTCCATATGACATTTATTACGTATGAAACATAATATTGATATTGCAATAATTCATTACATTGTATTTGCATGGGGACATCGCATTCGTAGGCATTGACATGAGTGTGGGTGTGTGTGCATGGTTTAGGTCAAACACCATTCTTGGTGGATGACACATGGACTTGGGATAGTTGGGTTGATGGTTCAACTGAGTTACTTGGTTTGCATTGAAAATTGGGTTGGGGTTAGTAAGAAGGGCTAGACGATTCCTCGAGTGCAAGACCTGATTACTTGGCAAGATGCACTCACTTGGTTTAGTCCATGAATTCCATGTAGGTTGGATAACCCTTGGTATAAGTCCATAAATACCCACCCCAAGAAAGACCTGGAGATTTTAAAATGTCATTGGACGTATATCATCAATGAAGAATTTATGTACATTGGCATTGCATTGTGTTGAATGAGCCAAAGAGGGCTCAGGTTGAAGTACATTAATGAGCATCTCATTTCATGGCATGACATAAGATTCTTATCATTAAATGCATATTCTTGATTGAAATATTTTGAATTGTTGATTATTACATGTGAACATTTGATAGGCATCTAGGTTAGAGGGCAACCTCTTTAGAAGATACCCTATTGAGCTTGACTCACCCTTTATAAAAAAATATTTCAAGTGCATGTTATACACTGGCGGACGGCTCACACTTGAGGCCTTAAGGATGAAGAAAAGGCCAAAATATAGCTTTAACTTAGAGTTTTTGTAAAACCTTGTGAAATTTGATTTTGGGGCATGCAAATATTTAAAAATAATTGTAATAGAACTTATGAACTATGTTTTATATGAAAAACTTCATTATACATGTGTTAGGATGACTTTGAATGAGTCTGAAATGGTTTGGAATTGAAAGATGAAGGAATTGTAGAAAAACAGACAAAACCTTTCAGAAGGTCGATGAAAACCTTTCGGAAGAACTTTTCTTGTAGGCAAAACCTTCCGGAAGTTAGATGAAAAATTTTTCAGCAGGTAAAACTTTTTGGAAGATCGATCAAAATCTTCTAGAAGGAATTTTTTCAGCGACCAAAAGCTTCCCGAAGGTCGACCAAAACTTTCCGAAAGGTTTGCAAAAAATCTAAAATTTTAAGAATGCTTTGCCATGCTTTTGGGGCTTTGTGTCATCTTATTCAAATAATATAAATGGATATTAAATGTGGATAAATTTTCGTATATTAGACCTTGGATGGGTCATGTGAATGTCATATACACAGGTGATACATTGGGAGTTCCCGGTACAAGGGAGACTCCGTCCAAATTCTGGGTTTGGTGCTCCCGGTTGAGGGGATGCTATTGACGTGATGTCGGGTTGTGCGATAATTATGGGTATTTTTGCGGGTTGATGGGAGATCAACGGTTGATAGAGGACCCCCGATATTTGGGGCATCAGATCTTGGTGTCAGGGCTTAGGTATACGATTTACCTAGGGTTTGATGGGACATATGTTTAGACCATTGCATTCATTGTGTATTTCATGTTATATGCTTTAAATGCTACATGTTATGTGAATTATATGCATGGTGAAATGTATGTGGAAAAAAGACACCAGGGTTGGAGAACATAACATTAGGAGTCGGAAATAGAATGAACGGGATGGTTCAAAATGTAAATGTCTACTAGTGGTAGCAAGCGCTCTACTAGTGAGAAAATGAGAGAAACCTCAAATGTTTAACTTTTATCCCTACTATGAGATATTAAGTTAATACTCTATTGCTATTTGACATGTGTGTAGATGACAAATAGAGGAAGAGGACGCCAAGGTAGTGGGCGGAATAATAATCAACCACCACGGGCTTAGGACCAATAAGCCCTTACAGAGGCTATGGGCATGATGACGGCTACCTTTGCACAAGCTAGTGCCAATGCAGGCCCAAGAGGCACGAGTAAACTCCAAAAGTTTAAGGCACATAAGCCTCAGATTTTTAAGGGAGGGGTGGATCTGATGATGGTCGACCATTGGTTCCGGCAAGTCAAAAAGATCTTAGAGGCTATGGAGATCACCTTTGATGCTACTAAGATAAGGTTAGCCACATTCCAGCTAGAAGAAGAAGCCCAATTGTGGTGGGATTGGGAAAAGACCTCAAGGAATTTAGAGACAATGACATAGGGAGAGTTCCGAGAGCTCTTCATGGGCAAGTACTTTCCAGTGGCTGTTCGACAGGCGAAGGCTAGGGAGTTCTTGGATTTAAAGCAAGGGACAATGATGGTGATGGAATACGTGGCTAACTTCATGGAGCTCGCTCGTTTCGCCAATGATTATGTGGCCACGAACATGGCTAAAGTGAAGAGGTTTGAGGATGGGTTGAAGTTATCCATCGGGAGAAAGATTATGGGCCACCGCCTATAAGACTTGAACTTGATGGTTGAGACAAAAATGACCATTGAGAGGGAAGTGGACAACACAAGGAGCATCCGGGAGTTGAGTGCTAAGGATAAGAAGAAGGAGGGTCAATCCTCTTCTTCTAGTTCGAGGAAGAAGCAAAGGACTTCTACTCCATTGGAACATCAAGGACAGGGCCGCGACTATTAAAGCCAAGACCAAGGTCGATCCTCCCAAGGTGGGGGAAACTTTAGGACCACCCACCAGGAAGGTCAAAAGACTTGCCACTTATGCCACCAGCATATAAGACGGGATTGTCCTCAGGGGCAAGGATCCCAAGGCTATGGGACATCTCAATCCCAGTCATCGGTGGGACAACCACAAACTTACTTTGTTCCTCCCTACCTTACCATGGGCCATGGAAGCCAGTATCAGTTCCAGGGTACTTCAAAGGCCCCTATTACTTCACGAACGGGGATTCCGCAATTAGGCCAGATGGGTCAAGGCGTGGGTCTAGGCCGAGGATAGGGCTCACAGGCTGGGACTTTGGGGACCTAGGGACGTGTCTACATCATCACACCTCAGACTGAGCCAGCGGACCAGTCAGTTATTCAGGGTATATTTCTACTCTATTGCTTATAGACAAGAGTTTTATTTGATTCTGATGCATCTCATTTATTCATTTCTACATCTTGTGTGAGAGACTTGGGCTTAGAGGTTGAGACTTGGAGGAGCCTTTGCATGTGAGTTCCCCTATGAGCTAGGGTGAGTGTTGATCAGATATGTCGAGGCTGTAAGTTAGAGATCTCGGGAATTCTAATTACCCTAGACCTTAGGGTCATGGACATGTCGGAGTTTGATATCATCCTTGGGATGGACTGGTTGACTGCACATCGTGTTGTTATTGATTATGATTGAAAGAGGGTCACTACTTATACGTCGGATGGTGTTTGTTTCAAGTTCTAGGGGGAAAAACACGATTCTTTACCACAAGCCGTGTATGACTCTCGATGGCACGGGTAGTTGATGAGTTAGCTTGCGAGACTTACTCTAGAGGACGAGGTGAGACAGGAGTTGAGTCTACCTTGGGTGTTTTGTGAGTATGAGGATGTTTTTCCGGACAAACTATGTAAAACCTGGAAAAAATTTGAACTTTTTAAAATACTCATGTTCTAGACCTTGGATGAGGAAACGGAGTTCGCCATTAGACTTGTATCGCGAAATCTAGTCATTCTGTCAAATTTTATCGAATTTCGAGATAGTCGAATTTTGTACGTTGCTCGACGTGGCTGAGTGGCGGATGACCTCACAAAGGTCCCCAAAAACATAAAATTTTAAATTTCTTTATAATTGAATAAAATTTTAAATAAAATCAATATGAACTTAAACTGGGATCAAATAAATCATTTTGGAACAAAAACGGACCCGAATAAGCGAAGGACACGTGGCGCGACTTGGGCTGAGCATTTCAAAATATAAATAGGGTCTTAAATAGGATATTTCAACAGAAATATCTCATTGTTCAGCCCCCTTTGGCCGGCCATAGAGAGAGAAGAGAGAAAAGAGAAAAGAGAGAAAACTTGATTTTCGAAGTTATGTTGATTTTCGAAGCTTTCCTCCATCGATTTTTGAAGTTCTGTTGCTCGGAATCGCTTGGACCAAGGATTAAAGTTGCTCTCCTTGACGAGGGCTACGTCTACGTATCAAGAACAAGGAATTTCACCGAAGATCCAAAGAGGTGATTTTAAAAAAATTATGGTTTAAGGTTGTTTTGTTGTTATAGAAGTCTTTTACACTTCTATTGAGGTAGGGTTCTTCCTACCTTGGTTTATTCTTTCCTTAGATGTTGGTAGACTAAGGGTTTAATATTGAACTTTGCCCTAGACTTGTCTATGACTATGGAAAGAGGAAATTGAGTATAAAATAAATGAATTCTATCCAATTCTTGCTTGAAATTAGTACAAAAAAGTTGCTTGTATTCATTCTTGTAATTGGGTGAAATTGTGGCATAATATGTGTTTGCCTTGAAGGTGTTGATTAAATGCCTTGAATGACGATATTTGATGTTGTGTGGACAAATTATGTGATAACATGATTGGTGCATAGAAGGTGTTTGATGAAATGCCTTGCATGGAGTGAAGTTGTTATTTTGATGTAATTGAAATAACATGCTTGATTTGAGTTATGTGATAACTTGTTGAAATGATATGCTTATTGATAGATTGAGCATAATGATGATTTATGGAAGTTATATGTACGTGACATACATTTCCATGGAATATGATGATATGGGTTGATATTGCTCATTTTTGCATTCTTTAAATGTTGAGCATGATGTTGTCATCGCATTCATGGGCATAAGTCATGAGTGTGGGTGTGAGTGTAAATGGTTAATAGAATGCCACTCTTGGTATTTGATAAATGAACTCGAAAGAAAGAGATTGAAAACTCTGTGGAGTTGCATGATTGCATGAAAGTTGGGTCGGGGTAGTATAAAGGGACTAGAAAATCCCTCGGGTAAGAGACCTGGTGATTGGATATGCTGTAAGATCGTGGTATCCCACATCAGTTAGGGAGGGGAAAGTTGCTGGGTTTATAAGTAAGCCTCTCACCTTACATGACATAAGACCTTTTCCCAGGGGTACTAGGAGGAACAAAACCGTGAGGGCTAGTGGGCCCAAAAGTGGACAATATTATGTCATGTGGAGGGTGGGGTGTTTCAAAATGGTATCAGAGCCGACTCTCTCCTGAATCGAGTGTGGGGCCCTGCCGTGCTCGCATGTGGGCGAGAGGTTACTGGTAAGTATGCTTGTGCTGCACGGGGACGTGCAGCTCTGAGGAGGGTGGATTGTGAGATCCTGATATCCCACATCGGTTAGGGAGGGGAAAGTTGCTGGGTTTATAAGTAAGCTGCTCACCTTACATGACATAAGACCTTTTCCCAGGGGTATTAGGAGGAACAAAACCGTAAGGGCCAGTGGGGCCAAATCGGATAATATTATGCCATGTGGAGGGTGGGGTGTTACATATGCACTTCGTTGGTATAAGAGCCCATAAAGTGTGTCAGTGTACGCGGAACCGTTGGTGAAAGTCCATGAATTCCTTGTCGGTTGGGTACTGTTAGTGTAAGTCTATAAACATCCACCCCAAAAAAGATCATAGAATTGTAAAGGTCATTCGATGTGTAACATGGATGACGGAATCTTACACGTTGGCGTTGCATGTGTTGAGGAGCCGGGAAGGGTTCAGATTAAGTGCATGAATGAGTCTCACCTCATTGTATGACATATCATAAGAAATTCCATCATTTGATTGCATATACTTGATTGGAATTGTTGAGAATAGTTGAATGTTACATGTGTGCATTTCATGTGCATCTAGGTGGGGAGTAGCCTTTGTAGGAATTATTTTACTGAGTTTGGTTCACCCTATACGGGAACACATTTCAGGTGGAGGATACACGTCCGGGGATGGCTCTCACTCGGGGCCTCAAGGGAGAAGAGAGACTAACATGTGGTCTTTAATCTTAAAGTTTGTAAAAATTTTGGTTTAAAATGATTTTTGGCATGTAAATATTGAAATTACATTTGAACAATGGTAATAGGATTTGCATGAATCTTGTATAATGTAGAAAACATCATTATACATGTTTAAGATGAAATTGATAAGTTTTAGAATGGATTGAAAATGAAAAACAGGTGAAGTAGACAAAACTGGACATACCTTACCAGTATGGTCTTGTCCAGTAGCTGAACCTTACCGGTAGGGTAAGAACTAGAGGTGGCAATTTTTGACACGAAACGATAACTCGATACGAACACGACATGAATAAATGGGTTTGGGTTGACTATTTTTTGACACGAACCCATGTATGACACGACCCGTCAACAAGAAATGTTAATGGGTTGTGTTCGGGTTCAACCCGCTTAACCCTTCAACACAAAATTTTTAACTCGAAAGAAATTATTCTGACCTTTTCGTTGTATGTATGAGTTTTCATGTTTTGATAGCTTTTTTTTTCATTACTTCTAATGTTTAATTTGGTTGCGCAATGTACGATTAACATATTTAATTAGTATTATAGAAAAAAAATATTAATTATTTGTAACTGTTTATCAAGCACCGACATAATTATTGTATAAAAAAAGATATTATTACTCATTATTATTATTAGGTTAATTTTTAGTTTGTAGAAAAAATATGAGGAGAGATTCAATTAAGTAAAAATAAAATTTTAGAGTTAAATTTTTTATTTAAAGTTTATGTGGGTCAACATGATTAAAAACACGAACACGACACGAAAATAAACAGGTCAACTCGATACGACACGATTAGTTAAATGAGTTGGGTTAGGGTTGACTAATGTTCGACACGATTAATTTTCGACACGACACGAACCCGACACAACACGACTCGATTGCCACCCTAGTAAGAACACTACCGATAGACTTTCCAAAATTTTCAAATTTTAAAACTGTTTTATTAAGTATTTGGGCTATGTGATCCTTCCCTCCAATGATGTAAATGGACTATAATGGGGTATAAATCCTGGTATATTGGACCTTGTTTGGATTCAATGGATAAATGAACACGGGATAAGATTATGGGCTATAATCCTGGTAAAAAGTATACTATCACGTGGTGTCGGGGCATGCGACATTAAGGGTATTTCCGCTGTTGATGGGTGATCAACGGACCCCCGAATTTTGGGGTGTCAGAAACTATCGGGATTACCTCCACATAGGGATGTCGACTTCATCATTGAGTTGCATCCCGGTACATCACCTATTTATATGATTCCACATAAAATGACACCGACAGAGTTGCAAGAACTTAAAGTCCAATTACTAGAATTGTTGGACAGGGGCTTTATCAGACCGAGCGCTTCACCTTGGGGCGCTCCGGTGTTGTTTGCCATGAAAAAGGATAAGACCCTTCGTTTATGTATAGACTATCGGCTGTTGAACCAGGTCACTATCAAGAATAGATACCCTTTTCGCAGGATTGATGATCTGTTTGATCAGCTGAGGGGAACGTGGGTCTACTCTAAGATATATCTTCGCATGGGCTACCATCAATTGAGGATTAGGGAGGCCGATATCCCTAAGACGACATTTAGAACGCGGTATGAGCATTTTGAGTTTACGGTGATGCCATTTGAATTGATGATTGCCTCGACGACATTCATGGATCTCATGTACAGGGTTTTCCAACCCTATTTAGATCAGTTCATCGTGGTGTTTGTCGATGACATCCTGATCTACTCCAAGTCTAAGGAGGAACATGAGAGTCACTTGAGGATGTTCTCCAGATCTTAAGGAACCATCACTTATACACCAAGTTCAACAAATATGGATTTTGGCTTACGGAGGTAAAATTTTTGGGATACGTGATGTCGGCTTTGGGTGTGTCAATTGACCCGGATAAGGGTGAGGCAACTATGAGTTGGGAGAGGCCGAAATCAATTTTTGAGATACGTAGTTTCTTGGGATTGACAGGGTACTACCGGAGGTTCATTAAGGACTTCTCCCAATTAACCGCTGATTAATACTCAAATATAACATATTCATATGCCCCGTTTTGGACTAATTGT
This sequence comes from Ilex asprella, assembly GCA_023539305.1. Taxonomy (NCBI): domain Eukaryota; kingdom Viridiplantae; phylum Streptophyta; class Magnoliopsida; order Aquifoliales; family Aquifoliaceae; genus Ilex; species Ilex asprella. The sequence continues at coordinate 19,838,088 of CM042190.1, read as the reverse complement.
GCTTTGGTGGAGTTTAAGTAATGATGTTTCATGTCTTAAAGTGAACAAGGGTTCAAAGGCACCAAAAAGTACCTTTGAAGGAAACCACAACATTTTAAGGAACAAATTGTAGAAGCTTGGAATAAGGAAGCAACGTTCGAACATTAAATACCGTTCGAACGGTCATAGAAAACCAGACCAGCTATTATAATTTGTGTTGCAGGCAAAAACCAAGGCCCTGAAGACTTGAGTACTACGTTCGAACGATCATCAATGTTCGAACGTCCACTGGAGAAAGGACAAGATCAGTCTGACTGAAGACATGTCGTGTTGCAGACTTGCAGACAGAAGTCCAGACACTTGAGTGCCACGTTCGAACGGCAACAACCGTTCGAACGCCCCTGGAATTATTGGAGATAGCTGACAGCTTCTGCAAGGACTTGGAGGGAGATTTGCATAAAGACTTGGAGGGAGATTTGCACAAAGACTTGGAGGGAGATTTTTCTACAGAAACCACGTGTCTTCTGACATAAGTGGCAGGCACTGAATCCTCTGACGTTTGAACAGGAGAAGAACAAAGAACAGAGATACCGTTCGAACGCCATTCACCATTCGAACGGTATTGACAGACTGCCTGCAGAGTGGTTGGCTTTTCATTTTGACTTTGACGCCCATCTCTATTCTTTTACCCTCTCTCCTGCCTTCTCCTTGCCTATATATACCCTTAGTTTGTAGATCAAAAGGAGGGACTTGGCACTCAACATTTAGTAGCCAACACTTCTCATTTGTAGTTCTTCTAATTGCCTTAGTATTATCTCTTTGTTAGAGAGTGGGGAAGTTTAAATTCCTATTCTTTTTCTTTCCATTAATGTTTACATTTACATTTGCTTAAGAGTTGTAATTCCTTTATTTACTTTAAGTCTTTATATTTATGTTCTTGATTTACATTTAGTCTTTACATTAATGTCTTTATTTACTTCTAGTCTTTACATTTATGCTCTTACATACATCCTTTTAATTATGTCTTGCACTTTCATTATTTGAGCTCCCTTCTTGCTTAGAGGAGTGAAACTTTTCCACTTTTCTAAAGCTTTGTCAAAGCCGTGAAGGGTGAAACGTGATTCACTCATTCTTTGTTGAAGATTAGCACCTCGTTATTTGTACTTTTACTTTGCGAAGTCCTCTACTTGGAGGGATGAGCCTCACTCACTTTTCTAGCTTTACCAAAGCTATGAAGAGTGAGTAATTTCTCATTCACTCTTTAGTAAGAGGAGAAGAGCGTGGATTGATTATCCGGAGGTTATATTATGTTTTGTTCTAATGCTTAACGTTCATATCCCCTTGTTTATTGGATGGTTGATTGCATCTAGCAAAGCTAAGGTACTTTGTATAATCGATAGTCTTTCTATGATACAGATGACTCTTGCATAGAAAGACTCATCGTTTCAAGGCAAGTACCCCAGCTAGATCTTCATGACTACCCTTTAATCATCCCCCTTATCAAGCTTCATTTAAAAGGATGGAATATTAAAGCCATGGTTGGATTTTATGAAGAAATACTTGCTTGTTTGTGGACGCGATAACTCTCGGTACAAATAATTCTTATAAACATCTAGTAAGACATCGGAACCATGACCTTAACAGACCATCTTTATCTTCCGATTAACTCGCCGTTGACACGGGAGTTAGTTGTGTTATCAAACATAATTATAATGCACCGAATAATTAAATACATGTTCCAATCCTTGAACTAAAGAGTGACTTTATTTCCATTTATCTTGTAAACTTTCTTGAAGAGAATTCAATATTCTATGCAGGAAATCAACCACATCTCACAATTCTAAAATCTCAAGGTTACAATCAATTGGTCTCCTTTACTGATTACTTTGAAACATCAACACAAGTTTCCTGTGGATTTGACTCCGAACTCAAACCGGATCATTACTACAACTTGACCGCCTGCACTTGAGTGTACACATTTCGGATCAAGTCAAGTTTTTGGCGCCGTTGCCAGGGAACTTATTAAAAAAAAGTGTTTTTAAGGAAAAAGGTAAGAAGACCTTTTTTGTGAATAATTGTGAATAACTTTGTTTTATTTTTCTTTTATTTTTTTTTTTATGTCTGAGAACGCTCCTTACTACAAAAATTTACTGGCAGAATCTTCTGGGTTTGCAAATCAATCTGAGCCAAATTCACATAGGTCAATAGCAGACTCTTGTGAGAGTATAATGGCAAACAATGAAAGAAACGGAGACGTTCCTCCGAGGGATGTAGAAGTGCCTAATGTTCGAACTTTGCGAGATTACTTGAATCCCACAAAAAACAGTGTACCCTCGTATTTTGTATGTCCTCCAGATGCTCCCCCCTTTACTGTAAAGTCAAGGACAGCACAGCTACTACCTGTTTTTCATGGATTGGAGACAGAAAATCCATACTTACATTTGAAGGATTTCGAAGAAGTGTGTGGAACATTTCAAGATAATTCTAAACTGGCCAAAATGAAACTTTTCCCTTTCTCTGTAAGGGATAAAGCTAAACAATGACTAAATTCTTTAAAATCTCTTTCCATGCCAACCTGACAGATCTTTCAAAATGAATTTTTCAGAAAATTTTTTCCCTTACATCGGACTAACACGCTCAAAAGGCAAATTATGAATTTTTCGGTGAAAAAAGGGAAAATATTTTATCAAAGTTAGAAAAGATTTAAAAAACTACGATAAGCCTGTCCACACCATGTTTTTAGAATTGGACTCTAGTAGGATTCTTCTATGACTCCTTACCCACTAGACTGCGTCAGTTTGTCGAAAAGATGGCCCAAGGAGAATTTATGAGTAAAAGTCCAGAGGAGACATTCTATTTTTTTGACACTATATCTGATAGTTCTCAGATGTGGGACTCAGTTTCCCCTATCACTAGTGAAGTCAGACCATCCATTTCCCAAGGGGGAAAGTATATTTTGAGAGAAGATGATAACCTGAGAGCAAAAATGTCCATTTTATCTCAAAAGCTTGAAGCTTTAGAGATGAAAAAATTCATCAAGTCGAATTGAGCCCGCCCACAGAACAAGTGTGTCGGATTTGTACATTTACAGGACATCCTACTGGGGAATGTCCTACCATACCTACATTTAAAGAAGTCTTGTTGGAACAAACAAATGCAATCTGCAATTTCAGCAAGCCTTACTCCAACCCGTACTCTGAAACATACAATCCAGGGTGGCGAAACCACCCGAACTTCTGTTGGAGGAACACACAACCAATTCCCATGAACCAACCACAAAACGCACAACCACCATCTCAAGGAGCTCTTATATATCAACCATACCAACCACCACACAAAAGGAACCTAGAAGATATACTGAACTAGTTCATGCAGACTCAAATGAACTTCAATGCACATTCTACCCAATCTTTCACTGAGTTCAAAGCACAGACTACCCACTCCTTTAAAGATCTTAGAAGCCACATTCTAAGGTTGACCCAATCCATGAGCACACAAGAGAAGGGCAAGTTTCCTGCCCAAGCAAAACCTCTGCAAGATCAAGCTCAAGTTGTCACTACACTGAGAAGAAAAAAGTTGATTGACAAAACAGTCAGAGATATGTTATTTTCAAAATCAAAATCTGATGTCATCCCAGTCAACTCATCAATTGAGCCCGAACTTGTGATTGAAAAAGAGTCTGAGTCTGTGATAGAACAAGAGCTAGACCCTTCCAGGGAAAAAGAACCTTTATGTCCAATTCCTGCTCCTTTTCTGCATAGACTCAATGCTAGCAAAAAGATAAACCATCAGCCTGAAATTTACGAGCTTTTCAAGCAAGTAAATATCAACATACCATTTCTGGATGCAATCCAACAAGTACCATCTTATGCCAAGTTTCTAAAAGACTTGTGCACAGTCAAGAGAAACCAAAATGTTCAAAAAAGAGCCTTTCTAACAGAACAAGCCAATGCCCTGGTACAATACAAAACTCCTCCAAAATACAAAACCCTAGATGACCAATTGTCTCATGTGTCATTAGAGATTTCAAGATAGAACAAGCACTGTTAGACCTTGGAGCTAGTGGGAATCTGCTACCTTATTCCGTTTACCAACAGTTGGTCTGGGTGAACTAAAACCCACTTGTGTCACACTCCAATTAGCGGACAGATCTGTCAAAATCCCTAGGGGCATTGTTGAAGATGTGTTTGTCCACGTGGATAATATTATCTTCTCAGTTGACTTCATTATTCTAGATACTCAACCAGCATTACATTCAGAGAATCAAATTCCTGTCATTCTTGGTCGACCCTTCCTAGCAATTTCTAATGCATTAATCAATTGTAGGAATGGAGTCATGAAATTAACTTTTGGGGATATGACTCTTAAAATGAATATTTTTAATATTGCTAAACACCCAGGAGAGGATGAGGACGAAGGGGAAGTAAACTCCATTAAATCCTTGATACAAGAACATCTGAGTAACACGTTTTGTGAACATCTGATTGAATCATCTGTGATAAAGTCCGACTCATCTGAGTCAAATTCACAAAGTTGCCCTACTCATGCTGTTGAGACATGGGCACCTAAATTCGAGAAACTTTCATCAAATGACACAAAACTAATCTCATCAAGTGGCAGGCCACCAAAGCCTGAATTAAAACCTCTCCCATCTGACCTCAAGTATGCATTTTTAGGAGAAAACAAGTCATACCCAGGGGTAATCTCATCCAAGCTCACAGACTTGCAAGAGTCTAAACTGATTGAAGTTTTTAAAAGTCATAAAAGCACCATTGGGTGGACCATCTCTGACTTGAATGGTATAAGTTCGTTAATTTGCAATCATGCAATATATCTTGAAGAAGACTCAAAACCCTCCCGACAAATGCAGAGACGACTGAATCCTCACATGAAAGAAGTCATGAGAATGGAGGTACTCAAACTCTTAGATGCAGGAATAATCTTTCCCATCTCCGATACAAAATGGGTAAGTCCAACCCAAGTTATACCCAAAAAGTCTGGGGTCACAGTGGTAAAAAATGATGCCAATGAACTAGTGCTAACTCGAGTCGTCATAGGATGGTGAATGTGCATTGATTACCGAAAACTGAATTTGGTAACTAGTTAAGACCATTTTCCACTCCCATTCCTTGATCAAGTTCTGGAAAGAATTGCAGGCCATGAATTTTACTGTTTCTTGGATGGATATTCCGGGTATAATCAAATTGAGATTGCCTTAGATGATTAGGAGAAAATCACATTCACATGTCCCTTTGGCACTTTTACATTTAAAAGAATGCCTTTTGGACTTTCTAACGCTCCTGCAACATTTCAAAGGTGCATGCTAAGTTTGTTTAGTGACATGGTTGAAAAATTTTTGGAAATATTTATGGACGATTTCTCCATCTATGGTGACTCATTTGATTTGTGTCTGGCAAACTTAGACAAAGTTTTAATAAGGTGTAAAGAAGCTAATTTGGTGCTTAATTGGGAAAAATATCATTTCATGGTAACACAAGACATTGTCTTAGGTTACATTGTGTCGTCTAAGGGCATGAAAGTTGACAAGATAAAAATTGATCTAATTGAAAATCTGCCAGCACCCAAGACTGTAAAGGATATCCGATCATTTCTGGGACATGTCGGTTTTTACAGGAGATTCATAAAAGACTTCAGTGTCATAGCCAAACCCATGTGCCATCTCCTAAGTCAAGATGTAACCTTTGACTGGAATGAAGCTTGCCAGAAAGCTTTCGAGAAGCTAAAGGGCATGTTAATTTCTGTCCCAATAATGCAACCCCCTGACTGGACTCTACCCTTTGAACTGATATGTGATGCAAGTGATTATGCTGTAGGTGCTGTATTGAGGCAAAGAAAAGATTAGAAATCCCATGTAATTTACTATGCAAGCAAAACTTTGAATGATGCTTAAATAAATTATTCAACAACTGAAAAAGAATTGTTTGCTGTAGTTTTTGCTTTGGAAAAGTTTCGTTCTTATCTGGTTGGGTCTTCTGTTACTGTATTCACTGACCATGCAGCCCTAAAATTTTTGCTCACAAAGAAATATGCCAAATCGAGACTCTTAAGATGGATACTCTTACTTCAAGAGTTTGATCTTGTCATTAAAGATAAGAAAGGGGTTGAGAATGTGGTGGCAGACTATCTGTCTAGATTAACTTATGAATTCCATGAGGATGAACTGTCAATCAATGAGAAATTCCTTAATGAACAACTATTCATAATTGATGAGCCCCCATGGTATGCAGACATTGCTAACTTCCTAGCTGCTGGAACACTCCCTCCGTCATACACTCCCATGGATAAAAAGAAATTTTTAAGAGAGTTTCGTACATTTTTTTTGGGAAGATCCCTATGTATTCAAATACTGTAAGGATCAGTTCATAAGACGTTGCATCTTAGCTCATGAAAACAGACAGGTAATATCATTTTGGTGGCCATTTTTCATCAAAGAAAACTGCTGCAAAAATCCTGCAGTGTGATTTTTATTGGCCCACACTTTTTAAAGACGTCCACGCCTTTTGTTTAACATGTGATAGATGCCAAAGATTAGGAAATATTTCAAAAAAAAACATGATGCCCTTAAACCCAATTCTGGTGATTGAAAATTTTGACTGTTGGGACATCGATTTTATGGGACCATTCCTACCTTCCTTTGGCTATCTATACATTTTAGTGGCAGTAGACTATATATCCAAATGGGTTGAGGCAATTCCATGCCGGAATAATGATCACCAAACGGTGATAAAATTTTTAAAAGAAAATATTTTGTCCCGATTTAGAATTCCTAAAGCAATCATAAGTGTGGGAGTTCTCATTTTTGCAATCGTCCGTTCTGGAATTTGATGAAAAAATATCTAATTTTTCACAAAGTTGCAACCCCTTATCACCTACAGACTAGTGGACAGGCCGAATTAGCTAATCGGGAGATTAAATTAATTTTAAAAAAAACGGTAAACCTAGATCGCAAAGATTGGTCATCAAGATTGACTGATACACTCTGGGCATATCGTACTGCTTTTAAAATAATTTTGGGTATGTCTCCCTATCGATTAGTCTATAAAAAACAGTGTCACCTACTTGTGGAATTTGAACATAGGGCATACTGGGCCATTAAATCAATGAATTTTGACCTGCACAAGACTGGACTTTCAAGAAAACTTCAGATAAATGAATTGTAAGAATTGAGAAATGAAGCTTATGATAATGCTAAAATTGCAAAGAACAGGATGAAAGTTTTCCATGACAAGAACATTGTACGGAAATCTTTTCAACCTTCCCAAAATGTCCTGTTGTTTAATTCAAGACTCCGCCTCTTCCCTGGTAAGTTAAAATCAAGATGGACTGGACCGTACATTGTCAAAAAGGTGTTTTATCATGGGACAATATAAGTGAAAAATCCATCAAACGATAATATATTTACTGTTAATGGCCAGAGGTTAAAACCATTTTTGGAGGACTTTGTTAAAAATGTGGAAACCATTATGTTAATGGAACCCGAATATCCTTCTGAGAATTACACCTGCCGACACTCACAAGGATCAGATCAGGTACAAACCCGACCCGAGGAGACACCATCATGAGATCCCCACCAATTTTTTTTACCTTTTCCATCTGTCTCCATTGAGCCCCCCACCACCGCCTTTTTCTTTCTTTTCTTCTTCTTTTTCTTTTTCTTCTTCTTCTTTTCTGTCCCGCTTCATTCTTTCTTCTTCTTAGTTTCCTTTTCCTTTTTTCTGCAAAACCGACCATACCCAAGCGAAAGCATGACCATGTACCCTGAAGAGCAAATCTCTATTCTCATGTTGTATATTGTGTTACTCCAATTGTTTATGGGCATATTGCTGCTTTTCGCAATCACATACAAGCCTTACAAGCCTAACCAATGCCAAGATCTGAGCCGAAAGGATTAATGGTTGTATTTGAATTTGTAGGTATATGAAGAAGCACGGGTCACTGTATTTCAACCTCATTGCCAAGATCCATACTGGTAAATTTGAAACATTGGGGACAATGTTCAGTTCAGGTTAGGGGCTGTGAGAACCTATAGTTCATATTTCGCCTGTATTTTATTTTTGTATCTGTGCCATAAATTTTTTAAAATTTTGTTATTATTTGGGTTGTTGTTGTGGTTGCCTTGCAATAGCTGTGGGTTAGTTTAAATTGTCTTTGTGACTGGCAGACGTTAAAGAACTGGATAGTGAGTCTTAAAGCTTAGGAATCATGGATGTTAAACTTTTTTGGTTTAGTCTAGGAGCTCTACGCACTTCTCCATCTGATGTGCATAATGTGATCATGAGAAAAGCAAGACTGGTAAGGAAAAATGAGATCCGAGAACAGCAAGCAAAACCTCTCTGTGGCAGAAGCACTTTTGCTAAACGCCGTCGTGCCAAGAGACTTGGTGCCTGAACCGAAAACAGTGTGGCCGAGTATTTCATGATAAAAGATACAAATCAGTGTTCTGAACCGATTTATGGTCGCGCACTCGATCGATTAGACTGGATAGTGAATAGAAATAGTAAGGATTATCCTGACACGCCATCCTATTCCGGTGCTTTGCTTAACCGGTTTGTGTGACAAGAGATTGGAAGAGTCACTGGTAGTTCAAGCTGCATAGAAGATGACTCGGATTAAGATTGCGTCTTGATAAGCTGTGAAAAAATTGTGTTTTGAGGAATGAAAGCCAATGGTCCGAATTTTGGTAAATAGTGTGATATTTTTATACATATTTTTCTGCTTTTAAATTACTGCAATGAAGATATGGGTCGAGTAAGGAATGTTCCAAAATACTAATCTCAAGCATGGGTTGGGATTTATCCTGAGACGCCATAAATTTTTGTTTTGAATTTGTGATGTTTAACATTCTCTAAGCATATGTAGTGTAATAGAAGAACATTTGATTTTTGGTTTAACGTTCGAACGTTGAGTACAGTTCGAACGCAAAATGCTTGCAGTACTTTGTGACTGATGACTTCTCTAATGGAAACACTGTTGAAAATACAAAGTACTGGGAGCAACACATTTGATTTTTGGTTCACCGTTCGAATGCCTTTTACCGTTCGGACAATAGTTTAAAATTCTCCATTTACGTTCGAACGTTTATTGCGTTCGAACGGTACGACGCAAAGTATAAATACCTGAACGTCTAATTCATTTCAAAATCTCCAAAACCTCTTCAAACCCTAGAGCTCGTTTTTCACTTCCCATTCATCTATCTACCCTCAAGCCCTAAGGAACCCTAAGTCGACTTACCCCAATCCATCTACAGCTAAAAAGCATCAACCCCAGACCTTAAACCCAAAGCTTCAGACCTTCTTCCAGGCTGCCATCGTTCGAACGCCATGCCTCGGATGAAGATTCCTGCTAAACGTAAGCCACCAGTGAACCAAGAACCCGACTGGGTTGAGGAGGTGATCCAAGACGAACAAGGCAGGGAGAAGAGAAAGAGGTACGATCGTACAAGGTTTCCAAACGCTATGAAAGAAAAAAGGTACGAACACTTCTTTAGAAATCAAGCGGTGGTGTGTGAGAGAGACATTGTAGTCTTTGATTTTGCTGAGTTTGGTCTGCTGGAGGAGATGGAGAGAAGAGAATGGGTATTGCATTTGAGTAATGGAGGGAGGGCCGTTGTTGATTTGGTGCAGGAGTTTTACTCCAACGCCGAAATCATCAATGACACCATACGGACCTATGTATAGGGAAACCACATCGATGTGGATGAGGCGTATCTCAAGGAGATTAGTCCCGAATTGCCTCGAGTGAAAAACCCCATTTACCCCCAAAGAAAAATGTTGAGCTGGATAGGGTAGGAAGGGAGTTGACTGGGGATGCGGACTTTTCATGGAGAGGGAGAATTTTTTTGAAACAAGGGGAATTGACTGACAAATATAGACTGCTCAATTTAATTGCGGTCTCCAATTTAGCCCCACTCAAAAAAATGAGATTTTGTCAGAGATGGCTCGCCTCCTCTATGCTATAAGGAGAGGACATAGCATTGACCTCCCTTCTCTCATCCTAAATGAAATCAAGAAAGGATGTAATGTGAAGAAAAGTGCATTGCCCTTTGGCACTTTGGTGACAGAAATTTGTATGAAAAATGGAGTATGAGAGAGGCCCGAAATGGAGATACAGTTGCCAATGAGAAAACTTGACAGGGGCTCATTCAAGAGAAGCAAGGGGCACAACGATCCCTCGGCAAGAAGGCAAGAAAGGCCACCAGCCCAAGGAGGGGATGAAGTACAAGAAGAGCTTGACTGAGAAGAACAGAGGCAGTTAGAGAGAGAGATGGAGGAGGAGAGAGCAAAACCTGATCAGGCAGGACCTAGCTCTAGTACTCAGAGGTCCCTTAGGGATGTGATGATGGGGATTGAGAGCAATCAAGCAGAGATTCTCTGACAGCAAGTAGAGATCTTCAAACAATAGGAGGAGATTCTTAGCTATCTTAGGGCTGGAGCTAGAGGAGATTGAGAGGATATTTTTTGTTTTTTTGGATTGTCTTTTCTTTTGTGTGTTTAGTTTGTTTGGGTGTTTTGATAGATATTTTTAAAGTTTTGTGTGGTTCTGTTGTTTTTGTTGCTTCTTTTGGATGGATTGAATCATTAATGATTGATGTACCGAATGATCATATTTTGTGAATGAAATGATTCAGTTTATCATTTTTATCTGGTTAAAATCATTTATAAAATTGGCACTTTAGCAATTCTTGTTGATAAAAACACATGTGGATTTTGAGATTGCTTGTTAAAGTAACTAATCACATGATCCGTTTGACACACATCTTGGCAATCTTGACCTCAGATCACAAATCTTTTAACTGATATTATTTCTATGCTTACACTATCAAATGAACTTGAGTATTTGTTGTTCTCAGAGTACACAATGATTAAACTCGAAAATGGAATCAGTATATAACCGACATTCCCTTGAAAACCTGACATGACCAGTAGAGATAACAAAGGATACCATGGTAAGTTTTGAACCTTGTGATGCTTCAGAGAGAACACCCACATTTACTCAAGAAAGGTCTTCTTTCATCGCCTATCTTTCAATAATCTCATTATTATTTTTTTGATTGATACAACTAATGTGATCTATTGACATATCCTGCAATAAATACAGGCAAGATGATACATGTGTATGCATATACTTGAGAAAGGATCTTAGGCCATCTTTGGATCAATTTTGAGCCCCAGTCAATCCTTTCACAAAAGTATGATCCTAGTCAGCCATGATTGAGCCTTCAAAGTATAAATTCTTTTCCAAAAAAAAAGCCCATATGATGACCAAGCCACAAGGAAAAAAACTTAACCTACCTTGCTATCTAATTTTCTTACACCCTCGTATAAATCTGAATGATACAAGAAAAGCAAGGAAACTAGAAAAGATACTGGAGGCTACTGTTCCATAAAAGAAAATAAAATCAGTGAAAACAACCGTAAAAGGAAAAAGAGGTAGAGAGACAGGGAATTGCCAAGAAAGTGAAAAATGGGGAATATACATGAAAGAAATCTCGTTCCCAGAAGAAATGTCGAAAAACCAACCAGAGGTGTACTAAAATGCATAAAAGAGATAGCATTCTTTTTTGAAACTTCATTGACGTCATTTCGTTAGCCACTGACCTCTAGCCACATTACAACCTATGAAAGCCCTAATTGATCTCAAGTCTGATGCATATGCACATTGTTAATCACAAGTTGCGATATGTTATATAGCATTTCGTTATTTGCATCAATATTCTTCCATGAGGTTATGCCAAGAACATGATTAGTCTATTTGCTAAAAAGTTTCACTCCTTTACTAAATTATGCATGCAATTTCTGATTGACCATCTTCTGATTATATGCTTAGTGAGAAACAAGTCACCATAGTCAGAGTGAATCTTTTGCTGAGCGCATCCCTATGAGAGATTTGGGAAGTCAAAACTATCCATGAAGGGTGATTAAAGTGGAATGTTTGTTATACACCAATTCTTGTTTATAGAATGATCATCCTACTACAAAAGAAATTTCAAATGCTAATTTTTGCGTAGGGATAGTACCAATGGTGAAGAACGTGCGGACCTTAAAGTCAAAATTACGGGATGGGTATCTCAATGACCATGATGATAATTTACTTTAATCAGCAATCTCACATTTAAATTTGTTCGACCGAAGTTTGTAGGTAGCTTCACTGAAAACCCTCACGAGACAACACTTGTCCTCTAGGGTAAACCTAGAGGTTTAACGGCTTGTTGCATAAGCTAAATGCAACCGGATAACCTACGAAAAAGGTGTTAGAAATAGATTTACATTTAATTGTTGTATTACTAGGGACTAGCAATATCTAGGCTGAGGGGCGTGATTAATACTCAAATATAGCATATTCTTATGCCCTGTTTTGGACTAATTGTACTTTCATGGAGTTTAAGTGATGATGTTTCATGTCTTAAAGTGAACAAGGGTTCAAAGCACCAAAAAATACCTTTGAAGGAAACCACAATATTTTAAGGAACAAATTGTAGAAGCTTGGAATAAGGAAGCAACGTTCGAACGTTAAATACCGTTTGAACGGTCATGGAAAACCAGACCAGCTATTATAATTTGTGTTGCAGGCAAGAACTAAGGCCCTGGAGACTTGAGTACTACGTTCGAACGATCATCAACGTTCGAATGTCCACTGGAGCAAGGACAAGATCAGTCCGACTGAAGACATGGCGTGCTGCAGACTTGCAGACAGAAGGCCCAGACACTTGAGTGCCACGTTCGAACGACAACAACCGTTCGAACGCCCCTGGAATTATTGGAGATAGCTGACAGATTCTGCAAGGACCTGGAGGGAGATTTGCACAAAGACTTGGAGGGAGATTTTTCTACAGAAACCACGTGTCTTCTGACATAAGTGGCAGGCACTGAATCCTCTGACGTTTGAACAGGAGAAGAGCAAAAAATAGAGATACCGTTCGAACGCCATTCACCGTTCGAACGGTATTGACAGACTGCCTGCAGAGTGGTTGGCTTTTCACTTTGACTTTGACGCCCAGCTCTATTCTTTTACCCTCTCCCTTGCCTTCTCTTTGCCTATATATACCCTTAGTTTGTAGATCAAAATGGGGGACTTGGCACTCAACATTTAGTAGCCAACACTTCTCATTTGTAGTTCTTCTAATTGCCTTAGTATAATCTCTTTGTTAGAGAGTGGGGAAGTTTAAATTCCTATTCCTTTTCTTTCCATTAATGTTTACATTTACATTTGCTTAAGCGTTGTAATTTCTTTATTTACTTTAAGTCTTTACATTTATGTTCTTGATTTACATTTAGTCTTTACATTAATGTCTTTATTTACTTCTAGTCTTTACATTTATGCTCTTACATACATACTTTTAATTATGTCTTGCACTTTCATTATTTGAGCTCCCTTCTTGCTTAGAGGAGTGAAACTTTTTTACTTTTCTAAAGCTTTTGCAAAGCCGTGAAGGGTGGAACGTGATTCACTCATTTTTTGTTGAAGATTAGCTCCTCGTTATTTGTACTTTTATTTTTGCGAAGTCCTCTACTTGGAGGGATGAGCATCACTCACTTTTCTAGCTTTACCAAAGCTATGAAGAGTGAGTAGTTTCTCATTCACTCTTTAGTAAGAGGTGAAGGGCATGTATTGATTATCCGGAGGTTATATTATGTTTTGTTCTAATGCTTAACGTTCATATCCCCTTGTTTATTAGATGATTGATTGCATCTAGCAAAGTTAAGGTACTTTGTATAATCGATAGTCTTTCTATGACACGGATGACTCTTGCATAGAAAGACTCCTCGTTTCAAGGCAAGTACCCCAGTTAGATCTTCATGACTACCCTTTAATCATCCCCATTATCAAGCTTTATTTAAAAGGATGGAATATTAAAGCCATGGTTGGATGTCATGAAGAAATACTTGCTTGTTTGTGGACGCGATAACTCTCGGTACAATAAACTTCTAGTAAGACATCGGAACCATGACCTTAACATGCCATCTTTATCTTCTGATTAACTCGCCGTTGACACGGGAGTTGAGTTATGAAACATAATTATAATGCAACGGATAATTAAATACATGTCCCAATCCTTGAACTAAAGAGTGAATTTATTTCCATTTATCTTGTAAAATTTCTTGAAGAGAATTCAATATTCTATTCAAGAAATTACCCACATCTCACAATCCTAAAATCTCAAGGTTACAATCAATTGGTCTCCTTTACTGATTACTTTGAAACACCAACACAACAAGTTTCATGTGGATTCGACTCCAGACTCAAACCAGATTATTACTACAACTTGACCGCTTGCACTTGGGTGTACACATTTCGGATCAAGTCAGTCGCACATATGACTAGTTTAACCCAGAAGAAAGTCAAATTCTAGTGGGATGAGTCATGTGAGAAGGCATTCCAAGAGTTGAAGAGAAGACTTATTTCTGCTCCTATTTTGATAGTCCTAGAGAGAGGATAGATGTACACAGTGTAGTGTGATGCCTCCAGAGGCGGACTTGGTAGTGTTTTGATGTAGTTTGGGATGATGGTGACTTATGGTTCCTGACAATTAAAGAACCACAAGTAGAATTACCCCACGCATGATATGGAGTTGGCGGCCCTAGTCTTTGCCTTGAAGGCTTGATGTTGTTATCTATATGATGAGAAGTTCGAGGTATTTTTTGACCACAAAAGTTTGAAATACAACATGAGGTAACAGAGGTGGATGGACTATTTGGAAGACTATGACTTTACTTTGCATTATCACCCCGGTAATACAAATGTGGTGGCTAATAAACTTAACCGGAAGTCGCTGGGAGTTGTGGCTAGTATGCCTTATCGAGAGTGGCAGACGCTCGAGATTGTGGGATAGTTTGGGCAGCCTTATTGGGGTCAGACTCAGGGTATTTTAGGGAGCTTGGTGGCTACGCCTTCCCTACTAAGGAGGGTGTTTTAGTCCTAGGGGTTGGACCAAGAGTTATTATCCATCAAGGACCGAGTGTAAGCGGGTATCGGTGATAAGGGATGGGTCATTCACTCAAATGACAGTCTTCGGTATAGGAAAAAAGTTGTGGTTCCCTAGTTAGAAGATTTGAGGGAGGTGATCCTCAGGGAGTTTCATTGCTCCCGTTTCGTGATTCCTGCACGTGGTACAAAGATGTACCACGATATTCGTCGCTAATACTATTGGAGTAGGATGAAAAGACACGTTGGAGACTTTGTTAGTCATTGTCTCACGTGTCAACAAGTCAAGGCGAAGCACCAGAGACCAGTTGGGTTGCTCCAGCCTTTGGAGGTGGCCGAGTGGAAGTGGGAGCACGTTACGATGAATTTTGTGACCCACTTGCCACTGACATCGCGGGGACATGACACGCTGTGAGTGATAGTGGACCAGTTTACAAAGTCATCACACTTTTTGGTTGTGTGGATGACCTTCAGGCTGGAGGTGTTTTGTAGGTTGTACATATGAGAGATTGTTTGGTTGTATGAGGTGCTGGTGGTAGCTATAGTATTGGATCAGGAACCTATGTTCACATCCTATTTTTGGGAGAGTTTTCAGGGGGCCATAGGGACACAGTTGACGATGAGCATAACTTGTCATCCCCCAAACGGACGGTCAGTCAGAGATGACTATCCAGACATTAAAGGACATGCTACGAGCATGTGTCATAGATCTCAAGAGTAGCTGGAAAGAGCATTTACCCTTAGTGCAACAATAGTTATTAGACGATCATACAGATGGCACCCTATGAGACCCTTTATGGGAGGTCGTGTCGTTCTCCGTTTTGTTGGACGGAGGTTGGAGAGAGACCCACTACAGGTCCAGAATTGGTCCAATACACCTCGGAGAAGGTGGACTTGATACTGAAACGTCTTCTCACGGCTCAGAGCCGACAGAAAAGCTATGCTAACAGACAACGACGACCTCTAGAGTTTGAAGTTGATGATCATGTCTTCATGAAAGTGTTGCCTAAGAGGGGAGTGATCAGGTTCGAAAAACAGTGAAAGCTGTCGCCGAGATTTATCTGGCCCTTCGAGGCAGTGTTATCAGAACTAGACCAGATCGGCCGATTGGACCATGAACCGGGACTTCAAGCAGTCCAGTTCTTTAGTAAGACTGCATAAGAAATTGAACCGTTGAAAAACCAAAAAAATCGGTAAACCAAAGATTCCTCAAACCGTCCAGTTCAAAGCTTAAAACCAGCCAGCAACCTTTCTTCTTCTCCGTCTCCTTCCACTTTGTCTTCTCATTCAAACACGACTAATTATATCTCGAAGACAACAGATCTAGATCTCAAAGACTCGAATACAAAAGATCTAGACCTCAAAGAATCGAACATCAAAGACACAGAACATAGACCTCGAAGAATCGAACATCATATCTAGATCTCCCACTGGCACATATCTAGAACTCCTTCTACTTCCACAGATCTAGATCTCCCACTTCATCTTCTTCTCCTCTCTTTCTCTCTCTCTCTCTACGCAGACAAGTGATAATGAAATAAAAAGTATGGCTCAATTGCTTGGTCTACTTGCTGGGTCAACTTTTTCTTTTTTTTTCTCACATTGCTGGGTCTACATTTTGTCTCTTTCATCCTCTCTCTCTCTACATGTTCACACACACACATGAATATATTGAATAATTGAATATAAATTAAATAGTTAATACAAACACATTCAATTCTAACAATAAAAAGTTAAGTCAAATATAGTACACTTTATTTGTTTTTGTGATTGTAATTTTTTAGTTAAATTCTTTATATTTTTATATTTTTTTAATTATACAACCGGTTCGACTAGTTAACCCACAATTGAACCAGTGAACCATTGACCCAGTTCCTCTACTGATTCGATGTCTAGTCCGGTTATGATAACCTTGCTTCGAGGTACTCAAGAGGGTTGGTGCAATTGCTTACCGGTTGGCGTTACTGTCAAATTTATTAGGTGTTCATGCGGTATTCCATGTTTCTATGCTTTGAAAATATACTCAAGATCTGTCACATGTGGTGGATTGGGGTGAATTGATTGTTGATGCGGATGAGACTTTTGAAGAGGGATTAGTGCGTATCATAGATAACCGAGAGCAAGTTTTGCGAGACAAGTCCGTGAGGTTAGTGAAGGTGCTGTGACAGTACCAAGGTGTAGATGAGGTAATATGGGAGCGTGAGGACATCGTACATACTAGTTATCCGTTCTTATTCAAGGAAGGAAGTACAATTTTCTAATCAATTATGTTATATGACCGTAGCATATGCATGAGGGAGATTCTGCATGTTTGTTTGAATTTCGGGAACTAAATTCTTTTAAGGGGGGAAGAATGTAAAACCCAGGTAAATTTAAAATTTTTACGAAAATGGGTAAAACAATAATTTACCACTATGATACGGGTTGCCAAATTGAATTCTTCTAGAGCTTGGATAATGAAACGAACCTTATCGTTGGATTCGTCTGGCAAAATTTAGTTACTCTGTCAACTTTTGTCGAATTTTGAGATAGTCAGATTTTTACGTTTTACGAGATAATCAGGTCTTGGGTGACCCAAAAAAGAAATTTTTAATAAAATTTTGAAATTAGAAAAATAATTTAAGTCAAGTTGAAATAAAAATATTTTGAACTTGAACCAAGGCAAAATTTAATCGTTTCAGGGTGAAAACGGAGCCGTAAAAAGGAGGAAGTGTGGCGAATTATGGACCAAGTATTTGGGGACTATAAAATCTCTCAGTCTTTTACCTGATAGATAAGAGAGAGCAAGAAGAGAGGGAAAAGGCTTGAGCTCTCCACCGTCTCTCTATGATCTATGGAGATCGGGTGCTCGAATCCACTTAGGCCAAAAATAAAAGTTGTTCTTCTCGCCAAGGACTACCAAACCATATCAAGGAGGTCGGGTTTGGGCGAGATTTTAAGGACGGAATTTTGGGGAAGTAAAGATTCTAGCTTGAATTAGGTTCTTGAAAGCTTCATGCAGTTGTCTTTTACGCTTCAAGAGGTACGATTTTCTCATACTTAGGTTTATTTTCAACCTAGGGTGTTTGTATGAGATGGGTATTAGAAATGGGCAGAATAAATTCTATCTTGAAATGTGTAAATTCAATTCTAGCATGAATTGATATGCTAAAATTGCTAGCTTGTAACTTCTTATAAATTTTGATATGTGGGCATCATATGTGTTTTACATTATGCCTTGGAGAATTAAGTGTGTAAATTGCATGACTATGTGATAATATGCTTGGACATTGTTGTTGGATATATGTTGTTGGTATGTTGACATTGTGATAAATTGTGGTAGTTATATGCTTGAGATATAATTTGCCATAGACTTGGATTGATATGTGATTAAATTAGTCTGTATAACATTCATTACATATGAGACATAATATTGATATTGCAATGGTTCATTACATTGCATTTGCACGGGGACATCGCATTCGTGAGCATTGACATGAGTGTGGGTGTGTGTGCATGATTTGGGTCAAACACCATTTTTTATGGATGACACATGAGCTCGGGATAGTTGGACCGATGGTTCGACTGAGTTGCTTGGTTTGCATTGAAAATTGGATCGGGGTTAATAAAAAGGGCTAGACGATCCCTCGGGTGCAAGACCTGGTTACTTGAAAAGATGCACTCCCTTGGTTTAGTCCATAAAGTGTGTGGGTGTATCCGCAACCCTTGGTGTAAGTCCATAAATACCCACCCCAAGACAGACCCGAAGATTTTAAAATGTCATTGGACGTATATCATTAATGGTGAATTTATGTACATTGACATTGCATTGTGTTGAATGAGCCAGAGAGGACTCGGGTTGAAGTACATGAGTGAGTCTCATATCATTTTATGACATGACTTAGGATTCTTATCATTGAATGCATATTCTTGATTAACATATTTTGAATGGTTGATTATTGCATGTGAACATTTCATATGTATTTGGGTTGGGGAGTAGCCTCTTTAGGAGATACCCTATTGAGCGTGTCTAACTCTTTATGAGAAAATATTTCAGATGCGGGTTATACACTAGCGGACGGCTCACACTTGGGGCCTTAAGGATTAAGAAAAGACCGAAATGTGGCTTTAACTTAGAGTTTTTGTAAAACCTTGTGAAATTTGATTTAGGGGCATGTAAATATTTGAAAATTATTGTAATAGAACTTATGAACCATGTTTTAAATAAAAATTTTCATTATACATGTGTTGGGAAGACTTTGAATGAGTTTGAAATGGTTTGAAATTGAAAGAGGAAGGAATTGTAGGAAAACAGGCAAAACCTTCCGGAAGAACTTTTATAGCAGACAAAACCTTTTGGAAAAACTTTTCTAGTAGACAAAACCTTCCAAAAGGTCAATCAAAACCTTCCAGAAGGTCGACCAAAAATCTGAAATTTTAAGAATGCTTTGTCATACATTTGGGGCTTTGTGTCCTCTTATTCAAATAATGTAAATGGACATTAAATGTGGATAAATTATTGTATATTGGACGTTAGATGGGTCATGTGAACGTCGTATACACAAGTGATGCATTGGGAGTTCTCGGTACAAGGGAGACTCCATCCAAAATTTGGGTTTGGTGATCCCGGTTAAGGGAATGCTACTAACGTGATGTCGGGTTGTGCGATAATTACAGGTATTTTCGCGGGTTGATTGGTGATTAACGGATGATAAATGACCCTCAATTTTTGGGGCGTCACATAACATATCCTTTTGTATTTAATTATATAAATTATTATTATATCCCTATGTATTCAAATAATAAACTAATCTCTAATTAATCATATAAATCTCGCTATCTTTGCAAAAGTTTTGAATGATCATATTATACTTAACATGATATATAAAAATATATTATTTTTTTCCAAAATCTCAATATTAATAAATGTTGACAACACTATTGATACAATATCATCTCCAATGCCTAAAAATGAATACATATAGTTTTTCTCTTCATTTATAATCAAAATAATTTGGTAAAAAACTTATTGAGGCACAAAGTAAAAACAAGAAAATAAAAATCTAAAACCCTTACTACTAGATAGTTCGAATGAAAGAATCACAAAAAAATGAGTTCATTGGATATTTATAGTTCTGAAGAGAATACTAATAGTTTGAGTATGATAAATATGAGATAATATCTAATTTAACTACATAATTAATTTTATTTTATATGTTTTATCAAATATTTCAACAAAAACATTCACATGCCACACACATGTTACATAACTAGTTAATATAAAATCATGGATAAAGCTTACCAAAAAACTAACTAGCAAGAAATTTTTATATGTCCAGTCTAAGCTCTTAGTGATCCGACACAACACTTAATATGTGTAGTGCAAGGTGTGGATGTGTGGTGGTGGTGGTGGTGGCGGATGAGAAGTTAGGGGAGGTGTTGTATGGTGGGGACTGGGTGATGATAAGTTACCAGAGCCAATGTGTATGCGCTTTCACTTGTATTTGTTCATGTCAGTGCGAGTGTGATGGAGAAGACAAGATACATGAAAGAAAACGACCCAAATGTAATCTAGGGCCCCTTAGCTAAAAGTGTTAATTCAATTTTTATTAGGATAATTAACTTTTATTTTAATATTTTATAAGCTTTATTATATTTTATTGTGATCCATTTAATTTTGGATTTATCGCAAAGTTTGAGTCTGTTGTAATGTAGAAAAAAAACCATGAATTTAAATATCATGGTATTTTAGCCTACAAACTCGGCAACAATTCAAAAAAAAAAAAGTTTAAAATCTATGGCCACAGTAGAAATAGGGCTATCAAAATTCGACACTAGACGATTAATCGAAATGAATTGACACGAATTAAACGGGTTTGAATGAGATCTAAACGAGTTTAAATGATAAACGGGTTGACACGCCAAACACGTTTAATAAACGGGCTGTGTTCGGGTGAGACCCGCCAAACTGTTTATCACATGTTTACTCGTTTAAATAAAATTA
Organism: Ilex asprella; assembly: GCA_023539305.1. Taxonomy (NCBI): domain Eukaryota; kingdom Viridiplantae; phylum Streptophyta; class Magnoliopsida; order Aquifoliales; family Aquifoliaceae; genus Ilex; species Ilex asprella. The sequence goes on along the minus strand of CM042190.1, from coordinate 19,817,183 downwards.
ATATAATAAATTAATAATTTTTTTGAAAAAATTACCAACAAAAAAAAGTAAAAAAATCAATACAAAAAAGAAGAAGAAGCAAAGTAGTAGTTCAAAGACAAAATAGGAAAAATGAAAAGCACTTTAAAGACAAATGCAAATCAATGCCTTTTCTTTTTGTCCCACATTAGAAAATGAAAGGAGAGGAGGAGAGTTGAGTTACCTATAAAAAGGCAATGACCTCTTGACTTTTTTTTTAAGCTTTCAAGTCAGATTTTTTATGAGGTTTGACTAAAAATTCTTCTTTTTTGAGATAAGTATACTTGGAAGTAAAAAAAAAGTGGAGTATTAAAATTTATTGATATAATTATTATAAAATTAAATGAGTTGTGTCGTGTTACCCGTTTATTAAACGGGTTGTGTTTGTGTTGAAATTTTTCATCTGTTTATTAAACGTGTCGTGTGAGTTTACATATTTTTTACCCGTTTAACTCGACACGTTTGACACCCCTAAGTAAAAGCCATTGTATATCCAAATAGTGACCCAAACAACAAATGCTTTGAAGGAAAAAAAATGAAGAATTTTTGCGACAATATTGTTGTAATAAAAAATTTATTTGATTTTATAAATACTATTTGAGATGGTATTTGTTGCCATTAAAAACTTTCTTAGGTTCCACTTATTATGATGCGATTTATCGTCATAAAACTTCGTTATAATAAGTGGAATCCTAAAAAAATTTTGTATTGGCAATACCCGCCTTAAATAATATTTGTGGTAGCAAATAAATCTTTCAGGATAGTACAATCATTACAAAAAACTCATTTTTTTTTCAAAAAAAAAAATGGTTTTTTTTTTGTGATGATTAAAATTATTGCTGCAAAAAATCTATCTAAAAAATTCTTGAATTTAAATTATTTTATAATTGGAGACCAGCATCACCAAGTCTTCTCTAATCCCATAATAATTACGTTTAATTGCTGGACTTCTAATGCCACCGGCCACACTATAATGCCAAAAAACATAAGATAAGACAAGACCCACCATAAATATGGTTATCTTCATATGTTCCCCCACGAACCAGCATCCACGGACCACATACAATGGCTTTAGGTAATATCATAATTGATATTTGGATTCAACAACAAACCAAATTATTCAAACTCAAGAGATGAGGTTTTGTACCTTCATTAAAATTGTCATGTACAATAAAAAAAGTAAATATGTATGAAGATATTTTTAATCCTAATAATTTTTGAACTTGACTAAAATCTAACTTCTATTGGCTTTAGAAAAATTTAAAGAAAAAAAATACTCAATTTTGACTAATAAGATCACAAATATCTGAAGGTCCAATTGAGTCAAGCTTGTTTCATAAGTTAATAAATTATCCACAACGCATATAAATAGTCAAATTGCTTGAATTTAATCTATATGTAATTTACATTTCAAAACTAACAAGCCTATAGTTCGAGTTTCCCCAACTCATAAAAGAATTGTGACCCTCACACTATCTTTTTTTTTTGGGTTAATCGTAAATTGCGCTCCGAAATATCTCTTGAATCTTAATTGGTACATTCAAAGATAAAAAAAATTTAATTTACACTCTCAAAGATATAAATTTATATCAATGTGCACTAGAATACTTAGACCCTTTATGTTTGTCACTTATTCAATTTGACCCTCTCACATTTAAAATATTACTCTTACACCTCTTAATGTTTGTACATGTGTAACACATTATCTCTTTTCATTGATATCCGTTACTATAATTGTTAAAAAAACAAGATTTCATTCTAATAAAAATTTATAATTTTCATACTACCCTTTATTTTGTGGACCTAAAATTAAGCTTATCATTTGAATGCCCAATATAATACAGATATTTATATAATGTTCTTTATATCCAATACAATATATCACTTGAACATAATATTTGAATGCCTAATTGGGAGAACATTTTTAGTAATATTTAAATTTTTAAGGGATGTGAATATAATATTTTAAATGTGAGGAGTGTAGGTGATTAAATGATAGTGATGGGTTAAACCCAAATGACCCAATCCATGTGGAAAGTCAAATCTTAACCAAGAGCCCAATCTTATAAAGACCCATAAAGCCCAATGAAGTCTAAGTCCAGTCAAACTCATCAAAGAGTTATATCAGTTTGTCTACGTCATCAGAAGAGTATATAGGAGTTTTATTTGTACCGTTGAGGAAATAATACACCCTCACCTTCTCTTGGACCGAGTCTTATAGAGAACACTTCAACCACCTCACCCGTTGAGAGCAAGTCGCAAGCTCCACCAAAATAGCTGCTTATTTGTTGTAAGTAGCCCCAACCTGTTAGGAGACGACTATAAATTGTAAGCTCCACCAATACTTGGGGGACAGAAGACACTTGGTTGAACACAACACTCTCCTCTCACTTTTAACTTGTACTCTCTGCTCTCCCTACATACTTGAGCTAATAAAAGACCCAAACGACCTTAGCCATTCAGAAATAGATGTAGGTCATATTGATCGAACCACTATAATTCTTGTCTTCTCTCTCTACTTATTAATCACTACATTTAATACTGTTACTTGACAGGTGGTATGCAAAACCATTTTGTGCATCATCAGTTTGGTGCCGTGTGTGGGAAAGAAAAAATTCTCACCTCATCACTTTTCCTGCTATACCAATGACGATCACTACCAGATCCATGAACCAGCCTGAGGATAACCAACCAAGAGAGGAGGAGGTTGCTCCTCCACCAACCAATCCTGTCCTAAGTACGCAACAGATGCTGAAGACCATGCAAGAGCTTGTGGCCCAGAATCAGCAAATCCTATAACTAATGCTCAATGCTCAAGGTGGAGCAAAACTTGGACCTCAAGTGAAAGGAGCCCCATACCTTGGGTGTCAAGGAGCTCCCCACATGGGTGCTCCTCATCTAGGCGGTCCCTTTGGAGCCCCCTTGGGTGCCCAGCAAGGGGGAGCTCCCCAAGAGGGACCTCCACCTCCTCTAATAGCTCTTGCTCCTCACGGTGGAGACCCTCTTCTCCAAGTGAATGAGGGTGAAAACCAGAGCATGGAGTACGGGAACCATTTCAATGAAGATTCAAAAGAAGCTCTCAATCACTAGGAAGAAAAATTTTAAGAGGTACAAAATCAACTAGGTGACGTGTTCAATGCCATGAAGGCGCAAGGACCTGAGACTGTGAACTACCTTGTTAGGCGAATTGAAACACCTTTCAAAGTTGACGTGGTGAACTACCCCCTCTATCAAAAGTTGAAAATGCCATCCGTGGAGACATTTGACAGAACGAAAGACCCACTGGATCACCTCGAAAATTACAAGACCTTAATGCAACTACACAATGATCCCGACGAAATCATGTGTAGAGCGTTTTCAACCACCTTAAAGAGATCTGCTCGACAATGGCTTGCCACACTCACCCCGGCCTCCATAGAGTCCTTTGCTGAATTAAGCAGATCTTTTATGACACAGTTCATTGGTGGACGTCGCCAGCAAAAGCCTGTCACCCACCTGTTTAAAATAAAGCAGGACCGAGACGAGAGCCTAAGGAGATACCTCACTCGTTCTAACGAGGAGGTCCTTTAAGTTGAGGAGCCCGATCTAAAAAATATATGAATGTTGATGACATCAATAGAAGCGGAGAGTAACGAGGTTTTCACCTAGCCCAACATGGAGACGACTGATGAGGACAACCAGAAGCCTTACGAGGACCCCCTGGCGCCCAGACTAGGCGTCCAGACTTGCTCATCAGGCCCCTACGCCATCATGCTAGGCGTCCAGACCTGCTCATCAGGCGGCCAAGCCATTTCAAGCTCCTAGACCATCATGCAAGGCGCCCAAATCTATTCATCAGGTGCCTAGACCATCATGCAGGCGCCCAAACCATCATGTCAGGAGCCTATACCTGCTCATCAGGCCCCCAGGCCATTTCAAGTGCCCAGATCTCTATCCTAGGCGCCTAGGCACCTTTCCCAGGCGCCTAGAGCTCCACCCCAGGTACTCAAACCTCTGGCGCCCAACTACCTCCCTTTGGCGCCCAGACAACTCTCTCTGGCATCCAGGCACCCCAGCCTGATGCCCAGGCTCCCACATTGATCTCCAAGTCTTCTTGGAACCTCTACGTGGATGGCTCCTCGACGAGGTGAATCATCTCGTTGGTCGCCAAAATCTTGACCTACCTCTGCACTGTTCTCAAACACGCAGTCTCTATATTCAACTTAGCAACTCTCTCATGGGTCGCCAAAATCTTGACCTCTACACTATTTTCAAACAGGCAGGCTCTATATCCAACTTAGTGGCTCTATCGTAGGTCGCCAAAAGCTTGACCTTTGTACTGTTCTCAAATAGGCAGTCTACATATCCAACTTAGCGCTTCTCTCACAGGTCGCTAAAAGCTTGACTTCTGCACTATTCTCAAACAGACAACCTAATGTCCAGCTTAGCTGCTCTCTCACGTGTCGTCAAAAACTTAACCTCTACACTGTTCTCAAATAGACATCCTATATATCCAACTTAGGGCTCTCTTGCAGGTCGTCAAAAGCGTGACCTATGCACTGTTTTCAAACAGACATCCTAAACCTCAAGCTTAAGGACTCTCTCATGGGTGGCCAAAAGATCAGTCTTGAAAAGTGTAGCTCTCTTACGAGCAATCCTCAAGCTGTCTTTGCTCTCACGTAAGCAACCTACCGCTCACTTCAAGTAATTATATTAAATAATTTTAATATTTGAAATAACATTATTTCTGTCATCTCTAAACAGGATCTCGAAACTCAAGCTCAAATCAGTGTACCCAGTTGCCTAGCAATCCAAACCAGACCTTCCCAGTCGCCCAAAGGTCCACTCCAGGCGCCCATACCTTCCCTGGCACCCAGAGGTCTACTCCAGGTGCCTAGATCTCCGTCCCAGACGCTCAGATCTCCATGCCTTCCTAGACCCCCAGACATCTCCCCCAGGCGCCCAGATTGGCGCCCAGGCATCCTCTGGCGCCTAGAAAGCTCCCACTGGCGCCCAGACCACTCCCTCTGGCGCCCAAGCCACCTCCCAGACATTCCAAGGAGCCTGGACTGGCCTCCAGGCTCCCCATCCTGACGCCCAATCTCCCACTTCAAGCTTCGACTCCCTCATCTCAAGTCTCTATAGAATGGGAAAAGCTTGGGTTCTCAAGGTTCACAAGAATGGGTCTTTCAAAATGAAGGAGATGGAGAAGAAAAATTCTATTTATAGCTTAGGGTTTTAAAAGAGGGAAAAACTCAAATTGAAAATCAAGGGCTCACTTAAAGATCGAAGCAAAAGTGGAATAAACTTGAAATGTTCGCCCAAGCAAAAATTCATGGGAGGAGTCATCTAGCAAGAGGAAGTCTCCACCACTTAGAGCTCAAGATTCAAACTAATGTCCTCTTCTCTAAGTTTCCTTAGACACGAGGCATTGGATGACAAATGATGGGTCAAGCCCAAATGACACAATCCATGTAGAAAGTCTAATTTTAACCAAGAGCCCAACCTTATAAAGATCCATCAAGCCCAATGAGGTCTAAATCCAGTCAAGCTCATTAAGGAGCTACATCAACTTGTCTACGTCATTAAGAGAGCATCTAGGAGTTTTATTTTCACCACTGAGGAAACAGTCCACCCCCACTTTCTCTTGGACCGAGTCTCATAGAGAACACTTAAACCATCTTGTTCGTTGAGAGGAAGTCGTGAGCTTCACCGAAATAGTTGCTTAGTTGCTGTACAGTCGCCCCAATCTGTTAGGGGGCGATTATAAATTGTAAGTCTCACCAACACTTGGGGGACATAACACATTTGGTTGAGCACAACACTTTCCTCTCACTTTCAACTTGTACTCTCTGTTCTCCCTACATACTTGAGCTAATAAAAGACCTGGACGACCTTTGTCATTCAGAAATAGATGTAGGTCGTATTTACTGAACCACTATAATCCTCGTCTTCTCTCTCTATTTATTAATCACTGCATTTAATATTGTTACTTAACATGTGGTGTGCAAAACTATTTTGTACATCATCAACGAGTATAAGAGAGTCTAGGTGTAAATTATTCAATTAGTTTTAGATGACAAACTGTTGATTGTTAATTTTAGGTACACATTAATACATATTTATATCTTTAAAGATATAGATTAAGATTTTTAATATTTCAGGATACAAATTAAAGTTTGAATAATCTTTCATGAAGCAATTTATGATTAGTCTTTTTTGTGTTTTTTGGGTAGCCGATTCTCTTAATGACAAACTTATGGGTGCAACTTGGGTAGGCCAACTCAAAAACAAAATAATGACTTTGGTTAGAATTTTTAATATTTGGGTTGAGTCTAGACACAAAATTCTCAACCTGAATTGAATTTGGGCAAGTCTTGGTTTGTCAGATTCAATCTGAACATTAAAATCAAGTTAAACCCAACTATTAA
>CM042190.1:19719225-19755755 GCA_023539305.1 Ilex asprella | reverse complement strand
ATTAAAATTCTAATTTATTATTTAATTTAATTATACATATAATTCAAAATTTTTATAAAAAATATTATTTAAATTTATTTACGTACAACGCACTTCGTGTATTGCTAATAATTTATAAATGATACCAAGTTGATTTTATACAACCGTACACAAACAAATATTACTTAAAACAAATTTTAACATGAGATATATATGTACCCAGCATGAATGAGACATATATATACCCAGCATGAAAAGAGGATTACCCCGACATCAAGTAATTTTTTTGGTTTTTTTTTGCAAGATCTAAATGCGGGAGGAGGACGCTCGGTTAGTCACTTTTGGGTATGACCATGAAAGTTTTTCACGATGTGAAATATTTGGTTAACCATAATTATAGATTCTTTTAGAGTACTCTGTCGGGAACAAGATGAGAAGAGCCCATGAATCGAAACTTGCTTACAATCATGGGAGTTAGGAACCTAAGACGGGACCGCCTTGTCACTATCCCACCAGTTCCGGTAGTTACGTGAAGTCATTTGGGACTTAACAAGTTCTATCCAAATTTTTGTCCACTTATATCATGCCACGTGTTATTATATTCCACATTTCACCCGTCAAAATTGTGCATGTACAACAGTAACAATATCACCAGAGTTTCCTGTTTGCAAGATATTACTTGGTGCCTAAATCACAAAGCTTTACAGCCCTCCATTTTGTCATTGTCGACAACTAGATTCTTATATAAATCGATGCAGACAGAGAATAGGAAAGAGAAGAGATAAGAGTATATTTGTATTTCTTTCATGTGTGTTTGGAGTTTGTAGTAGTATTGGAGGCAGCTGATAATTATGGAAAGGTATGAGGTTTTGAAGGTCATAGGGTCTGGGAAATTTGGTGTGGCCAAGCTTGTGAAAGATAGATTCACTAGTGAACTTCATGCTGTCAAGTATATTGAGAGAGGCCAGAAGGTCTGCTTCGTCTCTCTCTCTCTCTCTCTCTCTCAATTCAATGGTTAATTGTTTTGAAATTATAATTCATGCTGAAACTATGCTACCAGCCACAATGTGTGTTTTTCTGCATAAGTCACATGGGTTTTGTTTTTATAATCTTGGTTTTTCTTCATGCTGTCAAGTGTATTGAGAAAGTTCACAAGGTCTACTTCAGCTTTCTCTGTCTTCATGTCATATTTGTGTGAATGTGTGTGATTACTCACTAGGATGTCTTTGTTTCTTCATAATTCACCTGGATTTTGGTTTTATAATCTGGGTTTTTAGTTTCGTGGATTGATTGGGACTTTTCTTTTGGTTTACAGATTGATGAGCATGTGCAGAGGGAAATCATGAACCATAGGTCTTTGAAGCACCCCAATATAATTGGATTCAAGGAGGTAATATATTAATTAACTGTGCGTGTGATTATGTTATTCTCCCCTCTGCATATTGGATATAGGGGATTGTTAAAGATCTATCTTATTTTATTATTTGGTTTATAACCTAAAGACTAAATAGAAACTAACTGGCTCAAAATTGGGTTCATTTTTGTTATGTGTTATTCCTCTCCTTTTCTGTATTCACAAATTATTTAGTCATAGGAGGTAGAGCAAGAGTTTCCAGACGAGAATTTAGTCACAGTATAGAGAGTACTTCCTAGTTAGTGCAAAGTACAATTTGCCTTTTGTATTATTTTTTTCGTGTCAAAGTTAGGTTCCGTTGGGTGGGTTCTATGAATCAGATACACATTTGCAACTTAGATGAATTGTTCCGGTTGAGCTTGCTTCATATTTTTTGATACCTTGATGTCAACATTTAAAGATTATCATCCTTACAACATTCTTCGTAGACTTAGAAGAGGAAAAGAAATTAGAAATTTTCGGGAATCTTATTAGAGCAATCGTAATTGCAATCGTTGATAGTTCTGAAATTTGTTTCCCTTTTGTCCGTTCCATGTCTACTGAACTGGGAAAAAGTAAAGTGTTCTTCCTCACTGTTTATAATGTAACCTCTTGGTTAATTCCACAAGGCTTCTAAGACAAGGCCAAGCGAAAGAGGAAAATAATTGGTATGCTAAATTATTTCACTTGAGACTTAAAGCTGTAGATTCGGTGGATGGCTATCGTTTTGTTCTCAAATACAAACTAATAAGTTTTGCAGTTGTTGAATAAATTTCTGAGCCTTTACTATTTTAGATGATGATTTATCAAATGAGTCATTGCTATGCAGGTGGTGCTAACACCAACTCATCTAGCCATTGTCATGGAATATGCTGCCGGAGGAGAACTTTTTGAAAGAATATGCAGTGCTGGGAGATTTAGTGAAGATGAGGTTAACTTAACTAGATAGGATAATTCCAATTTTGCACAGTTTATTTAATGTTGCAGACACATCTTTGCTGTGGGGCTGGTATTATTTGCCATCCATGTATACAATTGTTTTATTAATGGATATCTTATGCTATGCTAAGCTTACATGCTTTGAAGGGCATCCCTTTGAGGCTAGTTATAGCCATTGAGATCTATTGCAGAGTCATAGTTTCTTTCTCTTCGCAAATTAGGATATTCCAAAAATGTTAACCATTTTCTTTTCTATATACGTATTTTCAGGCAAGATTTTTCTTCCAACAACTGGTATTAGGAGTCAGCTACTGTCATTCAATTGTATTACTCTGAGCCATCCAAGTAACAAAAATAGTTATTCCTTTGTACTTAACTTATTTCTAGACTCGCATTTTGTGCGCAATTTCAATTATTCTTTGGGATTGCAGGGAATATGCCATAGAGATCTTAAGCTGGAAAACACACTTTTAGATGGAAGCTCTGCACCATGCCTTAAAATATGCGATTTTGGCTATTCTAAGGCAATCACTTTTGAAATTCTTCAGCACCCAATACATTTTGCATGTGAATTCAGTTTTACTAATCAGTGAACGTAATTTTTTAGTCATCAGTGTTGCATTCCCAACCCAAATCTACTGTAGGAACACCAGCCTACATTGCTCCAGAGGTCTTCTCCAGAAAAGAATATGATGGGAAGGTAAATGCCTAATTCCTATTTCTTTTTAATTTTTAATCATTCCGCTTTAGGTAGGTTTTGTCACCTAAGACCCATGATCTATATGTTATCCTCGAAGTCTATAGATTGCAGATGTTTGGTCTTGTGGGGTTACCTTATATGTCATGCTGGTTGGTGCTTATCCATTTGAAGATCCTGACGATCCAAGAAATTTTAGGAAAACAATTTCTGTGAGTCATGGTGCCAATTATTCAATTTCCCATTGACTTTTGCTTTGTTTTGTTCCAATTTTTTTTTCATTATAAATTTTCAATGGCATATGGCAGCGGATACTAAGCGTTCAATACTCAATTCCAGACTATGTCCGACTCACCATGGATTGTAGACATCTATTATCTCAAATATTTGTAGCCAACTCGGAAAAGGTTACCTAATTTCCTAATTAAATCGTTTGAACATATCTTTCTTGACTATCGATTATTTGTTGATTTTATGAAGCTTTTGTATTAACTTTTAATTGGTCTGTATTTTGTGGACAGAGAATAACCATTTCAGAAATTAAGAAGCACCCATGGTTCTTGAAAAACTTGCCACTAGAATTTATGGAAGGAGAGGAAACTAGCTTGGACACAGAATGTGCATCTCAAAGTTTTGGAGAAGTGTTGGCCATAGTACAGGAAGCAAGAAATCCTACAGAGGGGCCCGAAGTTGGAGGGCATTTTGTTAGAGGCAGCATGGATCTTGATGATATAGATACTGATGCAGACATAGACGACATAGAGACAAGTGGCGATTTCGTCTGCGCAATATAAGTGCAACTTTCAATCATGAAAGAAAACACTGCTTGAAAAGCAGTTGGGATAAGGAATTCTTTTCAGAGCATTGCAAATCAAGTGATCTGTTCTCTTGGTGATGTTAATTTGTCCTTTGCAATGGAGCGTAGTGTTAAATTACCCTTTTGAGTTCATGTCACCCCTGATCGTGGGACGCTTGGAGTACCGATGGCCCAATGTTGATGGCCCAATGTTGTTGGTTGATTATGTCGTGAGGGAGAAATATTATATTAAAAAACTGTGCTGTTGAAATATATAAGCACATAAAATAGCATAAAGTTGTCGTCAGTGTAATATCACAATGATTTAAGCAGCTTGGAGGCATTAGCACAAGTGATTTATAAAATGTGGTATGTTGTTCTTATTGGATTGTGTTCAATAGTTAACCTATTTGTTGTTGAGTTTTGATTGATGAATTTTGATTCAATATCGAAAAAGACATGCAGGAGGAGGAGCCTCTCTCTAAAGCCACATCAATGCTATATATGGAAAAGTATTTGTCGTTAGTGTGTGACATTTGTTAGGATTATTACCTATCGTTAGCTCCGGAGACACGATTATGCACAAAAGCATTATGCACCAAGTACGAACTTCTTTGCTCGCGATTCTTTTTGAAAAAAATAGCTAGTGGATGGGAAATTTCTGCTACCACAGGAATTATTAGGATGCTGGTGCTATCCATCTGACTTGGGACCTGTTAGCATTGGATTTGGGTCAATAAAGAATATATCCTTCTTTCAAATAGAAGAGGAAAACACTAACATGGTCTGTTAATCTTTCTTTTTTTTTTTAATTTTTTTTTTTGGGGTTTTAACCTTGACGGTACAAGGGAGATCTTGATGGGTCAAGCTCAAATAGCCCAATTTATGTGGAAAGCCCCATTTCAATTAAAGAGCCCAGTCTTACAAAGATCCACCAAGCCCAATATGGTCCAAGTCCAGTCAAACTCGTCAACTTGATTACATCATCAAGAGAGAGAGCACGAGAGTCTTATCTGCACCGCTGGAGAAACAGTTTACCCTCACCTCTCCCTTGAACCGAGTCTCATGTAGAACACTTCAACCACCTCGCCCGTTGAGAGGAAGTCGTGAGCTCCACCGAAATAGCTGCTTAGTTGCTGTAAAGTCGCCCCAACCTGTTAATGGGCGCCTATAAATTGTAATCTCCAACAAAACTTGGAAGGAAACACACTTTCACCTAAGCACAACTCACTCCTCTACCTCTAAGCTTGTACTCTCTGCACCCTGCACACTTGATATAATAAAGTGCCCGGCGACCCAAGCCATTCAGAAGTGGACGTAGGTCGTATTGATCAAATCACTATAATCCTCTTCTTCTCTCTATTTATTAATTACTGCATTTAATACTGTTACTTGACAGGTGGTGCGCAAACTCATTTTGTGCATCATCAGTTTGATGTCGTCTGTGGGAAGCGACAAATTTCTCACTTCTAATCACACTCTCTGTTGAATCTATGACGATCACCACCAGATTCATGAACCAGCCTGAGAATAACCAGCCAAGAGAGGAGGAGGTTGCTCCTCCACTAACCAATCGTGCCCTAAGTACTCAGCGGATGCTAAGGACCATGCAGGAGCTTGTGGTTCAGAACCAGCTGATCCTACAACTAATGCTCAAAGCACAAGAAGAAGCACAACCTGGACCTCAAGTGAGAGGAGCTCCACGCCTTGGGCATCAATGAGCTCCCCACATGGGTGCTCCTAGTCTAGGCGGCCCTTGGAGCCCATTTGGGCATCCCACCCTTGGGGCCCAGCATCGGAGAGTTCCCCACGAAGGGCCTCCACATCCTCCTCTGGCTCTTGCTCCCCATGATGGAGACCCTCGCCTTCAACAGGACAAGGGTGAAAACCAAAGCATGGAGCACGAGAGCCATTTTCATGACAATTCAAAAAGAGCTCCCAATCACTAGGATGAAAAAATTAAAAAGGTGTAAAATCAACTAGGTGACGTCTTCAATGTTATGAAAGAGCAAGGACCTAAGACTGTAGATTACCTTGTTAGGTGAATTGACATGCCTTTCAAACTTGATGTGGCCAACTACCCTCTCCCTCAAAAGTTTGAAATGTCATCCGTGAAAACCTCTGACGAAATGAAGGATCCAGCGGACCAGCTGGAGACTTACAAAAATTTAATGAAGCTGCAAAATGTCCCTGACGAGATCATGTGTAGGGCGATCCCAACCACCCTTAATGGGTCCGCCCGGCAATGAATCGCCAAGCTTTCCCCAACTTCAATTGCCTCCTTTGCTGAGCTGAGCAGGTCTTTCGTGTCGCACTTTATCGGAGGGCGCCACCACTAGAAGCCAGTCACCCACTTGCTCAGCATAAAGCAAGATCAGGACGAGAGCCTAAGGAGCTACCTCACTCGTTTTAACGAGGAGGTCCTCCAAGTTGAGGAACCCGATGACAAAGTGACGATGACCACCTTCTTGGGAGGCCTCCGCTTGTCAAGCTTCCTCTTCTCGGTGATGAAGCACCCACTAAGGAGTATGACGGAGCTGCTAGCAAAATCCCAAAAGTACATGAACGTCGAAGACATCACGAGGGCCAGACAAGATGAGTCATCTAGGACAAAAGGAGAAGAGAAAGGAAAGATACAAGGATGACAAGACAGAGAGTGGCAGCAAGCGCAGCAGGACAGAGAGGGAGAGGATACCCGTCAAAGATCGACTTGGTCCTGCTCCCCAGAGAGATCGACAAGCCTTCACTCCCCTCAACGCTGCTGTTGGGAACATCCTATGCCAAATCCAAGATGACCCTGCAGTGAAGTGACCCCGGAGGATGAAGTCTCCTCCTAATCGTAGGAACCCAAATAAGTATTGTCGTTTTCTCCACGACCATGGCCACGACACTGACGATTACTACGACCTCAAGAGACAAATTGAGGATCTCATTCAACGTGGTCACCTTCGCCAGTATGTTGCTGGTAGGGGGCATGTACCGCCACTACCTCACAATCAGGAAGATCCACAACCTGTTAGAGAAATTCACACTATCTCCGGAGGGCTTGCAGGAGGAGAAGAATCTCTCTCCGACATAAAGGCCCACGCCAGAAAGGCGAGGCACCTCAACGAAGTGCGCCCATCTAAGACGCCCAAACATGGTAGCGACGAAGTCATATAGGACTTAGAAGGAATCCAACACCCCTATGACGACCCTCTGGTGCTCACCATGACCATTGCCAATTTTCAGGTGCGAAGGATCTTAGTGGACAGCGACAGCTCTACGAATATCCTATTCGCAAAAGCTTATGACAAGCTCAACCTGGGCAGGGAGAGACTGCAACCCATCAGATCTCCCCTCATTAGGTTCTCAGGAGAGAAGGTATATCTCCTAGGGCCTATCACCCTACTAGTCACAACCGGAGCAACACCTTGGAGCTCTGCAGTTATGGTGAACTTTTTGGTAATGAACTGTCCATCAGCCTACAACGTTATACTGGGACGACTTGTTCTTAACACATTAAGAGTTGTGCCCTCCACCTATCATCTCATCCTCCGCTTTTCAACCCCAAATGGAGTCTAAGCGGTTAGAGGAGACCAGATAGCAACAAGGGAGTGCTATGTCTCCTCTATGAAGACCAGGAAGTCGCAAGAGGCGTTACAAGTGGAGGTTCTTGACCCAAGGGATGACTCTACCATAGAAAGAGGAGAACTAGTTGAGGAGCTCACTCCGGTGGTCTTAGACAAGGAACATCTAGATAGAAGAGTGTACATTGACTCTTCCCTTACTGAAAATCTAGTTCTCCAGCTAATAGAATTCTTGAGACGTAACATGGACGTCTTTGCGTTGACTTCACATAACTCAACACGGCGTGTCCAAAAGACAGCTACCCAATACCATGGATCGACCTCCTCATCGACGCCACTGCGGAATATGAGTTGCTTACTCTCCTGGACGCGTACTCTAGGTATAACCAAATTACTATGTATCCCCCAGACCAGGAGAAGATATCATTTATCATTCTAAAAGGGATCTACTGCTACAGGGTCATGCCCTTCGGATTGAAGAACGCATGAGCAACCTACCAGCGACTGGTGAACAAAATGTTTCCATCTCAGATCAGGCGAATGATGGAGGTTTACGTGGATGACTTGTTGGTGAAGAGCCTAGCTATAGAGGACCACATTGACCATCTCTAAGAAACTTTCAATGTCCTGAGATTCTAACACATGAAGCTGAATCCTGAGAAGTGTGCCTTTGGCGTAGGGTTAGAAAAGTTTCTAGGATTTATGGTCAACCAGAGGGGTATTGAGGTAAACCCCGAAAAAATCAAGGCTATCCTTGACATGAAATCGCCCTCCTCCACCAAGGAGCTCCAGCGCCTCAATGGGCGAATCGCAGGACTTAACAAATTCGTCTCCAAATCTACAAACAAATGCTTACCTTTCTTCAAGATCTTTTGAAAAGCTTTGAATGGGGACATGAGGCAGATGAGGCCTTCCAAAAACTCAAGGCCTATTTGGCTGCACCTCCCCTCCTTTTGCATGCAACACTAGGTGAGGTGTTATATTTGTATCTTTCGGCCTCTCCATCGGCTGTAAGCTCAGTCCTCGTCAGGAACGACGATGGGGCACATAAGTCTATCTGATATGTGAGCAGAGCATACCGAGGAGCAGAAGTTAGGTATTCAAGATTAGAAAAATTAGCGCTCGCCTTGGTCACAATGGCGAGACGCCTACAACACTATTTTCAAAGTCACAACATAGTTGTCGTCATAGACCATACTCTTAAAAGAATCCTAGTAAATTCGAACTTATCCGGCAGACTTCTTAAGTGAGCAGTGGAACTAGGAGAGTTCGACATTCACTACCAACCAAGGGCAGCCATCAAAGCACAAGCCATAACGAATTTCATTGCCGAGCTTACACCAGTAGAAGAAGAGAACTGCAAGGATACCCAGATGACCAACGGGTACAGCCAGGAGCCTAGCAGAGACTCTCAAGTGCCCAAACTGGGCGCCCAGGTCAGTTCAGGCGCCCAACCTTCAACATCAAGCGTCCAAACAGCCTCTAGCACCCAAAGAGGGGCCCATGTAGCTCTTAGAGCCAAGACTGGCTCCCAGGCAGCCTCTTCAGGCACCCAAGCCCCATCTGGCGCCCAGGCTGCACCCCCCGGCATCCAGACAGTTTCCTCTAATGTCCAAGCTGCTCCCCCAGGCTCCCACGCTGTTCCCTCTAGCGCCCCGGCAGCTCCCCAAGGCGTCCAGTCTCCTACTTTGATTTCTAATCCGTAATCTCTTCTACTTTGGAAACTCTATGTAGATGGCTCCTCGACCAGTGAAGGAGGAGGAGCAGGCCTAATCTTGATCAGCCAAAATGGCACCACTTCTCAAGTATACAGTGAAGCCCTACTTTATTCCTTCAAACAATGAGACAGAATACGAAACCCTCCTCTCTGGATTATGATTGACAGTTGAAATGGAAGCTTAACACCTCGCCACCTACAATGACTCTCAGCTGATAGTTAATCAAGTGAAGGGAGAGTTCGAAGCCAAAGGAGCCAGGATGCAAGAATATCTTGGCATGACAAGAAACATGATCACAAAGTTCCACTACTTTCAGATAAGCCACATCCCCAGAAAAGACAACGTGGCTACAGACGTACTAGCAAGGCTAGCCTCATCCTTGAAAGCCCCACTAGGAGACCAGCATTCATTAGTCATCAGTTTGAACCAAGCATGCTAGACGTGGACACTGCAAACATCAACTGCACTTCGACCGAATCAAACCGGATGACCCCAATAAGGGCATAACTCCAAGAGGGTGTGTTGCCAGATAACCCCATGGAGGCCAGGAAGTTCAGGATGAGAGCCTTCAAGTTTATTATCTTGCAAGATACTCTGTACAAAAGAGGCTACTTCTTGCCATTACTGAGGTGCCTCTCACTTGAAGAAGCAGATTATGTCTTGTGGGAGATCCACGAAGGAATTTATGGGAATCACTTTGGAAGACGCTCCTTCGCCTACAAAGCGCTTAGACAAGGTTACATCTGGCCTAGCATGGCGAGGGACGCCTAGGAATTTGCCAAAAAATGCAACAAATGTCAGTACTTTTCCATGGTACCTAGGCAGCCACCGAAGGAGCTGACAACAATCATGAGTTCATGACCTTTTTCTAAATGGGACATCGACATTCTAGGCCCCCTACCTCTAAGTAAGGGACAATGCAAGTTCGTTGTGTTCGTCATCGACTACTTTACAAAGTGGACAGAGGTAGAACCCTTAGCAAGAATAACAGACGTAAAAGTGAAAGATTTTGTCTGGAAGAGCCTGATTTGTAGCTTTGGGATACCCTACACCATTGTTAGCAATAACGCCAAGCAGTTCGACAACAAGCTTCTGAACTCTTTCTGCTTCGACCTTCAAATAAAGCAGCCTCATTCTAGCCCAGCACACCCACAGGCGAACGGACAAGTAGAAGTCACGGTGAGGACAGTGCTATGCAACCTAAAGACAAGGCTCGAAAGAGCAAAGGGTCTTTGGGTTGACAAGTTTCCAGGTGTATTATGGGCCTATCGAACCACGTCAAGGACTCCTACTGGAAAAACTCCTTTCTCCCTCGTATTTGGAACTGAGATGGTCATCCCTGTGGAGATAGGGTTATATTCTCTAAGGGTCCAACACCACGACTCCTTCACCAACGAGGAAGGACTTCATATCAACCTCGACTTGGTAGAAGAGGTAAGGGAGATGGTTGTGGTCCGTAATGCGGAATACAAACGACACATGGCGAGGTTCTACAACTCGAGGGTGAAGCCTCGTTCCTTCCAACCAGGAGTCTAGGTCCTCAAGAAAGTGATCCTCGCCACAAAGGATCCATGCGAAGGAAAGCTGTGATCAAATTGGAAAGGACCCTACCTCATAACAGAAGTAGTGAGGCCAGACACCTATAAGATCCAAAATTCTAAGGGGAAGGTCTTACCCCATCCATGGAATGTTGAGCACTTAAAGAGGTACTATTAATGACACCTTGAGAGAGTTAAAGTAGTACAGTGGGGAATTTGGTTTTATTTTCTACCTTTTTTTGGAATTATTACTCAATATTCAATGTACTTTTTTGGGATTATTACCCAAAATCACTTGACATAAGCGATTAATGAATAAAATTCTCTATATTTTACTCCGAAAAGATCTTTGCATTGGCATTCATTTTCAAAGGAGTACCAGTACAAAAGCAAGGCTACAACCCTTTCTGAAAAAAAATAAAAAGTCACCAACACTCTAGTTACTCTCATGGTCCTCCTCCTCTTCCTTTTACTCATCATCCTCAGCAGATCCTCCATCATCCTCGTCAGCGCCTTAGTTGGCAAGAAGTCTAAAACATCAATATCAGAAAAGGCGACAGAGATCTTCCATCGAAGCTCATCATAATCATCAATGAAGGTATCAACAAGGCCAGCCTTCAAGTCTCTCTCAACCATGACAGCCTTCTCCTAAGCCTACAAAGCTTTCTCATGAGTAGCCTTCACCTCTGCCCCAGCGGCAGCGTCTCTGAACATGACCCTTTCACTAAGCGTGGTCTTCTCACGGACCACTGTAAGCTCAGCCTTGAGCTTGGCCGCCCTCCCATGGGTCGCCAAAAGCTTAGCATCACTGAGCATCTTTCGGACCTCAGCAAGCTCAGCCTCGAGTCTGACCACCCTCTCACGGGTCATCGAAAGCTCAGTCTCAAGGTCAGTCGCCCTCTCACGGGTCACCCCAAGATTAGCATCAGAAGCTCTACTAGCAGCTTCAAGCTCGACAATCTTCCCTTAGGCAACAAGAAGCTCATTTTGCACAACTTCATGATTATGTTTTAGCCGGTGAGAAAGGAGGGTCCTTGAGAACATAAACATGCATGCAGTTGAGGCTTGAAGGAAAGTGAAAGAAAAAATATTGTCAGACACTTATGGAGGGATGAGTGAAAAGGGAGTCAACAAACCCTTACCTGAGCCCAGCTTTCCAGAAAAGAATTCAGGATTTCCTCAGTACCCAAGGTGCTAATTGCATTCACATCGTTGGCGAGCACAAACTTCCCTATCCGATCCCTGATGACCGGAGCATTACTCAACATGGAGCTGACTTGAGAAGGTGACTGATTAAAACGGGGGGCAAAAGGTGTGGTCAGTGTAGGAGACTCTACGATGGCAGTCGCAACTGAAGGAGTCTTCGATTGAGAAGGCACCACCATAAAGGTCACTGGATGAGAACATGTTTGGGGCTCCACCGAAGGGGTTGCTTGAGGAAAGCTCATCTTGGGCTGTGCCATTGGAGAAGTCACCAAGGAGGCATCACCCGTCCTCGCCACTTTATGAGGAGGAGGGTTCCTACTAGAGAGGCGGGATCCAATTGCTTCTCTATCTATCGCTGTAAAGAAAACAGAAGCGTTATGAGAGATAAAAAATGTCAAGTAAAAGAGGGAGGTACCAAAGAATCAACTCAATCTTTCGCTTCGAAGAGGAGGCACCAGACTGCGGGGAGAGAGTAACAGCCCTAGCATCCTTGGGCAAAAGTGCTCCCAAGTCTTTATGAGGATAAGCCCTTACGGCCTGCAGCTTCCACTTTTGATCTTTGGAGAGCACATGCATGTTTACAAGAGGATAGTGAGCATGTATAAAAAAAATAAAAAAATAAAAAGGAGAGTAAATGAAGGGCGTACCAGGGTTTTTAGCGACACCCCTATCGTGTTGGTACCAGGGCCCTGTTGGCTTTTGCAGCCCATTCTCCACCAACAAATAAGAAACGAGATTTTCAGTTGTGACAGTTGGAGCGTAATCTCGTGAGCATATTCGTACCATTTCTCGTGGTAAAATAGTATCACCCTCTATTTGGAGCAAGAGTCTCACTCAAATTATAAGCTACATGGAATTCCACAGGAGAAGCATCCTCATGATGTACCTTCCCCCACAGTACAAGAAAGCCCAACAAGACTCTCCAACCATTAGGCGCCAACCGCCCCAGAGCCAAGGAAAAGTAATGCAAATTTTGACAAATGGATTGAGACATGGGGAATCTAACCCTAGCCTCAAGCATCTCCTCGTATATGAAAATGTCACCAGAAGAGTCATCACAAGCAAGCTCATCATCCCCAGCCCAACAAGACTCAAGATATCTTCATCTGAATTGAACGAACCTGAAAGGGTATTTACCTTGGACCCATCATCATCAAGTCCCACTTTGCCTTTGAGCTTCTTCTTTAAGGGCCATAAGGAGTAGCATGAGCCACCATCTTGGAAGTCTTTAGGGATCTGAGAAGTCACACTTGGAGGAGTCAGATCGTGATCATCAAGAGCGGCACCCAAAGCTTCCTTATCACCCACAATATTTAATCCAGCTCCTAGAGAAGTACCTGACCACATCTGCTTGCCCAAACGAAGCAGCCTGACGTTACCTAGCTCTCCCACGATGCACAAATCAGCGCCTGGAGTGGCGCCCAGATCTACCCCTATACTGTTTTGGGCACCTAGGCTGTTGCCTTGCTTGCCTGCTGGTCTGGGAAGCTCCTTTTCTGGCTTGTATGCTGTTGTCCAGCCTTCCTATTTGCACGCCCAAGCTGTCTAGCCCTCCTGTCTACACACCCAAGCTGTCCAGGACAGCATTTTCGACGCCCAAGTTATCCAAGAAAGAGCCTTCAATGCCTAAAGAGGCGCCCAGTTCATCGCCTAAGGTAGCGCCCACCATCTCTCTTCCTTCAATCTCCACCATTTCAATGGAGTTTTGCACATCTCCCTCCTCGATCGACATTGCTCACTTGGGTACTCTACTCGAAAAAAAGTAAACCCACCTATATATATGTATATATATTCGTGGCAAGATTCAAGAGGGCCACTCCTTAACCCTCTCAAGTTTCTATGGAATGGGTAGAACTTGGGCTCTCAAGGTTTTCAACAATGGATGTTAAATCTCAAGGTGAATGAAATGGGTAGAAAGAAGAAGAAGGTTATATTTATAGTCTACGGTTTTTAAAGAAGGAAAAACTCAAATTGAAAATCAAGGGCCCTCTTAAAAATCCTAGCAAAGTGGGCAAGACTTGAAATGTGCACAAAATCAAAAATGCATCATGCAGGGGGAAGTCTCCACCACTTAAAACTCAAGATGTAAACTAATGCACCCTTCTCTAAGTTTCCTTGGAAACAGAACATTGGGGAGAAAATGATTGGTCAAGCCCAAATAGCCCAATTTATGTGGGAAACCCAACCTCAATTAAAGAGCACAGTCTTACAAAGATCTACCAAGCCCAATATGGTCCAAGTCCGGTCAAACTCGTCAGCTCGATTATATCATCAAGAGAGAGAGCATGAGAGCCTTATCTGCACCGCTGGGAAAAAAGTCAACCCTCACCTCCCCCTTGGACCGAGTCTCATGGAGAACACTTCAACCACCTCGACCGTTGAGAAGAAGTCGTGAGCTCCACCGAAATTGCTGCTTAGTTGCTGTAAAGTCGCCCCAACCTGTTAAGGGGCGCCTATAAATTGTAAGTCCCACCAACACTTGGAGGGCAACACACTTTCACCTGAGCACAAATCATTCCTCTACCTCTAAGCTTGACTCTCTGCTCACTGCACACTTGATAAAATAAAGTGTCTGGTGACCTAAGCCATTCAAAAGTGGACGCAGGTTATATTGACCAAACCACTATAATCTTTGTCTTCTTTCTACTTATTAATTACTGCATTTAATATTGTTACTTGACAGGTGGTGCGCAAACTCATTTTGTGCATCATCAGATCTTATTAATAATTGAAGAGAGTCTAAGACGAAATTTTTTAAATAAGAGCTTATTAATATATTAGGTTAATTATAAAATGTCCCTCTCAACTTTAGGTCACATTTCAATGAGTTCTCTTTTATTTAAGTTTAAGGGAGAATTCATTTAGTCAATTAATTCAATCAAAAAAATTCAAATTAATTCTATCTCAACTTGTGGTTGTGTATCACTGACTGAACAATTAACTCCACCCACCAAGGACACTAACGAAAAACACCAATGCCACCCCTTATCCCAATTGACATCGCAGTCACCGCTCATTTATAAAAATAGGAAAATTTCTTTTTTAACCCCTTGTGGTTTGGGTTAGTTGCACTTTACCCCCTTTTGTTTTTTTAATAAACACTTCACCTCCTTATGTTTTTGGACTGAAATGCTACTGTTACAAATTCTGTCCAAATTAACAAAATTTGTAATGCACGTGCCGAGTAGTATAGAGTGCTCAATGCAATTTTTTTTTATTAAAGTCAACTTTTCTTTAAAAAGGCAAAAATGCCCTTATTTTTGCAGACTCTTCTTTCTTTAGCTCTCTCTCACCGACATGTTTATATTAATATGGTAATATAATTATTTAGTAATTCTTATATATGTAATGATGTAAGAATAAAACATATAGATTGTAACAATAAGAATACATACTAGGGAGGTAAATTGATTGTGAAGTTGAAGTTTTGAAGGCATTTAAGCTTGAAAAAGGTTGTTAGGTAAGTTTTTAAATATTTTAAGGTCAAAATAAGGTCTCCATTGAATCCGGAAGGTCGAAAAATATTGGGAGAGGTAATATGGGGTGTATTAGAAGTTGAGAAGTAATTTGGAGTCAAAACACATTTTAGTAAGAATTCGGGTAGAAAAGAATTTGACACTGTCTTAGTATTTAAGCCATAAATTTTTACTCCTAACTCCAATTGATCTAAAATTTAGTCACGTAGACGACTCAAGCCATATAAATAATTCATGTTACTTAGACGATCCAACTCACATAATCCTCTCGCGTCACATAAATAACTCTCATAACACTACCGTATATCTCCGCTCAATTAATTATTCTCAACAGACTGGTTATGATGACTTGGCTAGATTATTATGTATGTATCTGTTGGCAACACTTTTTTCCTAGTAACGGGAAACACAATGAGTTGGAGGTTTGTACCATATATTGAAAAGTTGGGTGCATGTAGAAAATACAATTGGTCTGAAGCTATAACTGATACTTTGCTTTCATCCTTGAAGAATAAGAAGAAAACACCGACGACTATCAATGGATGCGTCCTCCTAATACTGGTTAGTGTTTTAATAAAAGTAATATGTTAATTTGAGAATTGAAATTACTTTGCTATAATCCAATATGATCTGGTTATCGTTGTAACGTTCTGATTTTTCTCTTCTTTTCAGAGACGTTAATTGATATAAAAACACTCAAATAAAATAACAGAGCGCTAATTGTCCCATTAAAATTTTATTTATCAAAATCATCTCCAAATACAAATGAATCCGTCAATATATTAAAACATCAATTACATCGACATCTCCTCATCTTTAATATTTTGATTATGTAACACCCATTCCTCCACATGACATAATAATGTCCGTTTTAGGTCCACATGGCATAATATTGGTCTTATGCCATGTAAGGCGAGTGACTTACTCATAAGCCCAATAACTTTCCCCTCCCTAACGGATGTGGGATACCAGGATCTCACAATCCACCCCTCAGGGCTACACGTCCCCATGCAACAGCTTATCAACTACCTGTCTGCCCATTACAAGCGAGCACGGCAGGGCCCCATACTCGACTCAGGCGAGAGTCGTCTCTGATATCTTGGGTTTTATACTTAAGGGATTAAAATGCATTGAGATCTAGTGGTCAATTAGAATTAGATTGACTAACTCGATGATTAAGTTTCGAGGACAAAACTTTCTTTAAGGGGGTGGATTGTAAACACCCACACTTTTATATTTATATAGCAAGTAATTAGTTATAAAATGCTAATATATATAATGATGTATGTATGAACTATGTAGATTGTAAGAGTAGAAATAAAAATGTTAGTTGATTCAATAGGGTATATTGTAGAAGTTTAGAAGTATTCCAGAGTGAAAGTACACTTTAGAGAGACTTTTGATAAAAAGAATTTTGGACATTTTCTTAGTATTTGAATCGTAACTTTTTATTCTAATTTCCATTTGATCTGAAATTTTGATAGGAGATGGTAGACTTCTAGGGATACAAAAGATTATTTCACAAAAAAAATTTAAATCGACCTCTAAGTAGGACAAAACTTTACTGGAAGTTTCAGCAGAAACTGGAATGACGTTCGAACGCCAAATGACGTTTGAACGTAAAGCAGTAAGTTGCACTATTGACGTTCGAACGTCCATAAGTCCCAATATTTTGGAGTCTGATGAACTCTAATGAAAATTCAAAAGTACTGGGAGCAATCAACGTTCGAAAGCCAAAATGACGTTCGAACGTAAAACAGTCATTTGCACATGTGACATTTGAACACCAAATGACGTTTAAACTTCAGTTACGAAATCTGACTTCCAGAATTGTGCACAGGAGTTCATTTCTTCCACTATAAATACTTAAGCACGCCTCCATTAGCCTCATTTCAACATTTCTAACCCTAGGAAAGCTTAGAGAGGAAGAAAGAAAGGTAAAAACAAGAGATTCAAGGGTTTATTCGAGTTGTGAAAGATCAAATCTTCATATTCTTCACACAAATACTAAGGAAGCGAAGTAGGGGATTCTTCTCAAGTTCATTCATTGAGGCTTAGGGTATAATTATGTATGTTTACAATCTTCTTGATAAATATATGATAGATATGCATGAGTTCTTGATTTCTTTAACATTAAAACATAGTCTTGAACAAAATATATGTTTGGGTTCAAGGAATATTTGTTCTTGAATTTTTAAAACCCTAGTTTTTTCAAAATACATGTTCTATTGTGAAAATCATATTGATTCTTGATTTCTAAAGTCCCATTCTTGATTGAATCATGCTTTTATCTAAATCTTGTTCTTGTTCCCATGAATCTTGAGTTTTGGCAAAACCCTAGAAATTTGATATTGAAATTATGAATGATTTCTTGATATGATCTCTTGCATATTTTAATTCCTTTATTAGTGTAGTATATCGAGAATAGTAGAATTGTGATACTTTAATTGTTAATGGAAATTATAATTAGTTAAGATTATGGTTGTTGAGAATATTATAGTTTCATCTCCTGTATGGTTTGTTGTGATAGATTTGATTTGCCTTTGAGAGCTGTCGTAGAGTGTTAGAGATTAGTCTATCCCAGTGGGGTGAGATGTTTTCCTAACACTTGTAGTGGATTATTGTTTGTGAGAGCATCACTATTGTTCACATACGTTCGAGATTAAGGAACGGTAAACCTTTCCTGGAAAGGATTCGTTAGTGCCGTGGAAGACGGTACACGCCCTTTCTAAAGTATTTGTGATTGATGGGTGAACTAGGTAAAATCACTTTGTAGATTCTTGAAAAACATCCAACATACATGACAATGGGGATAAACCTACATACATGAGAATATGAAATGATGCTACTAAATTATTTATTGAATGCTTTAATCTCTTACATGTTTATTTCTTTCATTGAGTTACTATATTCCGTACACTTGGGATCATTACAACGATCATGGTTTAATTTTCAAAATATATATATGCTATTTTCCAACAAAGACTTGCCATCTTTTATTTGTTCTAAAACCTTGTTGGGATTTGACAGGGATTTTCTATAGGCTTTTGCTCAACCCCTACAAACAATATCATTTTCAGATTATGATATAGAAGAGGAGCTCGGAGTTGATGAACCGATACATTGGGAAGCTCCAATAGATGGGAACGTGAATCCCGAGGTGGATATTTAGAGTTACATTTTCTTATGTTCTAGACTAAAAAATTATTTTTGAGACAATATAAAGTCTAATATTTTGTTATTCCGCTGCAAGACAATAGTTAAATTTTGGGATGTAATTTTCATAGTTGGACATATTCTTTTGGATGATGTTGTATCTATTGTGGATGTTGAATGAAATTATTTTTGGTTACGAAGTTCATTTAGTTGCTCTCATGATGTGGTGGGTTTTATATTGTAATGTCATCCAAGATAAATTTTGGGGCGTTGCAGCTTATCTCATTCCGATCTTTTCTCTAAAGTCAGTCTGAAAATATTAAATAAAACGGGCAAGTATACAATATGACGAGTAAAAAAATATATGTTCAATTACAACAATCGAGTATCACAAAGTATCTCAATCAACAGATGTCAATATCAAATTTACATCACAATCCTGTCTCAATATCCGCATAACACGATCAAAGAGACAAAAATATTCAACGATATTCAACCGAAATTTTAAAATAACAATAGAACAAGTTGGAATACAAATCATAGGATAATCAAAGAAATACTTTTTGCAAAGAGATTTAAGAAGAGCATATTGCATATCACCTCGTATCTCAAAATCATTGTTTGAATTTTATAACTCAGTTTTCTTCATCTTTTCCCCAACTTCTCCTTCCTTCTCTCTGGGAGGTCACCAATGTATTTTCCTCCTAATTCCATAGCCAAGTCTCTTATTTATAGGCCTTCAGGACTCCTAGGAATATTCTAGAGGAATATTCTAAAATGTGAAATATCCTGGGAATATTCTAAAATGTGGAATATCCTAGAAATATTCTAAAATCTTCTAGAACCTTCTAGATCTTTTGAAAGGATCCATTTTCGTCCCAAAACGATTAAATTCATCTGGTTTTAAGTTCAAAATGATTTTATTTGAACTTTAATTCAATTATAAAAAAATTATATTAAATTTATTTATGAGAACCTTTTTGAGGTCAACCGCCACCCAGACGCCTCAAAAATGTGCAAAATTTGACTATCTCAAAATTCGACGAAAATTTTCTAGGTGACTCGGTTTCGTGAGACAAATTCAACGGTGAAGTTCGTTGTGTCATTTAAGCTCTAGATAAATACTTATTTTAAATTCACACTATATTGGCGAATTATCGTTTTGCCCTTTTTCAGAAAGAGTTCAAATTTATCCGGGTTTTACATTCTTTCCCCCTTAAAAGAATTTTGTCCACATAATTGCATTTAAACTACTTCTAAAAAATTGGGATCTCACAATGTTGCAGTATTGGTTGTGTGAACACATCTCCATGATGACTCCAAGCATTAAAAGGTCATTTCCTTGGCTCCTGACATGGAACTTACCGGGGCTAATAAGAGCAATCAAGTAAAAATGTTTGACAAACATCATGGCAAATGATGTAAGCCTCAATTCATATATAGTTGTCCCTTTAACTTGTAACTATTTTTAAAAAGGTTACTATGTAACTGTTTGTTAATTAAAATTATTTTACACTCAGATTATGAAGCAAGAATTGATGAGAACTAAGGGATAAAGGATATTTATCTCATCAAAGAAGAATGCAGAAAAAAAAAAGCGAAAAAAACAATGGAAAAGGAATTAGATGACAACAAACAACTTGACACAGAAGAAAATGGTGTTGACACAGGAGAAAATGGTGTTGGTGATAAGCCATCAAGTGGTGATAATGAATGGTCAAATGAAATGAGAAAATTGGTTGACTTAGTTGAAGTGAATGTTACTCAACCAACAGAAAGGCAATCAATAGAACATGATGTTTGGAATGACAATGAAAATGACAACATTATAAGAGAGAAAGAGAGAGAGAGATGGAGCTCAAATGATTGTTTTTGAGTTGATGATAAAGGATAAATTCAACTAAGAAAAGATTGTTGAGTTGTCCAATGAGAATGAAGTGTTGAAACGACGCATGCAAGATACTGTTGACATGGTGCATCACAAGTTACATATAAAATTAACTGTTATAACAGCATGTTTAATATTCATACATTTTCTTGTTGTAGCTCTATGGAAATTTGTTGCATAGTTTTGTGATTCTTGTGTGTAACTATATTGTACCTGATTAGTATAACTATTTTTGTATAGTGATTTATCTATTAAGTTCATTTATTTGGTACTTGTGCTTGTGTAACTATTTCATCAATGTTTTTTGTGTAACTGTTTTTGGTTTAACATGGTAACTGTATGGTTCAACAATTTTGGTACATGTTGGATGTAAGTTTTTTTTTTTCCCCGATAGTTAACTATGTGGTGAAATCATATTGGTACATATTTGATTAAGTGTTTGTAATTCTTGATGGCTTGTTTTGTGGTAACTGTTGCACTATCTAATATGTTGTAACTTTATGTTTTAACTGTTTTGTATGTAACTTTGTGAAGTAACTATTTTTGGTAATTATTTACAATATTGGTTAAATGAAATTTTTATGATAATTTGATGCAGCAAGCTGAAGTTCAACGAGACATTCTATACGATGATAATGTTCACACATCATAAATGACGAATTACATGTTGCAAATAGTTGATAGAGACACAAAAATCGTGCAGCTAGAGACATTGGTTCATACAATGCGCACCAAAAAAAATACAACTGAGGCTGAAAATCTGACATTAAAAGAGAATGTCAAAATATTAGAAGTTGAAAAGGAAGAATTAGTTGATCAAATAAACGAGTTGACAATACACAACATCACTTAGATGTTGCATACCACCAAGCCTAATGACAGTGCAGATAATGGTCAAACGTCAATGGCCCGAAAGCTGAAGACTAAAGAAATGAAGAGAAAAAGATATGAGGATTACTTGTATAACAATAAAGGGACAAGGGACACATTGAAGCTTCACATTCAATTATCACCCTTGCGGATGAAGTAGAAAAGATCAAGGCAGCGAAAGAAAACGAGAAACACAATAAGTAAATTGCATGGTTGTGGAAGATTTGTCAAAAATCGAATCCGTCTATCTATAATCAATTAAAACTAATCAATGATACAGAAGGACCTACGTAAATATATTATATATTCTAACATTTATGTATTACACTATAGTTATTTAGTTAAAATCCGTGGGTTTATTCACTGTACATTTATACAAAATATAACCTTACCTTATATGACTATGCTATGATCATGTATGACACTCATTTGGTCTAGTGTTTCAATTGGAAGCTACATAAATGTTGAAGATGCATTGAAACTGATGGGAGGATGTGCATTGTACAATAGTGTAAGTATTACACTTAATAGTTTATTTGTCCATATCTTATTAGTGTACAACTTACAATGTTTTCCTATAATCTGTTTGATAGTTGCAAGTATATTTTGCATCTTGTATCGAATTTTAAAAAATAAATATCTAATTTATTTCCCATGCCATAACATTGATTTGTATGTGTAACTATTAAGTCTACATATGAATTATTTGAAAAATCTTACTCACTCTGTTTTGGACGATGTTTTATACATTATAACAGATTATAGATCGTTGGGGAGATATGCTACATGAACTGGATGCAAAAAAGGAGCAGTCAACCTATAAAAAATGTTGTTTCTTCTTCAACAGTCTATGTTGGGTACATTAAAATTTAATAACATGTTTTTTTTTATTTCAATGTCATTATATTTCATTTTAATTGTCCATAAAATGGAATATTTGTAGACGTTCATTACAAAAAAAACATGGATTTGTGCAAAGAACAAATTGACAAAAACCTCATTTTGGGAAGAGATCGTCAATTCCTTGTATTTTCCATGAATTCAAATTGTCAAAACAACCTTGTGGAGCCTTGGCATTGGAAAGTCTTAGTGTTGGATACTGATGCTGGATCTTGGACACACTATAATTCTATGAAACCACAAAAAGTGAGGAGGGACGTGTGGCCGAAGGATGCAAGAATATAGGTAAAAAACAATTGAAACCTTTTTTTAAAATATATTTTGCAATATCATATTCATCACTAACACCTATCATTGAAAAAATGTAGAAAGATTATGTTGAACATAAAATTAGTAAAATGAAAGTGGTCAATGGAATTGACATTGACCCCTCAGACAATGTTCTTCCAATAACATCGTGTGAGAAAATTCCACAACAAAGGGCAAATTCCTACGTATTACTTTGCAACTTTAATTCATACAAATTCAAAGAAATTGTATTAACAAAACATATAATGCAATGTCGATTATGGATTGTTCGTTTGCTACATAAAGAGACAGCTTGCAAAGGACAAAGAAATACAAGAAAAGTTGACAACTGCACAAGTGAAAAATTTTCGAACAGAAATGATGAAAATGTTCTTAAACCATTCCAATTCTTGGACACTAAATGAATTCTAAGAAAGGATGAAATTGAAGGAATTATATGAATAGTCATATTTGAGATGTTGTTGCATTTTTTGGGGATCATTAAATGAACACTTTGTTTGGTGTATGTAATGGATATTGTTTATCATATGGAATTTCAAAATCATATGATAAACATTGGTTGCCTCAAAATGCTTTCTAGTATTTTGTGAATATATTCATGATGAAATATTACCAATTACTTTTCTTTAACTGTTTGATGTAACTATTTGGTGTAACATTTTTTTAGTTTGTAAGAAATCTTCTGTCTACAAATATATGCAGAGTAGTCAAGTAAACAGTGGAAGATGAAGAGGTCTTTGATTTAGAACAAAGGTGAGCCACCATGAACTGATGCAGTCCATTAAACATTCAAAAAATAGTCCGAAAACTTGTCCATAATAGTCAGAAAAAACAGTCCAGTAAACAATCCAAAAAAAAGTCAAGAACAGTTCAGCTTAAATAATGACGTGAACAGTAACTCAGAAAAAATTCCAGTCCAAAAAAATAGTCCAGCAGAATCAATCCAAAAACACATATTAGAACACTCCAGCTGAAACAGTGACGTGAACAGTAACTCAGAAAAAAAATCCAACTGTAGTAGATAAGAGAGACAAGACTCCAATTGCTAGAAGAATCCATTTGAACAACCAAGTAAATAGTAATGTGAACAATGACCATGTCCCAGAAGTCCTGGAGGCATCCTTGATATACACATTGATTTGATCAAAAATTGAATAACTAAACTCTAGACTGTGTAAAATAACTGTTTGGTGTAACATGTATGGAGTTGCTTTTGTAATTTGGAAGCGGGTTGCTTGTCATAGTGCTAGGCCTCTGTGTTGGAATATATATATGTATAAATATATAAATGTTGTATTAGTTGATCCAAATTTTCAAAGGATTAGGTGATGCTAGCAAGTAAATGTGTATTATGTGGCCATGCGATGGAATCTGTAGAGCATGTGTTTATTCAGTGTGATTATTCTGCTGTTATTTGGAGGAAATTAATTGTCTAATGTGGGTTCCATGCAGTAAGGGATGACTTCTCCACAGACTTCTCTCATGATGTCAGGCTTCCTTTGTGAGCCAAAATGTTGATGATTCATGATAAACAAGGCCTGCAGAAGTTGACGAAAGAAAATTGTTGCATGTTGATCATTGTTTTTTTTTCTTTTCTGTTGATTGGATTGGGAATAAGGCAGGGTTTGTCTGCTTTTTCTTTCAGTGTAGTTATTTTTTTGAGCAATGAAATAAAATGTTGATTTGCTATAAAAAAAAATGACGTAACTCTTTCATGTGATCTCTTGTTTTAAGTAGTTTGTAGAATGTGTTTGGTGTGACCATTTGACGTTACTGTTTATTTGGCGATACTATTTAAGTTTTCTTGTTGTGACTACCTAACCGTCCACAACGACCGCATCGAATTCGTCTAATAAGTTCTCCCCTTGACCTAATTTTACATTTTTTTTGTCGGCCCGGCTGCTTCTTTGTTGATGGTGGAAAAATCTCAACTTCGTCAACATTGAAGCTCGAACGACCAAGAGTCGGGATTGGGAGTATAGGTTGAGCATATGATTTCTTGTATATTCCCTTCACCCAAATTGTAATAAAACAAAAATTATGGATATATTCATGAATTGCTACAATGTTACGTCATCCCCAAAAAATTACTCATCATACAGAAATTTGAACTCATATTATAAACGCCCTATTAACAAATCCATAAATGGACGACTACAAAATAAAACAGCAATTGAAAAAAAAATATTCAAATAACAAATTTATTAATTAAAAATAGTAATACAATCACAAGAGTTTTTTACAAGTTTTCTTGTTGTGACTACCGAATCGTCCACAATGACTACATCGAATGCGTCTAATAAGTTCTCTCCTTGACCTAATTCTACATTTTTTTGGTCGGCCCGACTGCTTCTTTGTTGATGGTAGTAAAATCTTAGCTTTGTCAACATTGAAGTCTAAACGACCAAAAGTCGGGATTGAGAGTATAGGTTGAGCATATGATTTCTTGTATGTACTAACATGATAATAATAATCAACAAACTCATTCATATTTCTCTCTCTCTTATGTATCGCCGCTACTGCATGAGAACAAGGAAACCCATTAATCTGCCTTTGAAAGTATGAATACGTGTCATTCTGAATGTCGACTGAAATAGAAGGATTTGAATTAACTTCAGGCACATCATTGTTCAAAACACTAACAGAACAAAACCTACTTTCGGCAAATACAACTTGTAATCTTGAATCCATCTCAGGACATAAATTTTCATTCCATGTACACGCAATGCTCATCCTAGCACCCATTTGATTCATAATTTAACACCTGGATAGTGTCAACCATGCTCGTGATGGGTAAATGTCATGCTTTCACAATCCATGAACTGAACGACTCCACTGCATTAGAGTTTATCTCGCCGTAACATCTACCTCTAAAGTATGCATTTGCCCCAATACTCGTATGGAAGATTATCCAAAAAATATTCAACAATGTATCAACCCTCACGTCGGAAAAGCTTCAATTTTTTGGGTAAACAATGAAATGGTGGGGCATAAGCACACTCACGCAACACCACCACCATATGCTCCATAAATCCATTTGAATACCAACTACCGCTGAACTTGTCCTTCAAATTCACCTTCAAGTGAAGCAAATAGAAAGCGTGGTGACAACTTGAAAAAATCTTTGGCATGGCTTCCAATAAACCAACATTACGATCAAAGACAAATGTAATTTCTCTACCCGGATCCAAAATCTTTAACAATTGTTGTAAGAACCATAACCAATTTGCCTCATTTTCTGAGTCAACAATCGCAAACGTTAGCGGGTATAATCCTGAAAGACAAAGGTAAATGTATATATAGTTAAGTAACATATTAAAACAATAGCCTACAGATTCACATCATAACAACAATATTCAACAACCTGTTATATTTGAAATAGTTACAATAAACACATACAGTTACATTACTTAAGTATTACAAAATATAGACATCATACAGTTATAGTATACAGTTAAAACAAAAAATATGCATAAACACCATTTTTTTATAAAGCATAAAAATGAAAATACAACCCACATCATACAGTACATATGAAAAATCAAACACTACGAAAAAGTAAAATGATCAAATACGACAAAGAAAATTCAAAATCAACACGCACATAAAAAAATAAGTTAAAAGACTTATACCCTGATTACCATCCTTCACAATTGCCGAAAGAATGCATCTTTTGTACTTTCCTTTAATGAATGTCCCATCAATGAATAAAATTGGACAATAATAATTGAAACTTTTGATGCAAGCCTTGAAGGACACAAACAATCTTTGGAAGTGCTTAGACTCCTCATCACAATGTAAAACTATATGGCTTTCAGGATTTGTATTATTTGCAGCATCCACATACCAACGTAACTTTTTGTACGACAACATATGATTCCCAAATAACATACTCTTTGCTTTTTCCACCCTCATCCATGCTTGCTGATAAGATACATCAAGACCACAAGATATAAGGAAATCACAAACCACGTTGACTGGACAAGTGGACGTCTCGTCACGAACATTATCAACAATCAAATCTGCAATCATATTGCAAGACAATCTCTTGTTCTTTGTGGAATGCAAATGCTACACCACAGACGTGTTCATTATTCATTTTTCATATGTAAAAGAAACCATTAAGATTTTGAATAGTTGCATTGACATGTCATTCATACCCTTTATCATACTTCGATATGCACTCAGCAATAACTCTATCCCTACAATTTCTCACATAATTAAACTTAAACCCAATCTTGGTTAAGTATTTGCACAGAGCTTTCCAAAAATGTGTGACACCACCATCAAACTTTTGGCCTACATGTCTTATTTCATTTGACCAACCAGCTATTAACAATACTTTTTCCGTATGTGAGAAAAAGCAAGGGAGCAAATCATCATCAGACTCGACACCATCATCAAAAATATGAACATCTTCAAGCAAATTATCATCAACCACCACACGTGACTCTTTATATTGTCTCGTTACCCTGACCTCAACATGATTGACATTTATCAAACGCATTATATCAAACATATTACGCAAGTCCTCATCATTTTGTAAACAACATTTTGGGTGACTTGGATAGAATATGGCATGACAACAGATAAATTCTCCTACTCCTTCCATTTTTCGCAAAGCCTACTATAAACGAAATTGAATGTTGCACGAACAGAACTGTAAAACCCGAGCATTCGCGCGTACAAAAAGAAAAAAAAAACATATATATTTGGAATTATTTTATGTAGTTAATGTTTTATTATGTATATAGAAAAAAAAACAAAATTGAGTTATTTACAAAAATGCCATTGCATGGCATTTCTTCCCAAGCTGTTGCCTGGCAGCACAAGGATGCACCTCATCCTTCTCCAACCTTCCAGAGGGCTTGAGGAGCTGTATTAAGACCTCAGCAAGTCTCTGGATAAGGAGAACCACTAAGAGAGGAGAGAGGAAGAAGAGAGAAGCTAGAGAGAGAAGAGAGAAATTTGGAATTTTGGTTTTGTGGAAGAAGAAGTTTTGAACGATCAGAGGTATGCTACTAGGCTAATTTGATGGCTAGAAATCTCATGGTATCATTAGAATTGCATATCATGTACTGGAATTGCTTGATTTCATGTTTTAAATTTTCGGGTTCTAGATGTTTATGAAACGGGTTTGAGATTTGAGCATGATTTGAGTTAATTATTTGGTATGGCTGAGTTTGGGAGGACTTGAGGAGTTGTTTGGTGGTGGAATCGTGGGTTGCCGTGGTCTGTGGTGGTGTAATGGTTGTGTGAGAGTTTGAGAAGGTGAAAATATGATTTTGATAAAAACTTGTTTAAATTTTAAAAGGGGGCTTGGGTCTAGCTAATTTGGGGTCAAGGAATCCATTTATGACCTCAGAATTGGATTTGGAGGTCGTTTGGGGGGTGAAAAGAGTAGTTGCAGGTCTGAACATATACCAAAACCCTTATTTTTTGTTAACTTTGACCTCTTTATTTTATGGGTTTAAGCTTAATTCAAAGCTTGAAAATTATGGGGTTTGTTAGAGTGATGTGTGGTGAGTGTTTAGGTTCAAAAATTAGGTGAAAAGGGGTGTTGAGTAGGGAGAAACAAGGGTGAGAAGTAGGGGGGTTAGGCTGCTAGAAGGAAATTAGGGTTTTTAGTCAAGGTGCTCAAGGAAGAAGATGAAGACACCAGTGCACCCCGTCGGCGCGTGAGGGCGCGTCCAGCATCCGATTGACCTCTAGTTGGTCTCAAAAGTTCCCTAACATCCGTGTGGAGGTCTCGGTAAAATTTCAAGTCGATCCGATGGCCGGATCTATATGAGGAGTAAAATGACTTTTTTGACCTCCGGGGTCAATTTGACCCAATTTTAGGGTGATTTTTGGAAAATAAATTTTATATTCATCTTTAGGTAGGTTAATTGAGTATGTGTATTAAATTTCATCGAAAAATAACACTTTTTAATTTTTGGCCATTTCAGATCAAAATACCGAGCGGGTAGGGTTTCTCAATTCCGGAACAGGCGATGCTTTCCAAACTTGTTTCTAAATTATTCCATATGTTATTTATGATGTTTTAGCATGTTTTAAAATATATGATTGGGTGTTTTGAATAGTGATAGAAATTCGGACCCGGATCAGGGTTTTTGAGTGCGGTTTGCACTAATGTTTTAGAAATGATCGTATTGCTTGAATTATTCGCATTGACTGAAATTCTGGGATCCTTTTTAATGAAAATATAAGTGCACACGGGTCGAGTGGCAAAAGGGTTTACATTCCAGTTTGAGGCCGTAGAGGGTACTCATTGAGTTTGTAAATGCCTGGGTGGCCCAGTTGGTCTTCGGACTTGGGTACTGAATTGGATCGTATTGACTTGGGAGCGTATTTTCCTTGGGGTGAAAGTCCCCTAAATTATTGGATCGTATGGATCGTATTGACCCTAAGTGGTCTATTAGGATGAATTGCCCACCAGTGTAGCACTGTACTCGAATTTCGGAACTCTCTTTTACAATTTTGTTTAACTACTACAGTTTCAAATGCAATGATATTTTTGTTGATGTATATGTATCAAATGCTTGTTTGGATTTCTGCCCAATCATGTTAACATATGTTATTTTTAAACTCGTTTGCTTGGAAATTGAGTCATTCTATTGAGCTGTTGATGCTCACCCTACATTACTTTCCCTTTTTCAGATACGACGAAGTTGAGAGAGGTGTACATAATAACCTACTAAGGTTTCTGTATATATATTAGGAAGATGTATCCAAAGTTTGTAGTAAAATAAACGAAAACATAATGTGTAATGTGTACTCAATTAGATATTAATTTACAATAGTCTGGAATATGTTAGTGTAGAAGTATTGTATATGTTTTTATGATAAGATGTGGTTTGTATGTTTGTAGGTTATTATGCTATGTTACATGACGATTCGATATGATAATGTTCCATAGATTAAAGTAACACCTGTTACATGTCGTGTCGACTCGGGGTGTGACAAGAACATCTGATAATAAAGGTGTTAACACCATATTTGCATACAAGCAACACTATTCCCTCTATTCCTGATTAAAACATTAAAAAAACGAATGATATTGTGTCAATTCAAAACGAAAAGAATAACAGTTATACAAAACAGTTACTCAAAAAAATTAATTCAAATTACTGAATTAATTAGTGACATACTGAGAGAAAAAAGATAAAACAAAAAATAGTTACAATATACATTATTTGCCAAAATAGATATTGGTTGAAAAATTGCGTACAAGAATAGTTACACTAAAACGTGAGTTTGATTAAAAAACATTTACACTCATTAAAAACCAAAACAGTTTTTTTTTCCGTTCATCCGAACAATGAACAACATAAAACAATTTTTGCTTCATAACATGAGGATAAAATAAATTAATTAACAAACAGTGACATAGTAACCTTTTTTCGAAAAAGTTCGTTAATGTCTATACCAAAAAAAAATTATACCCATTAAAAACAGTTACACTCATTAAAACAAAATCAATTTTTCCCCCTTCATTCCAACATCAAGCAAACATAAAAACAAAATCGAACATAAGAATTTCCCAAAAAAATGACAGAATAAAAAAAATATATACTTATTATGTCTATACGAAAAATAGTTACATCCATTAAAACCAAAAGCAATTTTTTTTCACCTTCATTCTAACAATGAACAAACATTAAAAAAAATCAAACATAAGAATTTCAAAAAAAAAATGATCGGATAAAAGAAGAAATATATTTATTATAACTATACCGAAATATAGTTACACCCATTAAACCCAGTTACACTCATTGTTATTGTTCATCATAAAAAAAAAGAAAGAGGAATTCGAGTTACTGTTCATCGTCAAAAAAGAGGAATGCGAGTTTTTTTCCCTTCATTCCAACAACGAACAAACATAAAATAAAATCGAACATAGAAATTTTTCCAAAAAAAATTACAAAATAAAAGAAGAAATATAATTATTAACAACTAATCTTTAAGTTAATGACGATGATTGATATTTGCAGTTCTTTTTTTCAAATAAATCCACCATCAGAGAAATAAATCGATCGTTGAATAAGACTCTTACTGTCAAGATCAGATGAACACAGACATTGAAGAAGACTCTTGCCGCAAAGATCATTTTT
Organism: Ilex asprella; assembly: GCA_023539305.1. Lineage (NCBI taxonomy): Eukaryota > Viridiplantae > Streptophyta > Magnoliopsida > Aquifoliales > Aquifoliaceae > Ilex > Ilex asprella. The sequence continues at coordinate 19,725,207 of CM042190.1, read as the reverse complement.
TTTTTTGAACAAATAGTAGAGACGTTTCAAGCCTTTTTGTGTTACTGCATAAACTTTTTGTCTTACTGCAAAGATCACTTCTGGAAACACAGGCTTTTATTGCATACAAAACTGTTCATTCAAAATTTAAAAATTAAAGATAATAAATATATTATATTTATATATTTGTTTCATTAAATAATTTTCAATGATGATTGTACAAATTAAAAAAGAGTGGTTAAGTAAAAAAAAATATTTATTTGAATTTTGAACCTAAACAAAAAAAAATTATATAAATTATACTTAAATAGAATAAATCTAAAAATTTACACCCACATCTAAAAAAACCTCATTTTCAGTGCTCCTGACGGGCACAACCATTCTCTGGTCTTCCGGTACACACTCTATAATTCCCTTCGTACTATATAATGCCTCAACCTCCCTCTTAAAACCCTAATCTCCTAACTAGTGACCTGAGCCAGAGCAGGAGCATTTCTGCTACATCGTCGAGGCCTCTTAGCCGTTCAATCGACGATGAAGGTACATACGATTTGTTGCAAACGGAAAAACCCTAAATTTCAATCCATTAAGTTCTAATCCCCTCTCTATGCATAGATCTATGTATGTATGTGTATATTTTTTTTGCTTTACTGTTGATATTGTTTATTGTATATATTTGGTTGCAGTTCAACATTGCAAATCCGACGACTGGGTGCCAGAAGAAGCTCGAAATTGACGATGACCAGAAACTGTACGAAATACTCTCTTTAATTTGCATTTATTGAAATCTTTGAGGCCTATAGCTATTGCTTTTTTGCTTATTCACCTCACTGCCCAATCCTAGTTGTTTTATGACCTATGGTAACATTTTAAGCTTAGTTTTTCAGTTTTGTAGTGTCTTTTGTTGATCTCAACAGTTATGTAAGTATATTCTTGTTTTCGAGCCCTGATGTTTGGCGTAAGCTTAGTTTATATTGTTTGATTGTAATAATAAATTATCACTTTGATTTTCTCGTTTGGGTTGCATTTTTGTTAGAAAATCTCAAAAACAGTGAGCGTAAAATATTTGGCGTTACCATGGACCTCCTATTTTAGTTTTTCATCAATAATTGGTAGCCATTATTATTTAATTTTTTTGTTAGAAAAAGGATGTGTTAGTTTGCTGTCTGAGGGAAATTATGGCCATTATATAGGGCAATGGAGAAATTAGGTTTATGTGACCAACTTGGACAAAGGTTTTGTTGAGTCGAGTTGAATTGTGCTGGTGGAAGTTGGAAAATTGATGAAAAGGCTCCTTTTTTTTGGCTGGTCTTTGATTTATTTTGCTGAGTGGAAGATTTGAATAGCAATTTCATGGTAGACTTCTTATTTAGTTGAGGAAAATTGAAAATCTGAACCAAATTTCTAGCTTGGCATTTTTTTTTTAATTTCTATTCTCTTGTATCCATTTTGTATAGGATGGGAGCTGTTTCTTGATATAGGAGTTTTGATTATAAAAACATGATATTGGCCTGTTGTGTGTGTTTGCATGAGACCCAGAGATTTGTTGGTGGATGTTTCTTTATTTTGATGTCAAGTGGCATCTATCTATTATATATGATAGATTGCATTTGCTATTAACTTGTTATTAGAATATATCACTGAGAATATGATCATGCAGCCGCGCTTTCTTTGACAAGAGGATCTCACAGGAGGTCAGTGGGGATGCACTGGGAGAGGTAAGATTTAGTTCTGGTATTGTATTATTGTTAGCCTTTCACTTAACCTTTTGCTTAAATATGAGTGATATGTTGACATGTATACATTTGAAATGATTTGACAGGAGTTCAAAGGCTATGTATTCAAGATCATGGGAGGCTGTGACAAGCAAGGTTTTCCAATGAAGCAGGGAGTCCTGACTCCAGGCCGTGTTCGTCTTTTGCTACATCGAGGTTGGCGAAATGTGGATCTCATAACCATTTGTCCACGTTAGCATATTATCTTATATCCTCTTTGGATGATTGTTCCTGAACTTGCTTTTCATTGGAACAGGCACTCCATGCTTCCGAGGATATGGTAGGCGAAATGGAGAGCGCCGAAGGAAATCTGTTCGTGGGTGCATTGTTAGCCCTGATCTCTCAGTTTTGAACTTGGTCATTGTGAAGAAGGGTGAGAATGATTTACCTGGACTGACTGATATTGAGAAACCAAGGATGAGAGGTCCAAAGAGGGCATCGAAGATCCGGAAACTATTTAACCTCTCCAAGGAGGATGATGTTAGGAAGTATGTCAACACCTATCGCCGTACCTTCACAACGAAATCTGGTTAGTCATCAAATCTATTGGTTTGCTAATTCTAGTTTTTGCAGAGAACTGAAAAAGTGATAAGAATAAGATTTACACAAAACTTTATAGATGGTGAAGAATGGTGTGAACAAGTGATGAAGTTTAAAGATTAAACGGCTATGGAAAACATTTGTTTATATGTGTTTATTGGCTTCACTCTTCTAAAGTAAGTTTGGTATCATTTTTCATTCATAGGGAAGAAGGTCAGCAAAGCTCCTAAAATACAAAGGCTGGTGACTCCCTTGACTCTGCAGAGGAAGCGTGCTAGAATATCTGACAAGAAGAAGAGGATTGTGAAGGCCAAGACTGAGGCAGCTGAGTACCAGAAGCTTCTTGCCACCAGGTTGAAGGAGCAACGAGAACGGCGTAGTGAGAGCTTGGCAAAGAAGAGATCCAGACTCTCTGCGGCTTCTAAGCCATCTGTCATTGCTTAGGTCTCTGGGATATAGTCCTTGTTTGTGGATTTACCATGGAGTTATTGCTTGGTAGCATTATGGGATGAGTTGAGGTAATTTTGACTGTTATTGAGATGAGACTAGTTCATTTGACTGCCTACTGAGTACTTCTGTTCTGCTTATAAGATTTTGAGATTTTTTTTGTTTTGATGAGATCGAATGTGGATCTGTTAGTTCATTTGGCATATCTTTGGGCAATATTTGTTGATTGAGTTATTAGATTCCCTCTTCTCCCTGTGCGCATGTGTCTGCGTGTTTTCACATGCTTGTGTGTGTGTGCAGGTGCGGCATGTCTGCAAGTGTGAGTGCAAGCATTCTATTTGAGATTTTCGAAAATTTGATCTCCTCGTGACTGTGTAGTGTATTTGCTGCACATTTTGGTTGATTACTTTTATATATTGCTTAAGTCGAAGCCTTAAGTTGGTGAAATGCCTTTGGAATAGGATATGTTACTCTGCATCAAGTTTCAAATAAGCCTGTAACCATGTGATTTGGGTAAATATATTTTTATTGATACTTCTAAATTCTAATTAAAGCATTTTGATATAGAACTTTGAGAAATATATCCATTCTAGTGAGGTAGCGGCAAAATCAAGTTGAACATGGGAACTTATCATGCCTGATTGGTGTATTCTTTGGTTCAGTTGTGCTGTGCTTTATTGAGCCGATACGAACCTTTGGCTTGAGTAGCCCTGGAGCTTTGGGTAAAAAAATAATGGGCAAGTTTCTGCAATCATGGCCTTGCTGAGCTTCAGCCTCTTTTCAAATTATTGCTTGCATAGCATGGCAGGGTATGGAAGAGCAAATATTTTATGTTTACCATGAATGCTTATTGCTCTTTGCATATTGTATGGGCTTTGACCTTAGATGCTTTGGCTGCACCTATGTCATACCCTGTTGTGGGGTGTCATTTGCCATCGCATGCTGTTTGGGGCTATGCACTTAACTACGGATATATCACATCCACTCAGCTGGTTTTTGGTCTTACAAAGTGATTTGGGCACCTTTCTCTGTTTTGCCCCCTCTCTCCAGGGCCAAGAGTTTGAGTTCTCTGAAAGTAGAATGTGCACATAATTTGTCTATACTCATTTTGTGCTTAAAACTTCTAGAGCAGCACATCAATTGTACATCAGATATTTGGATGCGTTGGTCAATCCAGATTTCACAATGATTGGAGTTTTTTGCATTGGACTGCCCTTTGTGTCTTGATTAAATGTATTGCTTCTCATCCAAGGTCTAATATAAGTAAAGCAAGCAGCTCATGAGTCAGGGTTGTTGGATTTTGTGTAATGTTAGCCTGTTTGTTTAAGTGACTGAACTTCCGTTGCCGATTGGATGCCTTGTCTATTTCTCTGGGGCTTGCACGCTTCTGACTTGGAAAGTATAAAGGGAGAAAACAAATTGCTTACCAAGAAAAAGAAATCTATTCTCTTTCCCTAGAGCGGGAGAAGAGCAATTAGCTTCTGTTCCACTGCTTTTGCAAATTCTTTTACCATGCCGGTTCAAGTATTGTTCCATGAATATTTTTCAGTTTGCTTTAAGAAGTGACAGCCGAGAGGCTTAACTAGCATTAGATACATTTCCACTAGTGGGTTTGAAGGTGACGGCCTAATGAATCCACTATGAAGGTGGTCGTGAATATCCTATGTCGGAACAAAGTTGATAGCATCCCTTTTTTTATCCTCCTGTCCCCTATGTGGCGACAATGGGGTAAAAAGAGGAAAGAGAGTGATGGGATTTCTCTTGCTTTTGGCATAGCGGATCTTTAGTGGGAGGCTTGGACAATGGGCTATTAGCTCAGTGGTGGTAGTGAACACTTTCGCTCTTGATAATTGCTTTGTTCTGTCTGGGTGGTTCTCTTTCATGTATTCAATCTCTAGTAGGGGAAAAAAGAAGTAAAAAAGGATTCCTTGTTCTTCTATGTACCCTTTTTTTATTTAGTTTCTGTAAGTTGATTCCAATGCTTTCAAGAAGGAAAAGTTTCCAAAAAAGCTCCGCAGCCTGCAGATGGAAGAGAGTAAATGACTAACTCAAAGCAGTACATGGTAATTGTTAACATCACCTTTGAACTCTTCTCAAAATCCAACCTAAAAGTACACAAATACTGATCAGTTTTACGACTAGTAACCCATCATCTATAATGACATTTGGACCATTCTCTTCTTCTATTTCACCAATGGCTCTAATTAAAACTTCTCTTGTCCTCAAGTCCCCGTCACTTTGTCCACTGGCCGGCTTATTGACCACCCTACAGTTTCTTCTAATCTCGCCCGGCCGGCCCGATTGCAAATCGCCCATGTTAATCATCCCATCAACAAAGGCCCGGAAGAATTCACCTTGATCTACACTAAACAGTCTTACATATTTTCTAGTTTTCGAGTATGTAAACAGTGTTTGATCAGAATTGAGAAATCCTCTACCATTCACCAAGTCCTTGAAATACCTGTTATCAAATACGTCAGTTGTTGCATCTAAGTCTCCTGTCACATTTCCATCTCCACCAATTGGACATAGTTTATTTAGCTTTGCTCTGAACTTGGGTTCAATGGCCGGGTCCGGCCGGCCTGTACCGGACTGGTTATATAGCCGGAAGACGATTGAAAAGCACCGGCCTTGGCCGATTGAATGAGACCCAGAAAGGGCTACTAGATCTTTAACAGAGAGATTGAATTTACTGAAGAGATCAACGAGGAAGGTTGCGTTTGCTCTTGGGCTTGGCATGATATTGTCTGCATCCTCTTGTTTGGCCGTTAAGCTATCTTCCCTTCCCAACTTCACTTCCCAGTTAGGTCCTCCACTCTAAATTAAACGGACAAACAAACAAACAGCATTGATTAGTAGCCACACATCCAATGGTTTTCCGCGAGGTCCAAGTTCAAGTAGGGTCGATCTGATGCACATAATTTGTGTATATTTAATCGTGCACATAATAATTTTACGTTGCAGTCACCAGTTGATTATGGAATTAGACTCACAGGATAGAGGTGAAAATGCTTACCAGAACAACAGCATCTCTGGCAGCCATGATTATGATATCTGCACAAGACACGGCACCTGGGCAGGCCTTCTCTAAAGCTTCCTTTGCTTCATCCACAACTTCATATGATCTTAGTGAATTTATGTTCGGTAAGGAAAGTTTTTCCCCTGGCATGGTTGGTGTGTCATCTAGCAACAGAGAAGCATCACATCCCTGTACAATAAATCAAATTTCCAAAAAAAAAAA
>CM042190.1:19674666-19696819 GCA_023539305.1 Ilex asprella | reverse complement strand
TTATGTTATTAATTTTTGAAGAGCCTACATTTTCGACAATATCAAAGGAGTTTATGGTAACAATCCCTTCCCTAGTTTCGGGCGGCAAAAATATAGGAGACAGTTCACATTCTACCAAATTGGGTATTTTAGACATTTGTAATGTGTTATGTACTTTTTGACTAATATTTTTTAAAATGGTATTTTTTGTCCTATAATTTTAAAAAAGGTACCGACCCTTAAAATCCGTTAATAAATACATTTTGGCCCAAGTCAATATCAATGGTTATGAAAGCATGTAGCCCAATAGGCCCAGAATGAAAACCTGTTAAAACCTACGGTAGGTCCACCATCCCCTCACAGGACGCCGTTGGTGGAGGCAAAGGAGAGAGACAGAGAGATGGAGGAAGAGGAACACGAGGTGTACGGAGGGGAAATTCCAGACGAAGGTGAATTGGAAGGAGACATGGAGCCTCACAACGCCGACGTCGACATGTCTGCCGCCGACGGCGATGCCGTTAAGCTCTTTTCTCTCTCTCTCTCTTGCTCCCAATTTATTGACACGCCCACACACACGCATACCTAGTAATATATCTGAGGAATCCCAATGATTGGATGAAACCGTAAATTGTTTGGATCTGAATTTGCAGGAGCTGAATGAGATGAAGAAGCGGTTGAAGGAGATGGAGGAGGAAGCGGCCGCTCTCCGTGAAATGCAGGCTAAAGTTGAGAAGGAAATGAGTGCCGTTCAAGGTTCGATTTTATTTTCTTATCTTATTTGATTTGTACCTATGTTTCTCCTAGGCAATATTTTTCTTTTTTATAGGGTCTTTGGATTTTTAGTTTGTTATTTATATATGACTTGCCATTTTTTGATTTTTGATGTATGAGCTTCTGCTGTTTTGATGAGCTGGTTCTTGGAGTAGTAGCACCGTTGTGCACACTGTTTCCATAGTTGAAAATTATTCATATTTCATATTTTTCTGAATTCATGTGTCAGTACTTTTTTTATTGGTAGATTTTCTATCAGGTAATGTTAGTTTGATTGTTTTATTTTATTTTTTTTATCTTTCGACCATTTCTGTATTTTAGGCTTTTAGTGCTTCAGGTGATGCTTTGAAAGGCCTCTTAATACTTGCTAATATAGTGATCCGTGAGGATAAAGCAAGTATATTAGTGTGATACCAAATTCAGGCAAAACCTCTAAAGTATCTGCTTGTATGGGTTAATTGTTATGGTTTTGGCATATTTAATGCATGTTGTTTATCTTGAAAAAAAACAGATGGTGCCGTTATTCAAATCAATGAAGGCTTTATTTTCCTATTGTTTCAATTATTTTTCTCAACTGTTATCTCTTTGTGTTTGCATGTGGACCTTTTGATTTACAGCACTAACCAACTTACCTAATAGATGTATTGGATAATATGTATTTTTCACTCTCTGGTTTATATGTTAGCTTATTCTTCGCTCTTTCGTTGAGAAATTCTTAACTTGAGAAGCTATGATCTGTTGTAGGGAACCTAACCATGACCATCCAAAAGGATGGTTTTGGTCTTAGATTGCGAAGTGTTACATTACAAGGTTAAGTTCATGAGATGAGCTTAAGGTTGAGCTGACCTATCTTCACTCCGTCAGCAGTACCAGCCTCAGTTTTTGAGACTCATGTTAGTCTTTCTGGTCACATCAGTTTGGGTTGCGCTTTGGCCTTCACTGGCCAGCTCCCGATACTAGGAAAAGGAAAAGTTGAATTCTTGAAAGCTTAGTGAGGGTGATGTGCCAGGCCTTTGGCGACCTAGTCGGTTTCTATGGTTATGCCATGAGAATATACTTCGTAATTTTGGGTGAATGATATGACACACACTGATGAACAAATTTGGATTATATTCTAAAGTTAGCTAGCTAAAAGGGTTAGTGAACATGTTCTTCTTTTTTAGTTATTCCAACTACAAAAACCTTTTAGAACTTTATGTTTAATGGAGCATGAATAGTGTTGTAATCAAGGTTGTCAAAATGTGTATTGGAAGTCGTATCGTTTTTCAAAAAATAATATATCATGTATCGTAACATATCATGTATCGTATGATACGTACATTTTTAGAAAAGATATTAAAAAATACATATACCTATGTCAAAATGTCATAATAACATTTCATTGCACCTCCATTTCTCACATAAAACAATTTAAAGAGACTGCAAGGACAAAAACAAAAATTAACAATCTAAGTATCGAAGTTTCGAACATAATTCATCAATATCAAAATTTAGAGAATTTAAGTTCTAACATCTAGCCAGAGGAGGACACTTTTTAAAATCAAACTATTTGTTTCTATGATGGAACAAATAAAAAAGCTTTCATTTTTAAAACTATAAATAGTGAACGACATTATTTTATTATCTAGTGTTGAAAACATTACTTCCAAGTGAAAAGACGTCATTTTTTAGTTATAATTCAAAGATTTTTTTGATATGTTTTGTCTTGTATCAAATGACTCGTACGTATTGTCTTGTATGAGATGTATCGCATGATCTGGTGTAAATTAATACACTTGAGCGTTACATATCGTTTTTTTTATGTATTGCAATCTATCGTATCGCGTATTGTACGATATTAACAACTATGGTAGTAATATCTAAACGGATTTTGATGTGCTTTACGTGTATATATTCACGAAAAACTTTGTTTTTCATGTGTTTTGTATATTATGGCAAGCAGGGGCCTATAACTACAAGTTGTGCCTTTCTTTATGTAATGATGAACATGCTTGTGTATTATGCTTGCATACACTGTGTATTTACAACGCCCTGAAAGGTAACTTGTCTCGTCATTGGCAGAGCCCACTCTCAAAAAATTTCTTGACATTACTTATGTATGTTTTAAATATTTCTTAACCATTTTTAACTTGGCCCACCCTATTATTTTCTTGTGATGGCATTAACTATATAACTATTGACTTTTAGACATGCACGTTTAGATTGGTATTCTTACTCAAAAAAATTTAAGACTAAAAATTACATGGTATATCCATTAGGTTACTTATTGTGACTTTCACATTGATTTTATTGATTGTAATTCTTATTATGAAAAAAACATTTTTAATTATTAAGATTATAAAATTTTGATTACATAACCAATGGGTGATAAGCGGATGACTGATGGTATGGTAATATATATAAAAAAAACATTCTTGATCGTATTTATAACAAAGTTATTATGCATTGTTTTCAAATGATAAAAATTCAGTAGGATCAATTAAAAATGACTATAATTAATCTCATTTTTTGTAAAATGTTAAATTTATCTTTTTAATTTTGTTTGTATGCACAGGGTATAAGGATCAAAATATCGTTTCGAAACGTTCGAAACATTTTCATTTTCAAGGAGACTGAAACGAATTAGTGATGAAATCGAAATTTTAATATTTCGAGGTGTTCCATAATGATTCGAAATGTTGTTATATTTTAATGTATTTGCACAATTATTTTGGAATGTTTCGAAGTATTTGAAGATATTTTAGTATATTTCGACCAATATTTTAAAAAAATAATTCTTAAATTTTTTATTTTTTTCATTTTGTTTCTGAAACGGGTCGAAACGTTTTCGAAACAAATTGAAATATATTCGTTTCCTAGGTGACCGAAACAATAAACCGAAACGAAATTTTGATCCCTGACTAGGTATACCAATTTTTGGCCCTATTACGTTGAATGATTTTATTGTATCAAAAATAATTTAAATAAATATAACTATATTATCCTATGTGGCAAAAAAAACTATTTTATTTTTTAAGAGTCCACCCAAGACTAATTTATTGGCTCTACTCGTGTCCAGCCATGTATGGTACTGAAAAAGTTTGATGTTAGGTGATTCATGGGTCCAAGGTTTGGTACTTCTGTATTTTCTAGATTTTTAGAGTTAAATTTTGATGTTAGTTCCTTTTTGCTATATTTTTCCTCCGAGGTCCAAGATTTGGTACTTTCGTGCTTTTTAGATTTTTAGATTTAAATTATGATGCTAGTTTCTTTTTGTTGTATTTTTGCCTCAGGCCATCTCATTGTTTCAATTATCACTGTATTTCAAAAATTTTTAGGGTCCATTTAAAATTTTAAAAAATCTCTAAGTTATCTATAAATTTGCCTCTACCGAAATATTATAAAAACTTTAGAGTTAGTTTCATATTTATAAATTAAATGAGATTCACATGCATCAAAATTTTAGGTTTGTCGATGGAATTTTGATATGAATACGATCTAAATCTAAATATGATTAGTGAGGTCAAGAACAAATTGATATTTTTGACCAACTATCTACGCTCTAATTGATCAAACAATTTTCATGAATTTAGATTTGAATATACCAAAGTATTGATCTAATTGTGATTCAGTTCGATTGATATGTATGTGTATATGGGTACATGATGAGATTAAGTGTTATTTGGTGAAATTGAATTGAAATTAAGATATAATTTATTAAAATTCAATTTTAGTTGGCTCGTAGAGTCGGTTGGATTTTTAATATTTTACTTATTCGGATATGCACTCTAAGAACAAAATTCATCAGATAGTCAAATTGAATTCAAAAATAAGTTTTTAAATCATTTACGGATTAGGCGTCGAAATTAAATTCAGATCACATGAAATTCAATCGTTAAAGGCCTACTTGCTATTTATTCGCAAAATGCAGCTAGTTTTGATATTTTTGTTCGATTTGTCTCTTCGATCCAATAGTTGCCATCTCTATGGACAATGCAACAAAATCTCAAAAAATAGGACATAGATACATTTTTTTTTTTGAAAATAGATACGGATACATTCATATATTTACTATAGGATGTTATTACAATACTAGGGGTAAAAAGATTAAAAGATAAAAAACATTCAAACTAAAATAATTTATGTTATTGACATATGGACTGTTAATGGTGTTTTAAATTCAAGATTTTATGTAATTTTTAAGTTGAACATGTGTCACCCTTCAAGACTTTTTAACTTTTATTTTCCGTTTAGTTGAATTAGATTTCGTTAGTTTTGACATAAGTCATAAAAATTCATTATTCAAGCCAACCTAATTGTAAATAATTAAAAAATCTTGGGACATATGTGATGCACGTCCAAATGAACATCTTGAAACAAAGAATACCCATTTGTATGGTTCATAGTTTCTGCACAACCAAGCTCACTAAGTATAAGAAATGTATCCACCGTGGAAATATGCCTAACTGAAGTGTATTTGACTAGTATCCAACAATAATAAATATTTATTACTTATTTGATACGTGTTTGCAAGTGTCCAACTACTTCCTAGGAAGCACGGATACTTGTCGGAGGTGTGTCGACCATGATTTTTTTTTAAGACTCATGACTGTTAACTATCAAGAGGGGCGTATGATTTCTTTATTTTGTTTTTGGCTTTTTATTATGTAACTTATGGATTATGAATGCCAATGAATGTAATGATATTTGATGAAAATAGTGGATGTTTATTTTGATCTATTTCAATTTTGATCAAAAAATTAATATTTGCTAGTTCTTACTATTAATATTGTTATAAGTTTTGTTTTTAATGTATTACAATTTTATTATTATCTAAACCAAACCAAACCAAACCAAGTTTTATGTCCCAATCATTTGGGATCGGCTATATGATTCTGTCTTCGTCATTCATTTCAATGATGCACTATACGCTCATTTAAGTTAAATATTTTTATATATTTTCTTATTATTTTGTTCAATATTAATTTAGGTCTACCTTTACTTCTAGTACCATTAAGAGATATTATCTCACTTTTTTGAAACGGTACCTCTATCGGCCTCCGTTGAACATGACCAAACCATTTTAATCTATTTTCTGTTAACTTATTTTCAATTGGAGCTACTCTTACCATTTCTCTGATACAATCATTTCTAGTTTTTTTCCACATCCACATCCACCTTAACATTCTCATTTCTGCTACACCCATTTTGACACTATGTTGTTTTCTAGTTGTCCAATATTCTGTTCCAGACAACATTGTTGTTCTTATAGCTGTTCGAATAAACTTATCTTTTAATTTTATTGGTATCCTCCTGTCACATAATATATTAGAGACTTTTCTCCACTTAAACCAACCAGCGTTGATTTTATGAGTTACATCATCTTCAATCTCTCCATATTTTTAATGATCGATCCTAGATATCTAAATTGTTTATTCGTTGGTATTTCTTAATTTTCAACCTTAACTTTTTCACTATGTCTACTTCTTTTATTACTAAAATTAAATTGCATATATTCAATCTTACTCCTACTTATTTTAAACCCTTTCGACTTGAGTCTCTTTCCAAATTTTTAACTTATTGTTAATCCCCCTTCGAGTTTTATCTACTAATACAATATCATCTGCAAATAGCATACACCGTGGGATATCATCTTGAATGTGTCTAGTGAGTTCATCCATAATTAGGGCGAATAGGTATGGACTTAGGGTCGATCCTTAGTGTAATCCTACCGTGATTGGAAATTCTTTACTTTCTCCCACGGAAGGCTTAATTATAGTCATAGTCCGTCATATATGTCTTTTATCATCTCAATATACCTATTTGTCACTCTTTTTCTCTCAAGAACCCTCCATATTAGATTTTTAGGTACATTATCCTACGTCTTTTCTAGATCTATAAATACCATATAAATATTTTTCTTGTTCTCTCTATACTTTTTTATAAGTATTCTTAATAAATATATAGCCTCCATAGTTAATCTACCCGGCATAAACCCAAATTGATTTTTCGACACCGTAGTCTCAATTCTTATGTGCCGTTCAATCACTCTTTCCCATAATCTCATTGTATGACTCATCAATTTTACCCCTCTATAATTATTATCATTTTGAATATCTCCTTTATTTTTATAGATAGGTACTAAAATACTCTTTCTCCAAACATAGGGCATTTTCCCAGTAGCAATAATTCTATTGAAAAAATTTGTTAACCACGACACCCCTCATTCTCCTGAGCACTTCTAAACCTCAATTGGAATCTCATCCGGTCCTAAAGTTTTGCTTAATTTCATTTTCTTCAATGAAAACTCTACCTCCGAATTCTTTATTCTACAAAAGAAAGTTTCATGGATCCTATCATTTTCTATCTCTTCTAGGTTGCCTAAGTGATTTTCGTTCAATAGTTTCTCAAAATAGTTTTTCCACCGATCATTTATTTTCTCATCTTTAACTAAAACCTGAGTCCTCGCCCTTGATGCGCTTAACTTGGTTAAAGTCTCTTGTTTTCCTCTATCTAATTTTAGCTAGTTTGTAGATGTCTTTTTTTTCCTCTTTACTATCTAGTTTTTTGTACAATTCGTCGTAAGCTTTTGACTTAGTGTTTTTAACTATTTTTTTAACCTCCTTGTTAGCTAATTTATATCTTTGGAAGTTCTCCCTATTTCTACCATTTTGTCATCTCTTAAATAATTCTTTCTTTGCTTTAACTACCTCTTGTACATCGTCACTCCACTACCAAGTTTTTTTTCCCACAAGCCCTTTACCCTTTGACTCCCTAAGAACCTCTCTCGAAATTTTTCTAATTTCTTCCGTCATCCTACTCCACATAACTAACATTAGTCTCATCCTCTAGATTCCATAAAGCCTCTTTAAGCATTATACTCCTAAATAGTATTAGTGTCTTATCTTTTAGATTCCACCATCTTGTTCTTATTTTTCTAATCCTTCTCTTTACTCTATAGTCTCCTTAAATATATAAATCTAGTATTGTTAGCCTATGTTGAGATGTTAAGTTTTCTCCCGGGATAACCTTACAATCTTTACATGCTAATCAATCCGTTCTTTTACTTAAGAAGTAATCTACTTGACTTTGGTTTGGTTCGCTCTTAAAGGTTATTTGATGTTCTTCTCGTTTTTTAAACAAGGTGTTTGTCACTACAAGGTCATATGCTATTGTAAACTCTAAAATACTCTCTCCAACTTCATTTTAATCACCATATCCATAACCACCATGACTCTTCTCATATTGTGTCCTATCTTTTCCTACATGTCCATTGAAATCTCTATTTATGATTATCTTTTCTCCTATAGGTATATATCAAACTAATTCATCCATTTGCTCTCAAAATTATTTTTTAATATGTTCTTCTAACCCTACTGAAAGTGCATAAGCGCTAATCACATTAATTAATATTCTCTTTGACTACATGTTTGATAGATATAATTTTATCTCCTTTTCTTGTAACTGCTACTGCGCTATCTTTTAGGCCTTTATCTACAATTATTCTTACTTCATTTCTTTGTCTATCCTTTCCTATATAGTAAATCTTAAATCCTGTATTTTCTATCTCTCTTGTCTTCTCACTTACCTACTTAGTTTCTTGTAAGCATGCTATACTAATTTTCTCCAACTCATAGTGTCTACTAATTTCATTGTTTTGTCGGTGAGTGTATCTATGTTCCATGTTGCTAATCTAAGTCTATCATCGTGACATAGCTTCCTTACCCCCCCACATCTGTCCATGGCGCAGAGACTCTTGCCCATTTATCAACGCACCCGGGCATTGATGCGGTGCCCCTAACTTATTTGTCGAAACACCCCGAGGTAGGCGCAACGCCCCTAATTGATTTTTTGAAACTCCCTAAGGTAGGCGCAACGCGTCACTTATGGGAAAGGACCTAGCATTAGCACATACATCTTTGTTTGGAGTTATCATAGTGGATCCGACAAAATTTTCGCTAGTTGTCGGTTACTTAATGCAACCCTCCTCCTTTATCATGGTTTGGGACGGACAGTGTTGAATACAACACTGACGGAGTTACAATTCTATTATTATCTAAAAAATGTATAATATTATTTTAACTAGTTATATTCTTGTTGTACCTGTATCTTATATTTTTGAAATTTGACGTATCCTATGATACCTGTGTCTGTATCCGTGCTTCCTAACCTACTTCATAGTTCCTAAGGTTTTTTGTACTGTCAGGCAATCTTAAGTTGTCCATGACAGCAGAAAACTAAGTTATGTTTCTGCATGTTTGAGTTTGCCATTGTGTGGTATGCATTGTTGAGGAGAATATCCTTTTTCATAAATGTTTATTTATTTTCTTTGTTACTGTGTTCTATTTTTGACACTGATTCATAGAGCTATCTGCTTGTTTAAGCTTTGTTATGGTCTGGATGAATCATTCAAATTACATCTTATCTACTCCATTTTGCTTTCAGAATGCTTCCTTTGCATCAAGGCTGAAAAGAATGTGCAGTCTCTTTTTGTTCTTCTTCATTTTCCGTACTTGTGGATTGCAACATTTATTCAAATATCGGTAGAAGAATGTCATATGCACTTTGGCATGCCTGCTGAAACTAATCAACTTAAACTGTTATTTTAACTACGGAATGCTGAGCATTGGTTTATGGGATTGCAATCAAGAGCAATTTTATTAGGTCCTGTTTAGTGGATTTGTATGCTTTTCTGATAATCGACAAGACTTCTTGTTTCATCTACCAGTTGGCTAAGAAGCATGGACAGGGACACGGCACACAAATGCGCACGAGACGGATACGCCGACATGACATTTCTAAAAAACGTAGGACATAGACACCTTGAGGACACGCTATAAAAAATTATATTTTATATATAACGTTATATAATTTATTACAAATATAGTGATAATAATATACAATTCGTAAAAGATTTAATATTTTATGATAAGTAAATCTTATGTCTAGTCATCTGTGTCAATTTTTAGACTAAAACATCCTCATAAGAGCATCTCCAACAATAGTAGCTATTTTAGCTATCCAAAAAATAACTTTTTCTATTTTAACTACTCACTTTTTCAATACATACTCCAACAAATTTTCTATATTTTTAACTACTCATTTTAAATATTATTTATCATCTTTTTTGTATTATATTTTTTGGGAATAGTGAAAGGGAGAAAGAGAGAGAATGGAAGAAATGAGAGGAAGAGAGAGAAAATAATATATATTATGTTTACATATTGCTACAATGATGCTCTATATTTAGAGTATCGCTGTAGCAAAAATCTATTTTATAGCATATGAACATAATCTGTTGGAGTGTTATTTTTTATTTTGGTTAGCTAAAATTTGTCTATTTTGGGCATTTGAAGCATCCGTTGGAGATGGTCTAATAGTCAATAATCATCAATTTTTTTTGTAAATAATGTGTATCTAATATATAATTTAAATAATTGCTATCGTTTTCTCAATTCCTCTTTTTTGAAAACTTGTATATATCTTTTATTTTTATTATTATATTTAGAGTACAACTTTAACATGTCTAGTATTAGTAATTATATATTCTCAAATTTTTAAGCTTTGTTAATCACATTTTAATACATTTTTATTGATTAGTAGTAGATGCGTTCTAACGAACTGTCAAACAAGTCACCAAAGTAGTGTTTGATATGTGTCCGAAATTAAAATTTTATCATTTAATTATAGACACAAATAAAAGAGTATGGGACACGTGCCCGAAGAGTGTCGGACACGAATATGTCACCTCTGCATTTATTAACGTGATAAAATATTCACTACTGATTTGGTGGATTAGTGTGCTTTGCTGATAATATGCACAATCTCTTGTTTTCTTTTTGGGCAAGTCTTTATCTTGTTTCATCTCCCAGTTAACTAAGCATATAATTGGGTAAAAAGTATTCACTGCTGTATAAGATGTTTTGCGGTTGTGTTTGTATGCTGTTACTTTTGAAGTGGTTTACAAAAACGAATTGTTTTAAAGTTTTATTGTTTATATTGCTTTGATTTTTTGTATTAATTTGACTTGTGCGCACAATTATAATTTTGTCATTTTGTGTAGATCCGGCCGGTGCAGCTGCTTCTCAAGCAAACAGGGAGGAGGTGGATTCACGATCAATATATGTTGGCAATGTAAGATTTATTGTTGATGTTTTTTCTTCTCTAGTAACATTCTGGAGATGTTGTTCTTTAATCTCTACATAATGTCCTGTTATGCTTCAATCCCATTAATGTCCTATCCTTGGCTTTTAAACTTTTTTAGTGCTGTATGGTTACTGGAAGTCTTCTTAACTTCCATTCCTGTGTTTAAGCAATAGTCTAATTTTCATTCTTAAAAGGAACAATTATTTTCACTCATTCTATACACTTGGGACTTATTTGGTTACGGTATTGTAAAAGAAAGGATTGTATTAGGTAATATAAGCTAATTCTGTATAAATAGGTAAAACACAAGATTAATGTGGGACAAAAATAGTAGCCATTGTAATTCAATATTTGCTTAGACACTAGATGACGAGTGGGATGATAGAGTACTAATTACGTAGTGATCAAAAAACCATCAATCTAGTTCAGTTGTCCATGTTTTTGTTTGTTTGATGGGCAAAATAGTAATTTTATAACCTAATATGGTTGAATTGGATTATAATACGACCTCCTGTCAGCTGATTTTAAAATTAGCTTGGATTAGAGAATCTGTTGTGACTCCGCAATCCACCCCTTAATACTGCAACCAATGACCCCTTGGAGTTTATTGGTTATAATGGGTAATCTTCAAAGCAGTGCTTGGATGGTTGTGTTAATACATCCTGGCTCCCCCTCCTGCTTGTGCACACATTCACCTTTACATACACATACTGATGCATTCCTGCTACGGTCACAGGGTCTAGTTGGTTATAGATTCGTGGCCCTTTAAGGTGCCCCTCATGAATTTCTCAATTTTGTGTCCTGTTCTCCAATTCAAAATGCTTGTGGGTGTTGCAATTAATGCCCACACAAATCTATGGCTGTTAAGTGCCCTATCTGTGGCTGTTATGATGGATCACTTGAAGGTCAATTCGTGGCCGAAATTTGTATGTCACGGAGTATTATCACTAACATAGTCCACTTTTATTCATATAAAAATGAGCACAAATTGTTAAGATTTCCTTTCATTATGACATTTGATCTAATGCTATTCAAAGCCTTTGTCTACATTCTGGGAATTTTGTCTAACTTGCCCCGTGGTTTTCAAAATGTGACATGTGCTCAAGATTTTAATTTGATATATGTGCATGTTTTAATATCCATTAGATATGGATGTTTTTTTGTGTAATTCTTAAGGTTTTGTTGTTCAAGTTTTGGGACCTGGCTGTGATCCTTTACCAACATACTGCGCGTAATGTTATTCTTTTTGGTGTGTGTTTTTTTTATTTGGGGGCTGGGGGTGCTCTGCTCCAAATAGGTACACAAGCTACAGAGGAAAATGGTTGCATTCCCACAGAAACCATAATTGGCTATAGTTTGATGGTTGGTGTGGTACAAAAACTCTTACATTTCCTTGAACCATCCCAATCTGCCAGTAGGGCCATTAAAAAGTAATTTGACAAACAGTTAAACATATTCCGATTTTTATTTTTCGGTCTGGTTGTTTGGCGTGCTATGATATACTCTCATACCGGTGATTGTTGAAAAGTGTATCTGTCACACTTGTAAATAATTAACGTGAAAAGCATATAGTGAATAAAACCATGTCGGTTGCATTCTTAAGTAATTCTGGACACATTAATTCTTTAGTAAGCTTTTTTTTCTCCTTCATAACCATCACATCTCGAACAAACCATTACACGTAAAGGGAAAAAGCCCATTTCTGTTTGTTGGAGAGCGACTTTTAATGCCGTTTGGTCTTCAATGGACTTTGGGAAGCATATAGTATTGGTTTCAAAACAAGAGTATCCCTTGTGCATCGTGTGCTTTGTACAAATTTTCTAATTTAGTCTCATTGCGTGAAGTAGAGAACGTATCTATTTATATGTCCAGAATATTGACTTTAAGTGTTGCTAATTGGACTCAAATTTTTTAACCTGCTCTTTATGTTTATTATTTGTAGTTTTCCTTTGTGCTGTCTTTGGTTTCGGTGTGGACACTTCTCAACGTCAGAGTCATGATCTGGTTTTGTCTTACCTTGGTCGCAGGGTCGTTCATATTCCTGATTAGAGCTGGAATTTGTTACCCTGTATTGGTGGATGGAAGTTATTATGGCCTTCTGTTTTAATTAGAAGAAGAAACTGCACCTGTATTTCTGTAATATTTGAGTAAAGAGAAAATAATTGAGAGAAAAAAGAACAAACAGATGAAAGAAAAGAATGGAAAAGGAAAATATGCAAGCAACAAAG
This sequence comes from Ilex asprella, assembly GCA_023539305.1. Classification (NCBI taxonomy): domain Eukaryota; kingdom Viridiplantae; phylum Streptophyta; class Magnoliopsida; order Aquifoliales; family Aquifoliaceae; genus Ilex; species Ilex asprella. The sequence goes on along the minus strand of CM042190.1, from coordinate 19,683,716 downwards.
AGAAAAAAAAATTTATAGTCCCCCCAAAAAAAAGGAAAGGGAAAAGGGATAAAGGAAAAAAAAGGAAAAGGAAAAAAAGGAAAGAAACTAGAAAAGAAGTTATGAACGGGGACATGAAATGGAAAAGAAAAAAAGAAAGAAAGAAAGGAAAGGAAGTCTTGGATCATTTGATGAAAGGATTCGAGGGGAGGCCGAAGTGAATGTGAAAAGTTGTGAGTTATGATTTTTCAGGTTCAGTACTGTCGTGCAAGAAGACAAATCCATTTGTTTCGAAGAGCAAAGGCAAGTCCTTGCCATGCAATCTTAGTTACCAAGCTTGATTGGTGCTGACAGTGGCCGACATAGGTGGCTCAGATTTGCCTGATGTGGTGAGGGCTTCTCGATCGATTTATGCATACGGGGCTACTCTGTTTTTATCGTGTGTTTTTGCCCTTTTTATTAACATAAAAGACCATTTTACAAAATATCCATAATTGTTTCCTTTTGTAAGTAATGTGGCTGTCAATATCCTACTTGCTAAAAAACCTCTTGCTTTATGGTTAAAAAAGCCTTACATAGCTACATGATTCTTGTCCTTCTGCATTTTTTTTGAGCCATAATGGTGGTGTACTTCTGTGCTTGATTCATCAAAGTCTTGTGTAAATTTTGCTTCTCAAATCCTCGTTCTCATTTGTTGAGGAAAAAACTGTCCAAGACACAGATAATTGTTTTTGTTGTTGTTTATGTTATGATTGCTTTGTATATAAGTTGAGGTGGCGGTATTATGTTTGGGGCAAGCCATATGAAATATCAGAATGATATCAAGGAAGATATCACGGACATAAGAATGATTTGCTAAGTAAGATACTTAGCGTGGAGCCAAACATATGATTTGTGGCACACAAGCTCTTCTATATCTCAGCCGCGTGTCAACATGTTTTGATAAAGGCATGTGTGTTGACACATCTTTTAGTACATATGGCTTTGATAATCTATTACAAAAAATGATGATGGCAAGATGGAGCATAGAAATTAATGGAAAGAGGATGAATATGAGTAAACTTCTACATTCAAGAAGGAGGAGGAGGTGAAGGAGGAGAATAAGAAGATGAATAATAATAACTTTCCTTCTCTTGGGTGGTGGGTTGGGGAAATATTTATATCAAAAATCTTTTTAATAATTAATACGTGAATGGTTCTATACTGCAAGTTAATATTGATCTACTCTTAGTCAGTGACTGTTGATTTTAATTTTTCTTTACCTACTAGTATTTTATTCTTCCAGGAGAGGGAAAGAAAGATCTCAACTATTACTGGCTAGTTGTTTCAATATTTTACCTTCTTCCATGAATTATGAGATGCCTCATACGATCTCAATCACCTGTTAGATATGAATATGTAACAAATTTTGTTGACGAACACTTTCAACTTGCTTGCTCTCTGTATGAAATCTTTTCTGCAGGTTGACTATGCATGCACCCCTGAAGAAGTTCAGCAGCATTTCCAATCATGCGGCACTGTAAACAGGGTGACTATTCTGACTGATAAGTACGGCCAACCTAAGGGTTTTGCTTATGTGGAATTCCTTGAAGTAGAAGCTGTTCAGGAGGCTCTCCAACTGAATGAATCTGAATTACATGGCCGTCAGTTAAAGGTAAGCATACCCATCCTTTCTTGAAACCAAACAAAGACCACCATGACAACTGTGGTGGATAGGACAAGCCAGTCTAATAATGGGAATGTAGCCCAACCAAGGGCTGCAATTTATAATCCGCTATTGACGTGTTATAGGTTCCATCATTACAGAGTTATGAAGTGCTTGGTAAATGTGTCTTTGCAGGTTATGGCTAAAAGAACTAATGTTCCTGGGATGAAGCAGTATGGCCCAAGGCGCTTCAACCCTTACATGGGCTATAGATTTAGGAGACCCTATGTTCCTCCTTATTTCTACTCTCCGTATGGATATGGGTAAGGTTCTTTTCAGTTGCTAACTTCAATCCATATACATGATTCCAAGCAAATGATTTTATTGTTCTATAAATTTATGTCCTTTAACCTACTGCAGGAAGGCTCCCAGGTTCAGGAGGCCGATGCGATACATGCCCTATTACTGAGAGATGAATGCACCTTAGACAGTGCATTAATTTCAGTGGAACGGTACATCAAGAGAATAATTGTGATGTATGATCTCTTCAAAATATGGATCATGACCATCATTAATCATGCATGTTTTCATATGTCCTCTCCCTCCCCCAAATGATAAACAATCATGCATAATAGTGAGATGATATAGACATATGGCTATGGAGTGTTAGCTTGAGATGAAAGAGTATCGTTTGCTTGGTTAATTGTATTTTGTATTGATTTGGATTTCTCTTTATTGTGAGTGCTTCACATTAACATTTTACCATAACTTATATATGCTAAAACAGGATATTTGTAGATGAAAACAATAAAGGTGCGATTAACTCTGTCATTGTGCTCTACATATGAATTTCTACAGATACCTCTATGTTCAGTAACATTCTTTCCCATAGCTAAGCCTTGTTTCCCACATACACAAGGCAAACCAACCCTCTTTGGCCTGCACCCTCTTCAATTTAACCAAGTTGCCATCACCACACTTGATACCACCCGCAGCCCAGTTGCTGCAATGAATAACCTGTGGTCTTCATGACGATTTCTCAATCACTTTTATTGATGATTGCTGAAAGAAACATATTTCTTGGATTACCTTTTGAGTACTATTTCTGGTGTTCAAAGAGAAGAAAGTTTTCTTGTAGATTTGTGTTTTGGGATCTGCAAGTAGTGCGAAACTTTGGGTTACAAACAAAGAGAAAACAACTGCACTGGAGTGGCAGGTTTTACTTTATTTTATTTTGGGTAAAGTATGTCTTGACCCCCTCTTGAGTTATTCATGGGCAACTCGAGATCTGTTTGGGTAAAAGTTAATTCAGTTATCGAACATACCAGGCCTGAGCTCAGCTTTGAAGTTTGTATATGACTTGTTATGCTTGTGAGCACATATATATCCGCAATGGAGTTAAAATGTTTACTGTAGTTAGGTGGTTAATTGCAAATTTACTGTGGTGAACATGTAGGTTGTAAACTCAAATTCAGCCTGAAAAAGAAAGAGGACTTAAGTTGAAGATTTTAAAACTGGAGTTGGATTTGAGCTAAAAAATTTCAACTTAAATTCGGGTTATACTTGAGTTGATGTTTCGAGTTCATAGATTTAACTTAAATCTAACCAAAATTACAAAAAATGTATATATATGCAGAAAATTTAAGTATATTTTATGTTTTTATTGAATTTAGGTTAATCAGACTATTTTTCAGGCCCAAAATTGAACTTGAATTATGAGCCTAAAATCAACTAGACAGTACTCGAGTTGAAAGTTGAACTCAGGTTGAGTTAAGATTAAAATTTTTATAACGTCATGAATTGATCCTTCAACACATCAAACCCACCTAAGTTGCATCCTAGTGCTCGTTTGGTTCGGTTATTTTTCTTTTAAAATCATGTCATACTCTTTTGTCGAAATGAGATCTGTAGACGTGTCTGAACTGATGTTTGTGAACAATATATTCATATTAGTAGGACAAATTATACTTTTACCTCCTAAATTATGGGCTTGATTTTATTTTATTCCTTGAATTATTGAATTTTTTTGATTGCCCTCTCAATTATTTGAATTATTTCACATTGCCCCAATTGAAAATGTCCATTATTTTTTTGAACGAAAATTGCCAATGTGTGGGAACGAAGTAAACAAAATTACATAATTCGGGAAGCAAAATGAAATAACTTCTATTAAATATATGACAAATATTTATAAGTGGAGTAATGTGAAACTAATCAGCTACTTGAGGGTGTAATGTAAAAAACTTAATAGTTGAGGGAATAATGTTAAAAAAAAGTCACAATTAAGTGCGTCAAAGCATAGTAGTACTAATACATAACAAACCCCATGATTGGACTGACATGAATTTCAATAAGGTCTTTACCCAAGTAAGAGCATCTCCAACAATAATTTGTATTTTAGCTACTCAAAAAATAATTTTTTCTATTTTAGCTACTCACTTTTTCAATACACATTCCAACAGATTCTCTATATTTTTAACTACTCATTTTAAATAATATTAGGAAAAATTTCAGTCACACTCCCTCTAGTTTCTAAATCTTCAATGACACATCTTCTAGTTTATATTTAAACATTACTAACACTCCTACCATTAAACTATCATTTCTAACAAAAAAAAGTAATCTAAAATACCAAAAATGTCCCTACATAAATCTCAAGTAATTTTTTTTATATAAAATTTTATTAAAATTCGAGCCGATTAAAATTTATTTTTCTACATATTAAAATTTGAACCAATTAAAATTCGATTAAACTTGAATAAATTTTATTTTTTTGACGTATTAAAATTTGAACCTATTAAAATATATTTTTTATGTATTAAAATTTGAGTCGATTTGAACTCTACCCGAGTTGTTAGCGCCGATTAAAATTCGCTTTCGAGTCGATTAAAATTTATATTTTTTTACTTATTAAAATTCGTGTCAATTAAAATTTGATTTTTTAAAATTTGAGTCGATTAAAATTCGATTCTTTTTGTATTACATTTTTTGAGAATAATGAAAGAGAGAAAGAGAGAAAAAAAAAGAAAGAAAGAAAAGGAAGAGAGAGAAAATAGTAATAAATAAAATAATGCTATTGCTACAATGATTAGCTATATTTAGCTAATCTCTGTACCAAAAATGTATTTTAGCTATCCTTAAGCTACTCTGTTGGAGTATGAATAGTTGCCCAAAATAGCTAAATTATAGCTATTTTGGTCATTTGACTACTCTGTTGGAGATGCTCTAATAGGGGTTGGGGTGGGGGGGAAATGGGTAAATTTCATAATTAGTTCTTAAAGTTTATTAGTTAAAAATTAGTCTATGAACTTTCAATTGTTTTAATTTAGTTTCTCAATTATAAATTTTATATCAATTAAGTATTTTTCTCAATTTCAATCGTTCGACCAAACAGTGACACATAAAGAGGATGATCGCATAACAAACATGTAGTTTGCTTCCATTTATTCTAACGAGTGAAATAGACGGAAAGACTTTATTGACGCAAAATTGATAGTTGGGAGATTAAGTTTTGACAATTAAAAGTTTAGAGACTATTTTAAAATCGAAGGTAAAGTTTAAGTACTAATAATAATATTTATCCAAAAAAATTTTGATATTATATTGGCTCTCTTTATAAGGAGAACACTAAGATGTCTCTTTTTATTATTTTATATCATACTAAAAAATAATAAATTCACCATAAAAAGTGATAAATGCTTCTTAAAAGATGGTAGTGAATCAAAATGTTGGTCCTGACAAAAAAAAAAAATTCGAAATAGTAGTAAACGAACCTAAAAAATTGATAAATTAACCCTACAAAGTGATAAATTTATTCCCAACTAAAAGTTGGTAAGTTCTACTCAAAATATGGTATAAAATACCTATAATTTCAACCAAAAAAATTAAAAATGTCTTTTCGATATTGTATACAAACCTCTCTTATAACTTTCATCCCTAAATTATCAATCACTATCAAGTCATTTTCAATATAAGTGGAAAGTTAAAAGAGATTGACACATATGTTTATGCCAAAGAGGATAAAAATAATGAATAGTATAAGTGGATGGGATGGAAAAAAAAAACTCGAACAATTTCTTCATGAAGGAATCAACCAATTGGGCAGAGAATAGGTGGATAGAGTGAAATGATCTCACCAACCAAAAATCTCTCTTTTCTTCGTAGTGGGCAAGTAATACTGGTATTTATAACACAATGTTTGAGTCCACCACGACCCTTTAACACTCTCGCCAACCCATAACTACCTCAATCGCAGTGATACCAGTGGCCGCTAACCATGGGTCACGTGTCCCAACATTAACTAGGCAGATGTGACGTTTCTCCAAATCCAGTTTGGACGTGGCTCTAGGGAAAGTGCGATAGTCTAGGTGAAAGGGGGCTCCCAAAGTTAATGCATGCGACTAGTCACCGTGAGACCATTACCTCTAGAAGGTCATGTCCGTGATGTTTCCAACGAGCTCCTACATGGGGTCCTCCTTTCCCTCTTTGAACCATTCCTTAAGACCTTTGTCGAGGTTCTTGATAGATGAAACCCATATAATTTCGGTCCTTCAGTCATCAATCCACATGTCCCATTATCCCATATGTTGATCCAGACCAACAACCTTAGTTACCTTAAGAGTTCCTCCGAATTTCAGTCAAACACATCCCAGTAGGCAGTGAACCATACACTAGAAGGCCTACTCAAGTAGATTAAACCTTTGAAACATCGCCCCATGCCGAGGTTGGCCATCATGCTCATCCAAATTCTTTGCTAAGTTCTCTCTTAAGGAAAGTTATACTGCCCTGTCCCTAGGTGGAAACCCCCTCCTCTTAGTCCAGTGGGTCAGTTGAGCAAAGGTGTCCAGTAGGTTGAGGATACCAATTTTGTTGGTTGTGTAGTCCCAGCCTTGTGTCCTGTTTGCACAGTGGGGGATGCAAGTCATGCTAAGGTTGCTCTCAAGCCTTCGCGTTGCCACTCTTGCCCATCCTCAATCAAGGGTCCGTTTTTCCAATTTCAATGTGATGAGGATGTGTCCTACTCTTTTGCGGCACTAGGCGCTTGCCATGACATCGGGTGCCTATCACAAGACTGATGCCTGTCATGACACTAGAATACTGTCGTGTCACTATAGTTTGCTAGACTCTGTCTGGCCTTGCTGCCATATAAGTTGATAATTTCTACCATTTGTCTTTCTGCAATATGAACACGTGTCTTGAATTTATCGATGTTAAAGAAAATAGGTATATAATTAGATTATATTAAACTATATAAAGTCTAACATATGCAATAACAAAATTGAACGTATATCTGTATACTGTTATATTCAACTTAATCAAAGTAGAAAGTAAACAAAAGCAGTGCACTCACATCGACACAAATTTGCACGAACAACCATAATATTCAATCCAAGCTTTGTGAAACATAATCTCCTTAAAATAGATTTTCTCCCTCTCCGTGCTCAAGGTTGATGAACAACTGCCTCCTAAGATAGAACATATATTACGTTCTTGAAGAAGTAGCACTTCAATCTTCAAGATTTCAATGAACACAACTTGTGTTTATACTTGAACTGAACCAAAAGAACAATACAACAATATGCAGAGAGAGAGAGAGAGAAAAAAAAAATTTGAAACTGGAATCTAGAGTTGAGATGTATTGAAATGAAAATGGAGTAGTTTATTTATAGACCTTAGTGGCTATTCAGATCACCTAAAGAGACATGGGATGCCACTGTTTAGATTGAAGAGACACACTCTTTAATCAGAATAGGCAAAATGCATCTCCTGGAATGAACATGACCCATTTTTTTGCGCGAAATTCAAATTAACAGATAGAAATTTAAAAATCTGATTGAATTTTAATTTCGATTGCTATTTTAATTTCGATCCGATTGGTTTGACCCATGACCCGTATCGCTTCAAATAAATTTTTTCCAAAAAGATTATATTTTTTTGGCCCAAGCCAAGCCCAGTCGAGTCGACTCGTGGCGTGGCCAGGCAAGGCAGGTGGGCGACGTGCACGTGTGATAACCAAAGTAATGTAGGCGTTCGCCCCTCTCACAAAAATGTGGTACCCCTTAGGGTCCAACTCATTAAGTCAACTAGGAGTATATTAACTTACCAAAGAGTTAGTTTTCTTTTAAAGTGGGACAAGTCTTATTCCACTACACTTATCTTAGTTTATTTCATCATTTTAATTGGCTCACTTTGAGGTATAATTTCTCATTCAATATTTAATGATTTTAGACAAATAAATATACGATGTTCATCTCCTCGCGGAAGAGAACGCATTTAAACTTGGTCCCACCAATTTTGAGGTATGAGTCTCACTTTTATTTAAGCCTCAAGTTGCTCAAATACTTGTTTAAAGCCATTTTTTTCCAACAAAACATTCTATTTCAATAAGGAAATTCCAATAAAACATTCGGTGCTCAAAGTTGATGAGCAACTGTCTCTCAAAATAGAACGAATTTTACTTTCTTGAAGAAACATCACTTCAATCTTCAAAACTCAAGGGAACATAACTTGTGTTTATACTTGAATAGAACAAAAAGAACAATGCAACAATATGCAGAGAGAGAGAAGAAATTCTAGAACTGGAATCTAGAATTGGGATGGATTGAATTGGCAATAAGGCAGCCTATTTATAGACCCTTGGTGGTTGTTAAGATTGCATGAAGAGGCATGAGCTTTCACTGTTCAAATTGAAGAGACGCATTCGTCAATCTGTTGTTTAGATTGAAGAGATATACTCTTTAATCTGAACAGACAAAAAGACATTTCCTGGAATGAACCAAACCCAATTTTGGCGCAAAATTCAAAGTAATGAATAGAAATTTAAAATTCCAGTTGGATTTAAATTTCGGTTGAGATTTTAATTCCGATCCGCATTCGGATCTGATTGGTTTGATCCATGACTCGCATCGCCCCGACTAGGTCTGGTTGGGTTATGGTCATGGCATTGCGAGATGAGGAGGGTGGGCGGCACACGCACGCGTGTGTGATAAATAGGGTAGTGTAGGCACTCTGTTCACAAAAGTGTGGTACCACTTGGGGCGTAACTCATAAAGTCGGCTAGGAGTATATTAACTCACCAAAGTGTTGGTCATATTCCAATGTTAGACAAGGCTTCTTCCACTACACCTATTTTAATTTATTTCATCACTTCAAATGGGTTATTTTGAAACATTATTTCTCATTCAATATGTAATGATTTTAGACAAATAAATATCAACATTCATCTCGTCGCAGAGGAGAAAGCATTTAAACTTGGTCCCACCAATTTTGAGGTGTGGGTCCCACTTTTATTAAACCTCATGTTGGTCAAATACTTGTTTAAAACCATTTTTTTTTTTCAACAATCCCCCACATGAATGAAAATTCGATGTATGATAATGTAGACATTAGTTCAAGTACATGTGAAATGTTACTATATCTAAATAAG
>CM042190.1:19660559-19674266 GCA_023539305.1 Ilex asprella | reverse complement strand
TTTGCACAGTGGGGGATGCAAGTCATGCTAAGGTTGCTCTCAAGCCTTCGCGTTGCCACTCTTGCCCATCCTCAATCAAGGGTCCGTTTTTCCAATTTCAATGTGATGAGGATGTGTCCTACTCTTTTGCGGCACTAGGCGCTTGCCATGACATCGGGTGCCTATCACAAGACTGATGCCTGTCATGACACTAGAATACTGTCGTGTCACTATAGTTTGCTAGACTCTGTCTGGCCTTGCTGCCATATAAGTTGATAATTTCTACCATTTGTCTTTCTGCAGTATGAACACGTGTCTTGAATTTATCGATGTTAAAGAAAATATGTATATAATTAGATTATATTAAACTATATAAAGTCTAACATATGCAATAACAAAATTGAACGTATATCTGTATACTGTTATATTCAACTTAATCAAAGTAGAAAGTAAACAAAAGCAGTGCACTCACATCGACACAAATTTGCACGAACAACCATAATATTCAATCCAAGCTTTGTGAAACATAATCTCTTTAAAATAGATTTTCTCCCTCTCCGTGCTCAAGGTTGATGAACAACTGCCTCCTAAGATAGAACATATATTACGTTCTTGAAGAAGTAGCACTTCAATCTTCAAGATTTCAATGAACACAACTTGTGTTTATACTTGAACTGAACCAAAAGAACAATACAACAATATGCAGAGAGAGAGAGAGAAAAAAAATTTGAAACTGGAATCTAGAATTGAGATGTATTGAAATGAAAATGGAGTAGTTTATTTATAGACCTTAGTGGCTATTCAGATCACCTAAAGAGACATGGGATGCCACTGTTTAGATTGAAGAGACACACTCTTTAATCAGAATAGGCAAAATGCACCTCCTGGAATGAACATGACCCATTTTTTTGCGCGAAATTCAAATTAACAGATAGAAATTTAAAAATTCGATTGAATTTTAATTTCGATTGCGATTTTAATTTCGATCCGATTGGTTTGACCCATGACCCGTATCGCTTCAAATAAATTTTTTCCAAAAAGATTATATTTTTTTGGCCCAAGCCAAGCCCAGTCGAGTCGACTCGTGGCGTGGCCAGTCAAGGCAGGTTGGCGACGTGCGCGTGTGATAACCAAAGTAGTGTAGGCGTTCGCCCCTCTCACAAAAATGTGGTACCCCTTAGGGTCCAACTCATTAAGTCAACTAGGAGTATATTAACTTACCAAAGAGTTAGTTTTCTTTTAAAGTGGGACAAGTCTTATTCCACTACACTTATCTTAGTTTATTTCATCATTTTAATTGGCTCACTTTGAGGTATAATTTCTCATTCAATATTTAATGATTTTAGACAAATAAATGATGTTCATCTCCTCGCGGAAGAGAACGCATTTAAACTTGGTCCCACCAATTTTGAGGTATGAGTCTCACTTTTATTTAAGCCTCAAGTTGCTCAAATACTTGTTTAAAGCCATTTTTTTCCAACAAAACATTCTATTTCAATAAGGAAATTCCAATAAAACATTCGGTGCTCAAAGTTGATGAGCAACTGTCTCTCAAAATAGAACGAATTTTACTTTCTTGAAGAAACATCACTTCAATCTTCAAAACTCAAGGGAACATAACTTGTGTTTATACTTGAATAGAACAAAAAGAACAATGCAACAATATGCAGAGAGAGAGAAGAAATTCTAGAACTGGAATCTAGAATTGGGATGGATTGAAATGGCAATAGGGCAGCCTATTTATAGACCCTTGGTGGTTGTTAAGATTGCATGAAGAGGCATGAGCTTTCACTGTTCAAATTGAAGAGACACATTCGTCAATCTGTTGTTTAGATTGAAGAGATATACTCTTTAATCTGAACAGACAAAAAGACATTTCCTGGAATGAACCAAACCCAATTTTGGCGCAAAATTCAAAGTAATGAATAGAAATTTAAAATTCCAGTTGGATTTAAATTTCGGTTGAGATTTTAATTCCGATCCGCATTCGGATCTGATTGGTTTGATCCATGACTCGCATCGCCCCGACTAGGTCTGGTTGGGTTATGGTCATGGCATTGCGAGATGAGGAGGGTGGGCGGCACACGCACGCGTGTGTGATAAATAGGGTAGTGTAGGCACTCTGTTCACAAAAGTGTGGTACCACTTGGGGCGTAACTCATAAAGTCGGCTAGGAGTATATTAACTCACCAAAGTGTTGGTCATATTCCAATGTTAGACAAGGCTTCTTCCACTACACCTATTTTAATTTATTTCATCACTTCAAATGGGTTATTTTGAAACATTATTTCTCATTCAATATGTAATGGTTTTAGACAAATAAATATCAACATTCATCTCGTCGCAGAAGAGAAAGCATTTAAACTTGGTCCCACCAATTTTGAGGTGTGGGTCCCACTTTTATTAAACCTCATGTTGGTCAAATACTTGTTTAAAACCATTTTTTTTTTTCAACAATCCCCCACATGAATGAAAATTCGATGTATGATAATGTAGACATTAGTTCAAGTACATGTGAAATGTTACTATATCTAAATAAGTAACCAGTGGTCTTGAACTTTCCGTAGTGAAAAATTATCGGATTTACTTGGCTAATCAGTGGACATTATGTATTTGAGATGTCAACATTTCTATAAACTAGGCCTAGAAATCGTGTCGAGTGGAACGGTATCGTGTCGAGTAGAACGGTTTCGTGTCGGGTGGAACAAGTTTGTGTCAAAAAACACTTCATACATGCCCTATTCGTTTATATAAACGAGTCCAACTATCACACACATACACGAATTGTTTATTAGACGAGTTATCCAATATAACCCGTGTATCACCCGTTAAATAAGAGAATAAGTTAGATAATTTAAGGTCCACATGAAAAATTATTAACTCGCCACGCATTACACATGATTGACCTATTTACTATAACAATAAATTATGACTGAACAAAACAATAAAGACAAAAAATAAACATCAAATGATTACTAAATTTGAATGATTCTGAAAGATGAAAGGTGTGAGATGAGATAGAGGCTAATAGACCTAACTTGTTTTTAAAAAAATTATTGTACCACTCTTAACGGGTTAAACGTGTTGAATCAAGTTTATAGGTTAAACTTGAAACTGGTTCGTTTATTTCACGGGTCTGCTAAGTTAACCCGTTAATCGCCCAAACCCATTAGAACTACACCCAAACCCGCTAAATTCGTGTCGGGTTCGTGTCGGTTTCACAAGTCGTGTCTAGAATTGCCAGCTCTAGTATATATCAATACAATATAATTCACACAGTTTCCCTTCGGACGTAGTTGCGTCTCATGTTGTGTTCATTTTGGTCTTGAATATCACTTGGTTTCATGAGTAGTTTTAGAGTAATCAGCCTACAATTCTCATAGAAGTGGCCTCTTCTTTACTCATATAGGTGATTTCTGATTAAGGGTATCCTGCTATACTCCACTTGGACATTTTCAAATCATAGAATATCATTGAAAGTGTAACTTACCCTAGTTCTCATGACAAATATGCATTGTTTCATCATAGGAATGGGAATGAGTTGAAAACCTCCTCAGTGCGTCTTTGAGTTACACATAATTCAATTGTTATTTTGAACTTAGATCTTATGATCTCCATTCATCTAAGTTGGGTTGTCATTATGGTGACTCTTGGTTAAATAATAGACTTTAAGCCCTCGATGAACTTTTCACTTGCAATCTAGTCAGATCTTTTGTAAGCAGATCCTCAATATTACCCTTTAACTCCATATAGTCAATGAATATCACACCAGTAGAGAGAAATTGTCTAACGGTATTGTGTCTACGACGTATGTGTCTAGACTTACCATTATATATACAATTTTGTGCCCTTCCAATCGTAGATTGACTATCATATTGAATGTATATTGCAGGCACAAGCTTTGGCCAATTTGGAATATCCTCTAAGAAGTTACAAAGTCATTATGCTTCTTCTCTAGCTTTATCTAAGGCAATGAACTTAAATTCTATTGTAGATCTAGCAATATAAGTTTGCTGGTAGGATTTTTAAGACACAACTGTACTATCCAATGTAAGACATATTCACTTGTGGATTTTAGATCTTTACTATCGGATATGCAGTTAATATCAGTATATCCATCAAGTACTGTTGGGTACTTCGTGTAGTGCAAATCATAGTTTTGAGTATGTTTTAAATATTCCAAAACTCTAATAATTGCTTTTCAGTTGTCTTTTTTCAAGATTACTTGTATATAGACTTAGCTTAGTCACTGAGTATGCTATATCCAGACGGGTACATTTCATTATATACATTAAACTACCAATTATATGTACATATTCTAACTGTGATATACTTTTATCATTATTCTTAGAGAGATGAATATTAACATCGATAGGTGTTCTCATAGGTTTTATCTTATATTTTTTGAACTTATCAAGTACTTTATCAATATAATGAGATTGAAATAACATGAGTTCATTTGACGTTCTAGAAATTTTAATTCCTAATATAACGTCTACAACACCCAGGTTTTTCATTTCAAACCTATTTGTCAACATCCGCTTGGTAATTTTAATGACATCATTATTGCTGTCTATAATTAGCATGTTGTCAACATAAAGACATACAATAACGTATTCACTATGAGTGCTCTTGACATAGACACATTTGTCACACTCATTTATTTTGAACCCATTTGACAACATTGTTTTGTCAAATTTTCATGTCACTGCTTCGGTGCTTGTTTTAAACCATAAAGGAATTTAACAAGCTTGCATACTTTCTTTTCTTGTTTATTAGCAATTAACCCCTCAGATTGTTCCATGTATATTTCTTCATCTAATTCACTATTTAAGAAAGCAATCTTTATATCCACTTGATGTATTTCAAGATCATTAAATATAGTTATAGCAATTAACATCCTTATGGACGTAATTCTAATAACTAGTGAATAAGTTTTAAAATAATTCAATCATTCTCTTTGTTTATATCCTTTGACTACAAGTCTAGCTTTGTACTTGTCAATGGATCTATCTACTTTCATCTTCTTTTTAAAGATCCATTTACAGCCTAAAGGTTTGTTACTTGATAGAAGATCCACCAGCTCCCATATATGATTCCTCATAATGAATTTGATTTCAGAATCAACAGCTTCTTTCCGATAAGGAGCTTCGGGAGAGGACATAGCTTCTTTGAAACTTTGAGAATTATTTTCTAACAGATAAGTTAGAAAATCAGAACCAAATGATTTTGAAGTCTTTGTCCCTTTTGCTACGTCTAAGTTCATCTTCAATAAATCATCGTTTTGATCATTACTAGTTGTAGTATCAATTGGTCATTTTAATGTGCTTGATTCATGTGACATATTAAATAAAAAATTATTTTCAAAGAAAGACGCATTGCTTGACTCTATAAATCGTATTCATATGCACATCAGGAATCTCATATTTATGAACAAGAAATCGATATGCACTATTATTGTGGGCATAAGGTATGAATATACAATCAATGATTTTTTGTCCTACCTTAACTTTTTTAGGTTTAGGAACTGTCACTTTTGCTAGACGCCCCCACACTTTTAGGAATTTATAGGAAGGTTTTCGACCTTTTCATAATTCATATGGTGTCTTATTAGTTTTCTTATGTGGTACTTTGTTAATAATATAATTAACAGATAATAAGGCTTCCCCCCACCAGTTTTGGGGTGCTCCCGAACTTGACAATATAACATTCATAATTTAATGTTCGATTTTTGTGTTCAGCTACGCCATTTGATTGAAGTGAATAGGAGGCAGTCGTTTGGTGAATAATTCCATGTGGTGCACAAGACTCCTCGAAAAGAGATTCATATTCATCACCCTATCACTTTTTAGTGCTTTTATCTTTCTCCTAGGTTAATTCTCAACTTCATTCTTATAATGTTTGAACATATCAATAGCCTCATCTTTACTTCTAGTTAAGTAAACTTAACACTATCTTGTGCAATCATCAATAAAAGTAATAAAATACTTTTTACAACCTCTTGTTTGCCGAAACGTTGTGAATTAATTCAAAAGGTTTGATACTTATTTCAAGTAACTTGAAAGATGTTATTGTCAACTTTGATTTCACACAAGTCTCACATTTACGATTTAGATCAATAGACATTTTAGGCAAATCATTCAAATTAACTAATCTTCTAATTGCATCATAATTAACATGTCCTAGTCTAGCATGCCACATATTAGAAGAATCAAATAAATAAGAAGAATTCACCTCATTCTTATTATTAGAAGATATGGGCACAACAATCATTCCATTGAGGTTAAAAATCCTATCACCCATGTATCCCTTCCCTACAAACATTTCATTCTGTATAAGTACAAACTTGTCAGGTACAAAGACTAACTTAAAGCCATTCTTGCTAAGCAAGGACCCAGACAATAGATTCTTGCGAGTATTCTATTATGAAAAATATGCGTATAATTAGATTAGAATATATTGTATGAAGTCTAACTTATGCAAAAAACAAATTTCAAATAATATCTATATATTGTTATACATATAAACAATCTAAAGTGGGTTGTATACTGTTACATACAAACTAATCTAAACATAATGTATTGTAAGCTAAACTAGTGCACTCACAGTGACGTAGATTTGCACGAACAATAAAATAAGAAAATCAAAATATTCAATCCAAGCCTTGTAAACACAATTTCTTTAAGATACATTTGCTCCTTCTCAGAGCTCAAAATTGATGAGCAACTGTCTCCCAAGATAGAATGGATTTTACATTTTTTAAGAAGCATCACTTCAATCTTCAAGATTATAGTGAACACAACTTGTATTTATACTTGAACCGAACCAAAAGAATAATACTACAATATGCACACACACACACACACACACACAGATAGAGAAAATTCTGAATTAGGAATCCAGAATTGTGATAAATTGAAATGACAGTGAGGTAGTCTATTTATAGACCCTTCATGCATGTTTGGATCGGAGAGACACACCCTTAATCTAAATAGAAGCAAAATGAAAAGACACATCTATATTGAATAGACACAGAAGAAACCTCTGTAGAACAGATTTTGATGCCAAAATTAGTTTAACAGGTAGAAATTTAAAATTTGTTTGGACTTTTAAATTTTATTTGGAATACAATCTGTGTTCAGATCCATTTTGTTTGACCCATAGCCTGCACCGCAACAAATAAACTTTATCCAAAAAGATTATATCTTTTTGGCCCAAGCCCAATCGGGTTGTGGCGGGCAACGCACGCGTGTGTGGTTACTAATGAAGTGTAGGCACTCGCTCTGGTCACAAAATTGTGGTACTCCTTGAAGCCCAACCCATGAAGCCAATTAGGAGTATATTAACACACCAAAGTGTTGGTCTTCTTCAAATGTGGGAGAAACCTTATTCCACTACATCTATATTAGTTTATTTCATCACTTCAAATGAGTCACTTTGAGACATAATTTCTCATTCAATATTTAATAGTTTTATACAAATAAATATACTACGTTCATCTCCTTGCGGAGTAGCGTTTAAACTTGGTCCCTCAAGTTGCTCAAATACTTGTTTAAAACCATTTTTTTCCAACATTGAATACTACGATCAACCAATAGTCATTGCACTGATAAACAAAGTCTATTTGTATCTGTCTGTTGCTTGGGACCGGTTGTTGAATGACAAGACCACCTGCAAGTCCCATTATGGCAAACTGAATCTTCTAAATGAAGAACAAGGCCAATCTTATACACGGAGGGGGAGAGATAGAAATACTGATAATAAGAAAAATCTTAATTTTTAAAAAATTATCCCTTCCCCTATCTTTTTTTTTTATATTGCAACATTAAATTTGTTAGTAGTTTCACATTCCCCTAATTATTAACATTCCTACATATTTAACAAAAAGTTATTTCATTTTGCTCTAACACCCCAACAATTTTTGTCTAAAAATGTAACAAACGTTTGCAATTGGAACAAAGTGAAATAATCAAAATAGTTGAGGGATCAATGTAAAAAATTCAATAGTTCAAAGAGGAAAAAAAAAAAATCATAATTGAGATGATCAAAGTATAATTTATCCTAATTGAAATATGATTAAATATGTCATATATATATAATCCAAATATATATGAACATACAATTGTACATCGGTCAGATCTGATACAACATAATAAAAACCAAACACGAAAGTGGTACAACCCATTAGTAGCCAAATTTTTAGCCATGGGCTACTATACAAAGCTTCAAAATATGAGATACCACCTATGCTGAACTTGTAAGGAGTAACTTCTGACTTGTGACCAAAAGTTTGATTGGGATGTTGACGTGGTTCTGCCATGCAATTTATTGCTTACCAAACATCCAACATTACCATAAACAATGACGGAGCCATGAATATAATTTAGGATGGCCGCACTTTAATTACAAATTTTATTTTATTCTATAATAAATAAAAATAACGTGATATATCTATATTTTTATGCATTATATTTGATACTTAAATAATTAAACTATTTATCATCTATTGATCACCCATTCGATTACGTAACTTATTAGTCTTCATGAACTTCATGCTGAAGATGCTCTCTCAACGGTGGCACTTGTAATTAGTAATATCTATGTTATTTTAGTGGTATCTCAACTAGTATTTCTCCACTACTATTATTATTTTTTTAAAATAACATCTATATATTAAGGATCAACTATATAATTTATTTGACACAAAGAAAGGCAATAATCTAACTTAGACATGAATAACATTCTAAATCACATTTTATTATAGTAACCAAATAGATTTGGAAAGAAAAACAACAATTTTTATGAAATTTTTTCTTCTTCTCTTGACCTCCAAATCTTCAACATGATGTTGCTGGTGCAGTGGTGCAAGAAGCACAATTCATTTCTGTTTCATTTTGCTTGTCTTTAGAAACAAGGTGACAAAGGACAAAGAACAAAGGGCAAAGGACAAAAGAGTCAACCAAGGACTTTTGTGACTCAGTATTTTTTTTAGTTTATTGACTTCAAGAGATTTGTTATGAGATTGGGGCTTTTTTCTAGTACTCTGTACTCAATTTCTTTGACTCAATTAATTTTATTTTATCTAACTCATTAGGATAGGCCCAACTGAAATTATCCAAAAAAATATATAAAACATATAAAGATGAAAAAAAATTAGGATGGGGCCAAGCTCCGCTGGCCCCTACCTCTCTCCACTAAAAGAATTGCTTAAAGAGACAAAATGACTCATAAAAACCTACCCAGAGTAAATCATCACTCTATCGTTGTTTTAGAATTTTTTTACCCAAACACACTAGTTTTAAATTTATTTATCACGCATTAATCAATGTTGTACATATCAATGAAACGTATTATGAAAACACACTTCCAATGAAAAAACTTATGAAAGTGTGTTAAACACAGTTTCGTTGCTTTCATACATGAAACCAACGATAATTTCATAAATAAGTTACGATCTATCCATTTATCAATTGGGAAGTTGACCTGAATGTACCATGCAATTTATTGCGCACCAAACATCTAACATTGCCATAGAACTGATTAAAGATATAGAAGGTCTCATAATTAAAGCACCCTACATACACATTTAATCATCATTCTATCGTTGTTTTTTGAAAATTTTTAACCCAAACACTCTAGGCTTAAACTTATTTATCTAAAAAACGTTGTTGTACATGTCAATGAAATGTGTTTTGAAAACATTTTCAGTGAAAGAACATATGAAATTCGTTACTTTCATAAAAACAACGATAGCTTCGTAAATAAGTTTGATACTACAATATTTAGGTAAAAAATTTCAATAACAACAGTAGAGCGATAATTATTTTTATGGATTTAAAGGGGGGCTGGCGTTGAATTCCAATCCTCCTCCATCTCCTTAGCCTCTCCGCAACAATGAAGGCCAGCTCAATAGTTTGAGAAACATTAAGCCTTGGGTCACAATGTGTGTGGTAGCAAGAGTTATGATCGTCGTAAGTCATAGTTCGCAACCCACTGATAGCTGTTGGAGTTTGACCTAAACTCTCAAATTATCAGAGTTTGTGTGGATAATCAATGTGAAAATTCTATATGGAATAGGATTATATTAAAATAATTTTAATGTAATATGAATATGTATATTAGACATGTACATGTGATAAAAAAAACATAAAGATCAAGTTGAATCTAAATAGATTAGGTTTGTAGTATTTTATCCCTATAAATAGGGATGTGTATTATGTAATCAGTTACCAGATGACCAGATTTCAGTGAATAATATATCAATGTAGATTCTTGGTCCATGAATGTAGGTACAGTATACCAACGTTGGTATGCTGTATAGAATCACGTTATATCTTTGTGTCATATTTTTATTATTTTTCTATCTTTGAATTTCTATTTTCCAACTTATGTTATTAGTGTCAATTATCTGTTGTGCAAAATCAACAAGTGTGTAACACCCCAAAAATCGGGGGTCCTTAATTTAACAAAATTCAGACAGAGTCTCCTTTGTATGGGGAGCTCTACCCAAAAACACAACTTGTGCAATTATACTACATTGACCACACCGGGTCCGTTTACCCATCACAAAATAAAATTTCATTCACCATAGGTAATATCCATAATATCATCCCAAAAGAATAGGCCAAACTATGACAATTACATTCCAAAGAAGTATATTCAAACTTAGCAACGGAATAAACAAAATACTAAACTATACATGATCATAAATACATTCCCTAGTCTAGCACAAAATAAACTATAGCTCTAGATGTCCATCTCGGTATCTAGGTTGCCCTCTGGTGTAACCTCCCAATTTCCCGGCTCGTCAACGCCGGGATCTTTTTCTAGCACTAAATCTGAAAAAAAAAATATTATAGGTAGGGGGGTGAGCACTAAGCTCTGTAAAAAAATCCTTCCAAACTCTAACAAGGTTTGGAAAACGTAGAAAACAGTCAGTTTCATTTCACAAATAGCATACGCAAATTTTGAAAGAAAACATGATATTTTCAAAAGATCTCAAGTTTATACATTAACAATAATTAAGTGCAAGAGTAAAGCCAATCCCATCCCACCATAAATAACCATTCCAAGGAGTAATTATTCCCACAACAATTTCCAAGATAATCATATCCAAAAGTTAACGCAATAAACAATAACCACAATGTATCTCAAGTCTGACGTAAGAGAATCGCATGGATAAACACATAGAGAATATCCTGGTCTACACACACACAAATCTTCGCAAGGATATCAACTTCGGGAAGGGCGTCTACCGATGCATTGTCCCACATCAATCCACCGGTAATAACGAATCTGACTCAGGCGTAGTATACTAATCCTCTGACACGGCACCCATGAGCTAATAGTGGTTTGGTCGTCGTAAGGCACCAACCCCACTACAAGTGGTAGGAAAAGTTCAAACTCGCACGGAGTAAGAACCACACATCTACCCACTCTACGATACACGATCAATGACCATTCATGGTCATCCAAACACCTCTATAAGATACAATCCTCAATAATTTCTCAAAAAAAGTTCATAATTACCAAAATCTCCAAAATTTCTTGTATATTATCCAATAAAACCATGTAAAAAAAATAGGCAAGGGATCAACATCAATATAATTTTATTATTTAATGGAAAGCCTAAAGTTTGGAAATCAAGAACAAAGGAAATATGGAGAGAAAACTCTATTCTTCTTAAAATCTAAGGTTTGAAGATGAAAAGAGAGAGCTTTAATGGTTACCCAACCATCACATTATTTAAAAATATGGCATTTATTGCAAGAATTAAAGATTTTATAACATACATATTGAATTTAGAGTCAAAAGAGTACATATATACATAAGTCATAGCTTCGATGTAGGAGAATGAGAAGAAATTCCTACCTTGTTTCCTTAGTTTTGGTGTGAGAACTAAAGGATTTAATCCCCTTCAACCTTGTATTTCTCCCTTTCTTCCTTCTTCTATCTTCTCTAATGGTTAGAATAGATGAAATGGGTTGCAAATGGAAGACTCTCTGGTAGTAAAGGCAGTAGTGGCTAACAGAACCGTTTATCGAGTTTTGTTCAATAACGATAGCTCAGTTGACGTTATTTTTGCGTCTTCATTCGACAAGATGGATATAGGAAGGACAAACTCGAGCCAGTAAGTGCCCACCTATTGGGATTCTCAGGAGAAAAAGTGTTGCCCTTAGGGGCGATTCGGCTTAGATAATTTTTTAAATGTTTTTAGGTCAAAATAATATTTTCATTGAGAGGTAATATGAGGTGCATTGGAAGCTCGGAAGTACTCCGGAATAAAAACACAAATTGCGTAAATTTCAGGTATAAAATATTTTACAAACCTCTTAGTATTTTAGCCATAAATTTTTATCCTTAAGTCCAATTACTCTGAAATTTTTACAGTAGATAGTAGACATCCAGGGTTACAAAAGTGTATTTGATGAAAATTTTCCAATTCGACCTCTAAATAGGTCAAAACTTCCCTGGAAGTAGGACAAAAAATCTGCTCGCTGAATTGTACCCGTACGCGTACCGGTACGCAGCACTCCAGTAGCCTCAGCGTATCAGTACGAGTACCGGTACGCCCGATAAATTTTTGGCCCTCTTGGGGCGCGATCTAGGTCACATTTTTGGGCCTATAAATACTTTAGGCCGCCTCCTTAGTCGTCCATACACCATTCTAAATCCTAGATAGCTTGGGAGAGAAAGAGAGGAAGATCAAAACACATAGATCAAGATAGATTTACACCCCATAGAAATCAAAACCAAAATTTCTCAAGAACACCATTCTTCTCCTCTCTTCTTCTACACTTGTACTACACCTTTACCCACAACTCTTGGAACCCTAAGAGAAGACAAGAAGGAGATCTTTGGAGCTTGGGTTAGCTTAAAACTCTTGGATTCAAGGTAGGGGTTTTCTCTCACTCACTTACATTGAGGCTAGGGCCTACATATATGTAATCTTTTCACTTTAAAATTAAACATGTAGGTTATATAATCATTGTTTCTTAATACCTTTATGACTATTACCATGATATAAACAAGATTATTGTTTGATTAACCCTTAAATCATTTTTCTTGATTAAAAACCCTAGATTTCAAGAGGGATGAACTTTTCTCTAAATTGTTCTTAATTCTTGATTTCAAAACCTTAGTGTTTTATATCGAACCATAAAATGATGCTATTGTGATCTCATGTACTTTTCTTGGTTGGTTGTGAAATTGTTGCATGATATCTTTTGGGATTTTAATAAATGCTTGTAAATTGGGATAATTGTGAAATTGTGGGCTTGGTTGGGTTGTTGGTGATGCACATAAGTGAGAGGTTCCTTGTAAGGATGCTCACCCTTTACCAAGAGGTTCCTGGTAAGGATGTTTGGGAAACAATGTAAGGATTGGTGAGAGGTTCCATGTAAGGATGCTCATCCATTCTCAAGAGGTTCCCGGTAAGGATACTTGAGAAATAAGTCCGTTATAGTGAGAGGTTCCTTGTAAGGATGCTCACCCCTTCCCAAGAGGTTTCCGGTACGGATGTTTGAAAAATAATGTAGTGATTGGTGAGAGGTTCCATGTAAGGATGCTCATTCATTCTCAAGAGGTTCCCGGTAAGGATGCTTGAGAATCCACGGTGACCTAAAAGGAGGTGGAGGTTACCACAAAGTATGCCACCTACCTAAAGAATTATTGGGAATTGTTTATAACCATTAATGATTATTATTGGTGTGTGATTTCTCGTTTATT
>CM042190.1:19583288-19660459 GCA_023539305.1 Ilex asprella | reverse complement strand
GTAAGGATGCTCACCCCTTCCCAAGAGGTTTCCGGTACGGATGTTTGAAAAATAATGTAGTGATTGGTGAGAGGTTCCATGTAAGGATGCTCATTCATTCTCAAGAGGTTCCCGGTAAGGATACTTGAGAATCCACGGTGACTTAAAAGGAGGTGGAGGTTACCACAAAGTATGCCACCTACCTAAAGAATTATTGAAAATTATTTATAACCATTAATGATTATTATTGGTGTGTGATTTCTCGTTTATTCATTTAAGTAATGTTTTGAAATAAACTTGAGATCCTTTTTAAATGTCACTGCTTTATTTCAAATTATGCATCTATGTTATGTTAAAAATGAGACCGACCATTTTATATGCTTTTCTAAACCTTGTATGGGTTTGGAAAAATTTTTCTACAGAGCTTCGTGCTCACCCCTCTACAGTTGAACCTTTTTCAGATGTTGGGCCAAAAGATGAGCTCGGTGCTAACGGGCCATACCTTGGAGAGGCTTCACTAGAGGGATACTTGGATACCGAGTGGGACATCTTGAAATGTCGTTTACTTTTGGTTCTAGACTAAAATATTATTTTGAAACACTGTATAGTCTAGATTTCTTTTGTAATTTTCGCTGCGCTATAATAGTAAATTTTCATTGAGAATGTAAAGGCCAAAGATGGCATATTTCTTTTGGGATATTGATGTAAATGTTATGAAGTATTGTTATGAAGTCTTCTTTATTGATGATTTATCTTAGTGCTCTCATGGTATGAAGGGTTATTGAATGTAATGCTGTCTAGGGTATATTTTGGGGTGTTACAGGGCCTACAGGACAACCACCAGAACAACAACTCAAGAAACTCCGTTTGCATTGGCCTTCAGAGCCGAAGCAGTGTCACTTGTAGAGATAGGACCCCCATCCCCCAGAACTGAGTTTGCAGAGTTTGAGCACAACGACGAATTCCTTCTTCTAAATCTTGACCTCCTAGATGAAAAGAGAGAAAGAGCTCTGCAGCACATTCATGGTTATCAGAGGAAGACCGCAAGGTACTATGACAGAAAGGTTAGAAACAAAAGTTTTAAGGTAGGAGATCTGGTGCTTAGAAAGTTGCTGCCTGTTAGGAAGGATCCCACACATGGGAAATTAGGGCCTAATTAGGAAGGGCCCTACATCATCTCCACGATAATCAAACCTGAAAACTATGAGTTATAAATGGAGGAAGGAAAAATCCTACCTCATTCTTAGAATGCAGAGCATCTTAAGAAGTTTTTTCAGGAATATTTTTTTGTAATAGAGTTATTCTCAATAAAGATTGCAAGTTCTTGATTCACTCCCACGTGTTTTTCAAAGAAGAGCTCTATAGCTCGAGATGGAGCTCAAGATGAACTTTTTAAGTTTATAAAACAAAAGAAGAATTCTATAGCTCAAGATGAACTTTTTAAGTTCATAAAATAAAAGAAGAGTTCTATAGCTCGAGATGAACTTTTTAAGTTCATAAAATAAAAGAAGAGCTCTATAGCTCAAGATGAACTTTTTAAATTCATAAAATAAAAAGAAAAGCTCTATAGCTCGAGATGAACTTTCTAAGTTTATAAAATCCAGAAAAGCTCAGTAACTTAAGAGGAACTCTGTGGTTCAATTATGATGAGCTCTTCAGCTCACAGAATAAAGAAAAAATTTGATAGCTTGGGGTGAGGCCCTTAGCTCATAGAAGCTACGATGAGCTTCTTGGCTCGCAATAAAGAATTAGTTCCTAGGATCATAAAGTAAAAACAAGCTCTCCAGCTCAAGTGTTTGTTGAAATTCTCAAGTCTACAGTTCATTAACTACCATTAAGCAACAAGGGGAGATAGCAAAAAAGTTTAACAGATCTGAATGTCCTTCAAATTGACAAAAATATGAAGGAAAAGAGGAGAAGGGAAATCTCTAACGCTCCCCGAGCTATTTCCTTAGAACGACCACCTCATTCCTCAGTAGTGCATTCTCCATCTTCAAATCATCTCTCTCTTTTTCAATCCCCAAAAGCAATTCAGAAGCTTTTGTCTAGCCGAAGAGAAAAGAACAAGTCTGAAGGAAGAACTTGATGAAGAGGAAGAGGAATTACAAGAAGAGTCATTCCTCTTACGCTTTCTAGAGGTTTCCTCAAAGCCATCTTCATTCTCGTCTGAACTAGAGGAGAAGAAGATTGGAGAATCTGGGATAGAGACAAAATCCAAAGCAACTGCAACAGCAATGAAGAGGAAAAGGTTTTTAGGGGAGACTAACTCTGAGAAAGGCATTGGGTCAACCTGTTTCACCCTCTCAATGTTTACCGCTTCAACCAGATTTGGATTAGGGGCGCCTGCAAAACAAAGGGAGATGCTAGAGTAAAAGGAAAGAAAAGATGAGAACTAAGACAAAAAGATTCCTAAATCCTCTACCTTTGAGGAGAAAACTTCCCCAAGAGTGAGAAACCTTGTTTCCTAAGCAGCACCCCTCCTTAGACCTCCAAGAATCCCCAGTGGCAAAGAAGAACCATTGAGACCACCCAACTGGAGAAGAGGACAGATCAAAAATCAAAGGACTTTCTCGAAACCATCTCTGCTTAAAGGAGTAGAAACAGGGAATCTCATCCTCCTCAAGCTTGTAGTAGTAAAGAAACTTAGCAAAGGTGGAGAATTCATCAACGTGCAACCGCCAGAAAAGAAAAAAGCTGATTAGCACACCCCACTCCTTAGGAGAAAGGCGTGAAGGGGAAAAACCATAGTAAGCCAGGATCCATCCAATACAAGGGTGGATAGGAAGGCGAAGACCAATCTCCAAGGAACCTTTAAAGAAATAGACTTCACCATCAGGCAAAAAGTTGCATGGTTCATCACAGGTCAGCACATGTAAAGATAAATCCAAGAAAAGAAGGAACCTCATCTTGACCCCATCCAAGTCAGAGGATGTCATTGTAGAAGGGGTTAAACAACAAGAATCCCCCCTTGCTATCCCGAAGGAAGTACGTTTCTTGAACAGGGAGATAAAGGGTGAAGCCATAAGAGACACAGGAGAATAGAACCTAGAAAAGGCGAGAGCAAAGGATCTCCCAACTTCAATGAACGTCACCAGAATCATGGACAAGGAAGAGGGAATCCAAGAAATCTTTGGAGCTTTAAAAAAAATTAGGAGTTATTAAGAAACCAAGAACCACATGGAAAGCAGAGTCGGTGATCCCTTTGGTTTTCTAATTGATATTAACATCTACGATTTTGGAAAACAGTTAAGTAGGTGCTATAACATGCAATAGTTCTCATTCTACTAAAT
Source organism: Ilex asprella (assembly GCA_023539305.1). Classification (NCBI taxonomy): domain Eukaryota; kingdom Viridiplantae; phylum Streptophyta; class Magnoliopsida; order Aquifoliales; family Aquifoliaceae; genus Ilex; species Ilex asprella. The sequence goes on along the minus strand of CM042190.1, from coordinate 19,657,190 downwards.
ATGCAAAAATTGAAGTAACAGTCTAGAGCAAAAAGAAGGATGTGAACAGCGATGCTCACTCACCGGCACCTCCCTTGTCCTCATTACCTCTTCCAGCAGCGGCGGGGAGAACACTTAAACTGCTGAGCCTTCCCTCGCTCATAAGTCACTTGCCCAAGGGCTCTTCTTGATGTATTGGCCAAGATTGGGATTGATATTTATTGCGAAAGTAACAACATCACCTCGACATATTTGCCTCCCAAGGAACTTAGGCATGAAGTTGTTTACTCTCTTTGTCAAATCTAGCAAGCCTCTTGTAGCCGTAAGGGATGTCACCGTCTAATGCCTCGACAAGGAGCTCATGGTAAGGTTTACCAAGGGAGGTCATAGAAGCGCTTGGTGAAACTCTTGATAAAATTAGTTGAATATTTTCCTCGAGGAGAGCTAGGGGTTTTACTCGAAGCAAAAAGGGTAGGGGAATGAAGAATAAAGCAACAAAAAAAACTAACATTGACAATGATATAACAGATTGTAGTGAAGTACAAAAGAGCTTGTATTAAGCAACTTCAGAAACAAAATATGTTCAGCGTTTACATAAAAATGAGAAAAATCTTAAGTCTAGGAGCCTGAGGTGGCAGGAGGGAGAGAGCCCGACAGCTCAGCAGTCGGCGTGAGGGGTGAATCAACAGAAGGGATCTCAAGAAGGCTAGCAGTTGAAGCTTCAGGAAAGATAGTGTTTGATACCTCTAAGGAATCAAGAACAGGAACCTCAAGCTCAGCAAGAAGTCTTAGCACCTCATATAGAGCTCTTGACACCATATTAGCCGCGAAAGGGGCAGCAGAAGCAATAGGAATGGAAGAGGTCTCAGAACCAGCAACCACAGCAGTGGCTACAGAGACAGCTGGATGAGAAGGATTGTCTTGAGCTAGGACCTTGGGAGGGGGGTCAAGCGCCCCAAGAGTAGTTTCAGAGGTAGGAGGGGGCAAGATATTATTTCCACCCTCTACTTGGGTCGCCTCCCTCTATCCCTCAACAACTTCACCCTCTAGTTGTGCCTGGTCAAAGGTAAAATCCAGGTAAGGATAAGTCTCCTCAGCCTAGTCTTGAAATGTCAGCCATACTTTGGCCCAATCAGTAGTGACTTCATCTGCTAATTTAAAAATCAAGTCATCCTTCTCCTTGGAAGCAGCTTTTTGCTCATCGAGCTGTTTCTAAAAGGCATTCCTTGCCTCAGTCAATGTATCATTCTCCATTCTCATGTCATTACAAGAGTTAAAGGCCTCAAGAGCGTCGAGGCTGACCTTGATCCAACCTTCGGTCTTTACTCTGAGATCCTCCTTCGTCTTCCCCAGTTCCTCCTTAGTTCGCTTATTCTCAGCTTCTAGGTCCTTAATGAGGGAGGCCTACTTATCAACTTGTGATCGCAACTCTTGTATTTTAGACACAAAGCTATTATTGGCAGAGGTCAACTCTACATTCTTGAGCTCAAAAGCTTTGAATGCCTTTGAAGAGCCCTCCAAAGCTTGGATTCTCCTCAAAAGACCATTACCATGGATGGCCACCTAGAATCCAAGAAAACCCCGAAAGATAAGGTCATTATATAAAAAAAATAAATGTGGGAAGCCAGGTGTTTATCGAAGTGGCCCCGAACAGGAGAGTCAAAATGGAAGATCCAAGAGGCATTGTAACAACCCTCTGGATGTTAGATTCTGGGATGATGGAGGTAATGACCTCTGCAACACATTTGACATTGTTGATAAGCGAATCCCCACCTGCCGAGACCTTAGGGAGTCCTTCACCCCCAGTTTTGGAACCTTTCAAAGGCGGCTGAGAAAATTCCCATGCTGAGCTAGTCGGAAGGGACTGGGGAGAGATCTGGTTGACTATCTCCAAAGCCCTCTCAAATTCAGACGAAATGCGGATAATCTTATTGAGGCATTGCTCCTCAGCATCTTCAGAGGGAGAAGGGGCCACCCTTTGAGAAAGGAGGATCTGTGTAATGTCTTGAGTACTCGATTGGAGGAGGGAGATCGATCGAGTTGGAGAAGGAGAAGTGGGGATTAGATCTAATTTTGGCACCTTGGCAGAGGTGGCAGAGTTGTTACCAGCCTTATCCTCTGTCTTACGCTTGCTCCCACTTCTCCCCCTTCTCAGCTGGCCCAGCTTAGCTAGGCTATCTTTCTTAGTTGGCTCCATTAACGAAGAACCTGGAATCATCATGTAGAAAGATCAGTGTAAGAAAAAAGAGAAGAGTTAATAGATAAAGAGGAGAAATGCTACTTGCTGCCTCGTTAGTCACAAAAATATAAAGAGGAGTGGGAACCTCGATAGAAAGAGGAATGGGTGCTTCCATAGAAATGGGAGTAGGAGAATCTGAAGACAACTCTGGAAGACTGAATCCTTGCCTTACGAGGACCCAAGGCCGAATGAGTTCAGGATATGGTATAGAATTTCACTTCTCCAATTTCAACAGTACCTGCTTGTCCTTAGCATTGAGCTCGGGGCGAACACCTGAGGCACAAGATGGACAGAGCAAAGTCAGAGGAAATCACCAAATATCGACCTCAGTTGGTTTAAGCAAGAGCTTACCAAGGTTATCAGGGGTGGACCAGGCCTTAGGAATTGGAAGAGTGTCCGACCCATCTGCAGGGTTGTATTCCCATTGCGAGCCCCCTACGTAAAAGAATTATTTTTTCCAATGCTTATGGGAGCTCGGGAGATGGGAAATAATTAGCTTGACGCTTTCTCACTTGGGGATGTATTAAAAACCCTCGGAGGAGGTATGTTTGACATTGAAAAGGTCCATGAGTAGGGAAATAGTGGGGATCCCAAGTTTGTAAATCTTAAAAAAAAAAACAAGGAGGCCTACCAGGACCCCCCAGAAGTTAGGAGAGAGCTGAGCGGGGCAAATATTAAAATGTTGGAGAACACTTTTTATGAAAGGATGGATGAGAAAACGCAGACCATTCTCAAAGGCAACCGCAAAGAAGCAAACCTTCTTATGGACTTGGGAGACATATGGGGTGAATTCGTCTGAACTCCAGCATTGGACCCTTGGAGGGAAGGTATAGCGAGTTTTAATAAGTTCCAAAAGATGAGGAGAAACTTCACTAGGGCCCATGAGCTCTATGTGTCTCAAGGTAGATCCCATGCCCATAGTTGAGACCCCTACGCCACTCACTTTACCTTTACCTTTACCAGGGTTCTTGGGCGCAAGAAAGGAAGTAGAGGGAGGCACCTCAATACTCACCTTAGCATCAATGGAATCAACGCTAGGAAAGTTATCAATTTTATCTCCTACTTATCCTAGGTCTATATCCTCTTTGGCAGACTTGCCACCCATAAGGGAATCAGGGGAGGGATTGGTTTCAGAAAGAGCAGACATGATTGGGCAAGAGAAAGGGAGATCGAAAGAACGATAGAGAGAAGGAACGCTGATCAAGCACTCCCTAATAACCCTAAGGTCAAAGCATTATCTCCCAACACCAAGAATTCGCATGATAGAACCCTAACTAAGATGAAAGTAAGATGAGACAAGCAATACTCTCAATTCCAGAAATAAAAGAATTGAAAAGCCCAGAAATATAGTAACCACCTCAAACTAAAGGGATCCAGAACGAGCAAAGGGGTAAAAAGAGACAAAAAGCGTACCTAGCTAAGGATGAACAACGAACCACAACCCAGAGTGGAATCAAGGGAAGGAAGTGGCGCGAATCCTCGAACTGAACCACAAAAACTTGATTTTCAATAAAGAATTAGGAAACTTTGAACCAGGAAACTAGAAATTCGAGAAGAAAGGAACAGGGATGGAAGTCGAACAGTAGAATAAGACAGCTTTTAGTATTCGTTTGGGTATTTATAGCTTGAAAGAAGTGTGTTGTAATGTGCGAGGGAATCGAGGGAGCCATGGTTGCTGAAAATTGTGAAAGGACAATTTTTACGTGCAAGTCAGGGTCAGCCACGTGCTGATCCAGCTTGATTTTAAAGCAGCTCAGCCCCTGTCCAAGCTCGATTGCACCAAGGGTTGGGGGACAACTGATGATACCTAAAAAAAAATCAGCAAAGGACGAGGTCAGGATTTAGGTCTAGATCAGGAGGGTAGGTCAGGAGGTCAGGTAAGACCTGCAGAACTCAGAGGACCAGAGCTAGAGTTTCCCTTGTGCGAATTAGTAATGGAAATGATAAGAAAACAGTTGGATGACAGCAGACGCCCCCGACAGAGATCCCACTGAATAAGCAATAACCCTATAGATACTAAATAGTGCCTCCAAGTCGGAGCGAGCAACCCTAGATACATGAGAGATACGAGAGAGAACCTTAGTTTTCTCCACAGAACATTGTAAAGCATCTCAATAATCAGTAAAGAAAAAGGGAGCAAGAGTTTTCATTAAAGAGTAGACTAACCGAGCTCCCCATCCGGTGAACCACTATATTTTTTCATCGTGTGCAACCCCTTCCCTGAGTTCCCTGGGTATTTTTTAAACGATCAACACGAGTCTTGTAGCTCAGATTCACATTGCTCTGCACCATCCACATCTCCTGCCCATCTTCGTCGATTTACACCATCACATATTGTCTCTTGAATCTATTGAATCTTTCACATTGTCCAATCAATTATTTGAATTGCTTTTACACTGGCCCAAACTACATAGTTCAAGAGAAAAATGAAACAAATTTTTTGTCAATTTTGGACAAACATTAATAATTAAGGTGATGTGAAACTAATTGCATAGTAGTTGGTGTAATGTAAAAATATGATTATTAAGGGAGCAATATGAAAAAGTAGTTATAGTTGAGGGATGCGAGTATAATTTCTCCCATAATCATATGATGAACATTACAATAAGATTTTCATTATGTATACCTTGATGCCAATGCAATTAGCAATCCCTCTTACAAACTCTACATGGACACCATCTAGTTGTCGAATACGTTCCCTGACCCAAACCATGTGGGCAGAGCAATCATAGTAAAGGCTAGAGGTTGAATCCTCCCTGGTCAGTGTTTGCACATAAGGTAGAAACAAGACGAAATCCAGAATTTAGTACTTGCCATGGTAGGGTGGTCAACAATGAGTCTAACAGTAGCCATGAATCCCAAGGACTCGTCTACTCTATGAGCCAGTTCCTGGTACCTGTTGAACTCTTCAAAATAACAAACATTTAAGACTTCATATGGTTTGAAAAGTATAATAATTTACCAGTATTTAGCACAAAAAGTATTTTTTTTTTTGCTATTTGCATAGAAAGTCATAATTTGTGAACCTTTACCAATAAAGCTTAATTCTAATCTAACCTAAATACCTTTTTTGAAATCACATCGTCATTGCTACCCTCTCTTTCTTGCGTGATTTGAACACTTCTTTACCTCTCTCTCTCTCTCTTAAGAAATGAGGTGCTGACTCGTGCTATTTCATATGTAATGGCCCTCATCGTGCCAGAAATTGCCCCAAGAATGAGAAACTCAGTGCCCTCATGGTTGAGGATGCTGAAATTTCAAAGGATCCTACACAAGTCAATCCATTGCAACTCCTTAATGCGATTCGCAAAGAGGAGACTGTGGGCAGGAGGGGATTAATGTTTGTGCAAATTCAGATGAACAATGTTGTTGTCCAAGCAATGGTTGACACAGGTGTGACACACAACTTTGTTTCTAACCAAAAGGTGCAGTAGCTTGGTTTTAGCTTTGATGAAAGATTCTAGCCAGATCAAGACTGTCAATTCAAAAACAAAACTAGTAGGCAGTGTTGCTAGAGACGTCCTACTAAAAGTTGGCGATTGGCAAGGACTATATGATTTTATGTTAGTCCCTTTTGACGATTTTTAGGTGATCATTGAGATGGAATTTCTTACTAAGACAAAGTTGTTTGTGATGCCTCACTTGCATGGGATGTTTGTGATGGACATGCCCAGTCCCTATTTTGTACCCCTTATCAAAGTCAAGTCCTCAGGGGAAATGTTGTCTTCCTTAAAAGTAAAATATGGCTTGTGAAAAGGAGAAACAATATACTTGGTTGTTTTATTTATGGATGAGGAACCTAAAGCATTACAAGTTCTTGAACCAGTGTAACAGTTCCTGGTAGAATTCAAGGAGGTGGCACCCAATGAATTGCCAGTCATTTTACCTCTGAGACGGGAGATTGACCATGCCATTGAGTTAATTCCAAGGGCAAAGATCCATGCCTAGATGCCTTATCAGATGTCTCCATCATAATTGGCAGAGCTAAGGAGGTAACTTGGTGGTTTATTGGACATCAGGTTCATTAAACCTTCTAAAGCTCCATATAGAGCCCCTGTCTTATTTCAAAATAACAATGATGGATCCTTACATTTTTGCATGGATTATAAAGCCTTTAACAAGGTGACTACAAAAACAAATATCCAGTCCCACTCGTTGATGAATTGTTTGATAGATTTGGAAAAGTAGTCCATTTCATCAAGATGGACCTACGTCTTGGATATCACCAAGTCAGAATCATTGAAACTGACGAGGCAAAGACAACTTGTGTGATGAGGTATGGATCATAAGAGTTTCTTGTTATGCCTTTTGGCTTAATAAATGTCCCTACCATGTTCTGCAATTTAATGACCAATGTGTTTCGAGAATACTTAGATCATTTTATGGTGATTTATTTGGATGACATAGTTGTGTATGGTCAAACCTTATAGGAGCATGTTGAGTGCCTTAGGTTGGCTTTGACAAAGTTGAGGGACACACAACTTTATTTGAAACCTGAAAAATGTGAGTTTACCCAAAAGGAAATTTCATTCCTAGGTACATTAGTTTTGCAGGTGTAGTGAAGATGGACCCTAAGAAAATCGAGGCAATTATAAATTGGTATGTCCCTACTAAGGTGACTGAATTGCGTTCATTCCTTGGTTTTTTGTTTTAACTAATCTTTTGAGGAAAGAAAGGACTTGGAACTGATCCTACGAATGCCATGAGGTATTCGATGGATTAAAGGAGGTGGTGACAACTATCCCAATTTTGTGGCTGCTTAACTTTGATTTGTCCTTAGATCCATGCATTAGACTTTGCTCTTGAAGGAGTGCTAGTGCAGAATTGTCATCTAGTGGCATTTGAAAGTACGAAAGCTAAATTATACCAGGAGGCGGTAATCGGTGCATGAAAAAGAAATGACAACAGTCATTCACTGTGTCAATGCATGGAGGCGTTATCTGCCAAGGAAACATTTTCTAGTTCTTACCAACAACGTGGCTACTAGCTGCTCCAATTCTATGAAGAAGTTGATACCAAAGCAAGCAAAATGGTAGGATTTTCTTGCTCATTTCCAATTTACTTTGCAATACAAGCCTGACAGTGCGAATCATGTTGCTAATGCACTTAACCGGATCCCAGTTGCTAATGGGATGGTGGCCGCATTTAGCCAGATTATTGGGGACATGCTACAAAGGATTCAGTATCAAATGAAGGTTGATCTCACAACCAACTTGTTGCTGAAACAGGTCCATGAGAGGGTGACTTGACTGTTTTGGATAAAGGAAGGTATCCTCTATGCCAAAAGAAGGAGACCCTATATTCTGAAGTCTAGTGGACTTTGACAAATGTTGTTGAAAGAGACTCACGATGCTCAGTGGTTAGGGCATTCGGGGTAGGAACAAACTCTTGCTCTATTGACAGAAAGCTATTATTAGTCATGTATGGAAGCAGATGTAGAGCTCTATGTGCGCACTTGTTTGGTGCACCAACAGGATAAAACAGAAAAGGAGAAAGATGGTGGGCCCCTTAGAGCCTCTCCCTATTTTGAACAGCCCTTGAGAGAGTGTTTTCATGGATTTCATCAATGGGTTGTTAAAGGTGAATGATTTTACTTTGATCTTTGTGGTGATTGACAAATTTTTGAAGTATGCAACCTTCATTGTTGCTCCAAAAATATGTTCTGCTGATGTTACAACTCATCTATTCCTCAAGCACATTGTGAAACTTTGGGGTCTTTCGCTTGATATTATCAATGACAGAGACACTAGATTTACTGGCCGATGTTGGACGGCCTTGTTCGAGCTATTGGGCAACATAGCTTAACCTCTTCACCAACAATCATCCGCAGACAAATGGGTAGACTGAGCGGGTAAATGCGATATTGCAAGAGTATCCTAGGCATTATGTGATAGTAAACCAATAGAATTGGGTGGATTCACTTGATGTCACTCAATTCAGCTACAACTTGTAGCAAAGTTCCTCCACCGATATGAGTCCATTCGAGTTGGCAATTAGCCATCAACCTCTCACTCTACACAAGTTGGCCAAGCAAAAATCTCAAGGGAGATGTCCTGCAACATATCACTTTGTTCAGGTCAATCAAGAGAAGACTGATGAAGCAAATGACTGCTTGACAAAGACAATGAAGAGGAAGAAAAAATGGGCATATAAGAAAAGAAGGGCAGTGGAGTTCGATGTTGGTGACAAAGTGGTGCTCAAACTTACCCCATCGATTTGAAAGAAGATCATTCGAAAGTCTACACACAAAGGATTGATTTAGCGCCATGATGGTCATTTTCTTATCACAAGAAGGATTGACATATTGGCCTATATACTGGATCTTTCCAATCGTCTCAAGCTACATCTGGTTTTTCATGTTGCATTCCTAAAGTCGTATATAGAGAACCAGAACGACCCAAGAAGATATGTTTGGCATCAGGCTCCTCCAACAATTAGGAAGCAGTTTACAGAGGTGGCAGAATCCATCCTTGACCACAAGACTGAGAGAATGAGTAATAAGAATAGAAGGACTCATTACCTAGTCAAGTGGAAAAGGAAAGCATCAAAATAAGCTACTTAGGAGAAGGAGATGACATTGTGGTAGTTTGAGGATCTTATCAAGCAGTACTATTGCTACGCTTCCAATGAAATCGTTGGATACTTCAGGTGGGGGTGGCTTGTCATGCCCTAACTGACTTGGGTGCACAATGGTGGGTCTTGGTGACACCTTGTACTAAGGCACACCATGAGATGAAATCAAGGTAATGATGCTAAATGGTTCAACAGATTGTGGGGACTGTAGCAACATGAAACCACCTAGCTAAGCATAGCAGCACGCAATGGGCTCAATTGAGACAATGTTGTGCATGGCTTCGAATTGCATGGCATGGACTTGACCCAACATGCATACTAGTTTGTGGGCAAGGTTGGCTACTGAATTGTGTGCATATGACTGCTAAATGCATGTGAGCAAGGTGGTGTATACACTTGATGTGCATGTCTCAGTCAAAGCAACAACTGAGCATGACTTAGTCTAGAGAAGTAGTTGTGGGCATTCTTGGTCACAATTTGGTCTAGATGCATGTAAATAAGGGCAGTTCCACATAAGGTGCTGAAATGGTTGAACTGCCTATCAAGTGTCGCGCAGAGATGCATCCTTGTTAAACAAAATTGCTAGGGAATGGGTAAACTGGTGTAACAGCCCCTTGGTAGATGGGATTATCATATGTCATGCTCTTGTATAAATATGAGTGTTAGGGCTTTCTGTAGAGGCAGAGTTCTTGCTTAGAGTTGAGTTTCTTTGTAATTGTAAAGAGCTTTAATATAAGGTTTAAGAATGTTTTTTCCAATAAATTTGTGTGCTGCCTTTATGTGAGTTTGTGTGTCACTATATTCGAGTTTGTGTGACTTGTTGTAGTGGCAACTCTTTCACGAGTAACCTCAAAAAGTGAAAAATGATTAGTTACCCTATGTCACCTAACCATTATATACCAATCATTTTTTTTATTGAAATTTAATCTCAAAAAATTATATTTTAAACCTACAGGTGTTGGACTTTAGTACTACCTCTCCCGATATTGAAGTCAAAACTTATATATCTAAAGTACCTTAGTCGATTCTTCTTTCACTTATTTTACAGTGGTGCTATCGGTACTGGAGTGTTTTTTTTGTCCACACAACTAAATTGACACAAATCGGACATGACAGAAAATAATAAAATGGTACGCCCAATTAGCACTATTAATAAATTGGTCTGATTAGTGTCAAATACGAACAAATCATTTAACGGATTTTATATGAAAGATGTTTATTTTTAATTTTTTTATTTCTTAGGAAAGTATTTTTTAAAATTGGTCTGATTAGTGTAAGACCAATTAATAAATTGGTCTGATTAGTGTCAAATACGAACAAATCATTTCACGGATACTATATGAAAGATGTTTATTTTTAATTTTTTTATTTCTTAGGAAAGTATTGTATGAAATGTTAACATCAGTAAGATTTTTGCTTTGATTTTATTAAAATTTGGATCAAATAAATTTTTAGTTTATGAGAACTCGTGAATGGGTTAACCAGGTGAAAAGAAAAAGGGGTGTCAATCTTCCAGTTCCCTATCCACTTACTGTACAAAAATGTACCAACATTACATAAATCAAAATAGTCCGAGGGAAATACAACATATCTGAAATAGCATGACAAAACTCCTATTGACAACTCCACTAATGAGCGACAATAAAATTTGGTATAGGGGTCACAATCTGTGTCGTGTTTTGTCTGATTTGTGGTGTGTTATTGCGGATTCGTGTCAAATATTAATCAATCATAATCCAACTTATTTAATTAACTGTGTCGTGTCGACTGACTTATTTATTTTCGTATCGAGTTCATGGTCATATTTGTATTGACTCATATAAATCTCGAATAAATAATTTAACGCTAAGATTTAAGTCTAAAATTCTATGATCAATTCATTGAATCAATGCTCATATTTTTTCTATGAATTAAAAATTAAGTTAATAAACATAACAATAATAATGAGTAAAAATGTCTTTTTGATACAATAATTAATAAACAATAACAAATAATTAGCATTTTACTTTTATAATATTAGTTAAATGTATTAATCGTATCAATTTTTGTACTGTTCATATTTGACACTATCCTAACTTATTTATTATTCGAGTTAGTGGATCGTGTCATTTACGAATTTGTGTAGAAAAATAATCAATCTTGATCCATTAATTTCATCTCGATTTCGAATCGTATTTTCGTGCTATCAGATATTGTCATCCCTAATTTGGAGTTTAAGGAGGGTAGAAATAGATATATTTAAATTATATTTCGACTGGCTTAATAATGAATTTTAATTTTACTTTACCTCTTGAATTATTTTGTTATTTACATTTCTCCGTCAAATACTTGAATTGTTTACACATTGACCGAAATGCAAATGTTTACTATCTTTTTTGACGACAACTGTGGGAATAAAGTAAAAAAAAAATCATTGGAGTAAGCAGGGGCGGAGCCAGACTTTTTCTCCAGTGGGGACAACCTATACTATATTAATATAAAATTTTAAAATATTCAAAAAGTGTAGTTTTATTAATAAAACACCAATTAAAGACGCAATTCATATACATAAGTGATATACAAAAAGAGCCAATAAAAACAACTCATTATAGATTTATCTATAAGATCTAACAAAAAAAATTTGAACCGCAAAATTGAGCTCAATCATATATTAAATTTTAAGAAAAATTTTCCTAACTAATTCAAAAATTAAAATTTTCAATCACAGACTTAATATTCATTATTAAATTTTAACAAACAATCCAAACTAACTTAAACTATAATTATTCTAATATGCTAAACCTAGTTATATGAAGTGCTTAACTTATCACAATAAAACTATTTAAACTACCAAATCAAAATAATTTAGTCTAATTATAATGGAAGACTGCAAGTCCCAATTCCAATTTCACAAATAAAAATAAAACAAATGATACGACTGCAAGTTCTTATTCTAATTCAACATATAAAAATAAAACAATAGAGAGGACTACAAACCCAAATATCAATTAAATATATATAAAAAATAAATCATAGAAGATGACTACAAGTCTCAATTTTATTTTAATATAGAAAAATAAATACAGGACTACAAATCTTAGTTTTAATTTTTTTAACACACCCTAGTTTCAATTCAATACATAAAAAATAAAGCATAAGAGATGATTACAAGCCCCAATTTCATATTTTCAATTCAACATGTAACAAATAAAATACAACAGAGAGCTACAAGCGCTAATTTTAATTCAACATTTAAAAAATAAACCACAAAAGAGAACTACAAACCTTAATTTTCAACTCTAACATATACATTAAAAACAAAGAAGATCACTACAATTCCCAATTTAGTTCAATGTATAAACATAAAATAAATGAGATGACTAACTTATTTTGTAACATATTAGTTAATCTTTAAATGCCTAAATTTTTTATATCATCTTCTATTAATATTTACAAGTGAGACGCATATATTTATCAAAATAACATAACTACCAATAAATCTTTTAAAAAAAATTCGGTGGGATAAATCTCTAATAAATTCTAAATTTTTTAAAATTATACTTAATCCCCAAAACTTTTTAAAATTCTAGTGGGGGCAACTGCCCCACTGTGGATCCGCCCCTTGGAGTGACAGGAAACTAGCCGCATAGTTGAGAACATAGTATGAAAAATATAATAATTTAGGGGGTAATATAACAATAAGTCATACTTGTTGGAGTCAAAGTATAATTTTCCCAAGAGAAATTTTGAGATGTGCTCGTCGCGAACCGTTGGAAATATCGGCATGATCTGTCTGTCTTCATCTCTCACTCTGTTTCTCTCTCATCAATCTCTGAGTCCGAGCTTCGAACCCAGTTAATTTGGTCCTTCCCAAAAACCCTAATCACACCATGTCTTCAACAATTCAATCACTCAAAACCTCAACACACTGACCACCGCCATTCCACCGAACCTCATAATGTCAATCACATCCCAAAACCTCCTTGCAAATTCACAGCCTCGTCTCTCTTTCTACTTCTCAAACACCCATCTCAAAAGCCCTACTTTCTCTCTCTCACTCTCCTCCAAACCCTTCACGAACCCCCTACATTTCCGTATCGAAAGATACAATTCACCAAATGTTTACAATGTCAAATGTTTCCGTACCCATCACTGGCCTCTCAAAGCTTACGAGCCGGGCATAACTCTAGGGAAACAGAATGATATCAATGACTTCAATTTGGATGCTTTTCTTTCAATTCTTGAGTTTCTATGTCTTGGATTTACAGCAATTATTTCAATTGGGTTTGCCGCGAATTCGGTGGTTTCGGGGTCACAAAAGCTCATATTGGGGTGGTTGGGGAACAGTGTTTTTGTGTGGCAGTGCGTGCTGTTGGTGGGTGGCGTAGTGTTTGGAGCTGTTATTAGGAGAAGGCAGTGGAGGAGGATGGTGATGGATTTTTCGAGGCCAGGGATTTCAAAGGTTAATTTGGTGGAGAGGATTGAGAAATTGGAGGAGGATTTACGGAGCTCGGCAACAATTATCAGAGTTTTGTCAAAACAGCTTGAGAAGTTGGGGATTCGGTTTAGAGTCACCAGGAAGACTTTGAAAGAGCCCATTTCCGAGGTAATGATATTGTTACGATCTCAATATGAGACTTTAAATATGAGACTAGTTTGCGTTCTACCCATGGGTACATAACAATTGCTGTTTTTTCCGGTGTGCTGGAGTACAATGAGAAGTTGATGATGTGATCATTGAGAAATCTCCCTTGTGAAAAATCACCGTACCTCTTAAGCTTTATGAAGAAAACTTTATTCCTCTTTGAAAGTGCTTCTTACAAAAATAAACAAGCTGCCTAGGATTGAAGTGTTCTGATCGAAGGCACTCCGATGTTTAAGTCGATAAATGTGTACGAAGAAAATGTGTGCAAAGAGAATTTAACTTACCATTTGCCATGCATCCTGACTGTTTTATATAGATTTTGTCCTATTTCTAGGATTCCTTTTACTGGCGTGGGAGATAACACATCTCCCTTCATTCGAAAAAGTTTGTCACGGATCACAAAAATCTCTCAAACGTTCATGGTTCAAAGTCGTGGTATCGATCATTGACTCGGAAAACTCTGAGACACATTGGTCGCATTGTCACAGCGCTGTATCGGGCAATATGACCTAAAAAAATGTTTAAAATGACAATAGATTCAAGTCATACCGTAATGTCGCAGAACTGTATCGGTTAATTCGGAGATGATAACTCAGTGAATTGAGATTGACTCGGATACAACTCGAGCGAATCGATCGAGTTGTGCAAGACTCGGGAGTTATACGTATCGTGAAACAATATCATTTCAGCAGGTGCCATGTCGGATACGACTCTGCCGACTCGTATCGTTATCGACATCGGCATCGGCTGAGACTTTGAACCATGCAAACACTCCCTCAATTGCAGCTCTTTTGAATCATTGACCTTGCTTAGTTGTTGCACCTAAAATTTCTCAATTATTAGCGATTATCTCGTTGTTCGGTTCAAGCCACGCCTTCAAGCTGTGTTGTGCACTCGTGCTCCACAGTATGAACTGAGCTATTGCAATTCGGTTCGGTTTGTCCCATGCTGTTTGTATTTGTGTCCCGCATCATTTGTCCCTTTATGATCACATGCGTATATAATTTGCCTATACACGTGGCATAATTTTATGCACGTGACATAATTTTATGCCCGTTCACTCCCCCCCAGTAACGCATGTTAGCCTTCATTCGCCTAACAGTCGTTTCATGTTTTCAAATTCTTGAGACATGTATTGTACTTGCCTTGACTCTTCGCATTAAATATCTATCCTTTGGCTTTCCCCTTCCTTTGGGTCTTCCTCACCTTCTTTAAAAAGAAGTGCAAAACGACTCATCCATTCTTACTTATCTTCAAAACTTTCATTTTACTTGCTTCCTTGTGCTTCTGTTTATTCGTGTTTCATCTTTCGAATGGCTCCCCTTACATAAGAAAACATTTTAGCTTTAAGAGTCAAGTATAAGATCCCTGATGACTTTCACGTGCGAGTTGTTGGTGTTGATAAGCCATTGATCGGCACCAGGGAGCCACACTTGAGCAGTCACCTAAGGTGGTGTAAGGTTTCCTCTTCACACATTGCTCCAATGGGTGTTGTTAGCTATGCCCCATTCAATGATGTCCCAACTTTTTCAGAATAGTCATAGGTGTTGTTGTCCTAAATGACCTTCTGAATGTAAGCCCTGGGCATTTGGAAGATCCTGTTTTGCTAGCCGGTGACAACTACTTCCTGGCAATGAGGAGGAAGGATCGATACTTGATAACCCACCTTGTTGATTCAAACATGGGTCATAAAAATAATATCATTTTTGTTTCTGGGAATATGGAGTACAAGATTGGAGACACCTCGTCTTATAGGTGCCCATACGAAGAAGGCATACCAGGTGTATGAAAATAGTTTCCTTTGGACTCTTTGGATTTGACCTTTCCATTTTTTTTAAACCATTAATCTTCTTTATTCTTCTGTTCTTCTCAGGAAAAATTGTCAAAGGAAAGATTCTCGAACATTCTGTAAAGATGGACGACCCGAAGAAAGTATGGTCTTTCAACGAGAGTTTGTTTTGCCGAACTACCCATGTCCTTTTTGGGTACACCCCCCACCTATCATTCGTTCATTGTAGTCCCTGAGCGAGCCAATGACACCCTTGACGAGGACATAGATACACTACAAGCTCAGCGTGTTGCTACTCCATGCTCTCAATAAAAATCTGTCATCCGTTCATCTAGAAGGAATAGATCAGTGGAGAATTTTCTAAGTTTTCTTTACTCGGGTGAGCCCTCCGAATCCGTCCCTTTAATTGTTCAAATTCTTGATGAAGCAACTTTGTTACCTGCTCCGGAAGCCAAGCAGATAATTCCTTCTCATAATGCCCTGAACCTGCTGAGACACAAGTTTCTTATGAGGCTTCGGTCCCTTATCCCAAGCCTATTTATGAGGTGCCTCCTACTAATTCTACAGTCGCTTCCTTGCCCACACGATCACTTGATGGATAGGTGCAAGCCGAGGAGCGTTTGACAAACAAGAGAAGGAGTATAAAGCCACCATCTGAAGTTCTTGTTGAACGGCAAATCCACCACTTTCGCCCTATCTTGAAAGTGAAAGGAAAAGAGATAATTGTTCGGACTCAACTGCCGAGGACGTGAATGTTGTAGTCGGGATAGCTAGGGGAGTGATCCTGCCTCGTGATCTTGCTGCAAATGAGGCAGTGTCTGATGATGAGATCATTCGGTACGCCATCTAGCAAATAGTTCTGGTATTTGCCTTATATATTTTTTTCTCTCCCTCCTCCTTTTAAAAAAGGTGATATTTCTTTTCTTTTTCATTCATTTCTTCTCTTTTTCTTATGACAAGGGCCTCCAAAAAGTTCATGAGGTTGGGGTGAGGATCGCTTTGCTAGGGACTTTTGCTTAGAGCGAGTTCTTTGAAGAGGGGCCGGGCAGAGGCCATAACTCCTTAGAGTAAAGAATAAGTAAGATAAAAATCTAAGTATGATAGCAAAAGTCCCTAGCAAAGTGCTTCAGACTGGGCTCTTTGAATAAGGATCGAAAATAAGGAGTTAACATAATTGGTAGATTCCTGGCTAAACGCAAAGGATCGGATTGTTTTCAGAAAAACAAAGCAGGACAAAATACAAAAAGTTAAACCAAAAAGTTCTTTCATAGAAATACCAAAAAGAGAATACAATAATCTTTTTTACATGAAAGTATAAAAAGTTGTGTTATTAGGAAGAAGCAAGAGGTTTAGAAGAGCTAGTCACAGAGTAGCGAAGAAAGAGCTTGGAAGAAGAAGGCACATTGGGCCAAGCAGAGGCCATAACTCCTTACAGTAAAGAATAAGTAAGATAAAAATCTGAGTATCGATAGCAAAAGTCCCTAGCAAAGTGCTTGAGACCGGACTCTTTGAAGAAGGACCGAACATAAGGAGTTGATGTAATTGGTAGATCCTTGGCTAAACGCAAAGGATCGGATTGTTTTCAGAAAAACAAAGCAGGACAAAATACAAAAGTTAAACCAAAAAGTTCTTTCATAAAAGTACCAAAAAGAGAGTAAAATAATCTTTTTCACATGAAAGTATAAAAAGTTGTGTTATTAAGAAGAAGCAAGAGGTCTAGAAGAGCTAGTCGTAGAGTAGCGGACGAAGAGCTTAGAAGAAGAAGGCACATTGGCAGCTTTCAGAGCAGCAACCACATCTTTTGAAAAGTATGCACTTTCCAGTAAAGGAATTTGCAAGGCTAGATCATTCTCTGCCTACATCATTGTTTGTTCAAATGTAGCACCCTTTGCTTCATTCTTGAATCGCTCAAATTCCTCCAAAACAGTGGAGTGTTCAAGTTGGGTCTGGGAAAGCTCCAGATTGAGTGCACTCTCTGAAGTTTTCAACTCTTTCACCTCAATCGCAAGCTTTTTGTTCTCGTCTGTTAGGCTGAGCATTTGAGCCTGAAGAACAAGCATCTCTTCACAAATCTTGACATATTCTTCCTCAACAGACTCTTTCTTCGCCAATGCAGACAAACGCTCATGAATAGCCTCCTTTTTAACCTTGTCTTTTCTAGCAATCCTCGCCCCAACTTCATTAACTTTTTGGAGGATCTTGTCATAAGAAAAAGAAAAGAAATGAATGAAAAAGAAAAGAAAGATCAACTTTCTAAAAGGAGGGAGAAAAAAATATATAAAGCAAACACCAGAACCATTTGCTGGATGGCTTACCGAGTGATCTCATCATCAGACACTGAAATGAATGAATGATAAGTGGAGATGTGTCTAAGAAGAACATGAGCGACTCGACACTGCAAACTCTCATTGAAAGACCATACTTTCTTTAGGTTGTCCATTTTCACAGAACGCTCGAGAATCTTTCCTTTCACAGTCTTCGCTAAGAAGTACATAAGAACAGAGAAGATTAGTATTTTTAAAAACAATGGAAATGTCAAGTTTATAGATTTCAAAGGAAACTATTTTCATATACCTGGTATGCCTTATTCTTATGGGCACCTATAAGAAGGGGTGTCTCCAGCCTTATACTCTCGGTTCCCTGAAACAAAAAGGACATCATTTTTATAATCCTTGTTTAAATCAGGGAGGTGGGTTATTAAGTATTGATCATTCCTCCTCACTACCGGATAGTAGTTGTCACGGCTAACTTGAGTATGTAGCAGAATAGGATCTCCTAGATGCGCAAGACTTACGTTCAGAAGGTCATTTAGGGCAAAAACACTCATGACTATTCTGAAAGAGTTTGGGCAGCACTGAATGGAGCAGAACTTCATGACTGAGAGCACCAACAACATTGGGTGAAAAGGAAACCTTATGCCACTTTCGGTGACTGTTCGAGTGTGGATAAGGATGGAAGAGACAAGGCAAGTACCCAGGCAATGATGAATCTGGGAACATGAAACGACTGTCATGCGAATGACGGTTGACATGCGTTTCTTGGGGGCAAGTAAAGGGGTATAAAGTTATACCACGTGTATAGGCTGGTGATAAACGCTCGTGATCATGAAAGGAAAGTTCACATGGGACACAAATACAAGCAGCTTGGGACAAACCGAACCGAACTACACGAGTGCACAACAAAGCTTGAAGGCGTAGCATGAACCGAACAACGAGATAATTGCCTATAATTGGAAAATTTAGGTGCAATAGTTAAACAAAGTCAATTATTTAGAAGAGCTGCAATTGAGGGAGTGTTTGAGGGATTTCTACGATCCCCAACAAACATTTCCGAATGAAGGGAGATGTGTCATCTCCCACACCAGTAAAGGGAATCTTAGAAATAGGACAGAGTTTATATAAAGCAGTCAAGATGCATGGGAGAGGATAAGTTGAATCGTTTTTGCATACATTTTCTTCATACACATTTACTAACTTAAGTATCGGAGTGTCTTCGATCGTAACACTTCGGTCCTAGTCAATTTATTCATTTTTGCAGGAAACACTTTTAAAAAGGAATAAAATTTTCTTCATAAAGTTTAGGAAGTACGTAATTTTTCCTCCTATACATTGGTTTTAGAATAAGTTGGAATTGGAATGAAATAGGCCGAGGGAGTATGTACTTTTAGTCTTGCTGGCAATACAAAGTTTTGTAAACAAAAAATAATTAAGATAAATCTATACTACTTATAAATGTTAGCATGTGTGAATTTTTTTTTATTTCATAAATCATCCTTTTTTAATAATGTTAAGTCAATCATACACCACATACCTATATTAATGTCATCATTTTTTCTCCCTTGTTCTATCAAAATTCTTCTTATCATATAACATTAGGTCTCTCGTCATTCACTCTACTTATTTTTATAGTTTTAGGTCTTTAATTACAATAGTAACTCAAATTATTGTATGATACTTGTATAGATTTAATAACTAGTTTTAGTAAAAATTAAAATAAAAATTAATTCTCTGACACATAATTTATTTATTTAATTCAATTACACATATAATTTATATTTTTTATAAGTTTAACAAAAAATTATTATTTAAATATGTTTACATGCAATGCACGTCGTGTATTACTAACCTAATTTTTATGAAATCAATTATATCCTTATACCTTCATATAATTTTTGTTTTTATACGTAATTTGACTTTCAAGTTCATTTGAACTCTTTTATAAGTAGTATTTGACTTTTAAATTCTTTTAAATTCCTTTATAAGTAGTACATTTACATAAAATTTTTAATATCTATGCCTATATCTATATGAAGTAGCAAAGACAAATCTAAATTATAATGTTATACACATATAATTATCAAATTAGATTCTAAGACTAAATATATGTTATATTTAAAAAATAATAATTAGATTTAACAAGAAATAAAATATAGATTAATTTTTTGACACCAAATTTATCTAATTTAATTACACAAAACATATATTTTCCATAGATTCAACCAAAAAATTATGATTTAAATCATTTATGTGCAACGTACGTGGTACATTGCTGGTATCTTAAAAGTATAATGGATATGTAGAACTAAATTATATATCATCATATTTGCAAAGCGGAAAAACCTATGTTTGTAACATCCATAGAATGTTATGATATTTTGATACATTTGATGTATTTGGACATTATAACCCCATGCGTGAGCTAAGCACGATGCATCAAGCATGTCTGTCAATATTACATAGCTAGTGAGTTATGTGCTTATTTTTTGCTCCTAAATACCATGTTACTTGATTCGAGCAGCAGCTTTTCCTGATATGGTATGCCAACTTGGAGAACATCTTTGACTGAAAAATCACCATAAAAAATTTCTTTTCCATTTAAGGCAACTACAATCGCTGCCAAACATATCCAGATCTTTAACCCTAACAATAGTGAATACTCCCGACAAATCAACAAGGAAACTATAATTGATATCCTAAATTACATTTCCCATTTCCAAAAAAAAATTAAAGAAAAAAGAGAAAAAGAAATAAGCAAAGAATAAAGTAAACCATTATGCTGTGAAATTATACTCAAACTGTAGAAGCAGCTTAATATTCATCAATGGGGTTTGGTAGTTTACTTATATTGTCTACTTATATATTGTATAAACGCAAATTTTCAATCTCATAAAGCCCATTAGTGGCTTCCTATAGAACAATTTCGAGAACAATGCAATGCAACTTCATTGGCTGATCAATGCATGACTTAATCCTGTCTGCGAATATTATATATAAAGTGAGGTATGGAGGAAGCCACCTAGATATATATGCCTCTCAAATTGGTTAATACTTAAACAAATTGCAGCACAATGGCCACTATAACAACCCTATCTAGACCAAGTACGGTAAGTGAGAGAGAGCGAGATGGATAAGCATATGAAGTGGAATGATCTTTAACTGAGAGGCTCTAAAGTAGTGAGAATATAGAAAGTTGGAGTTCTAAATTATAATTGATTCATTGAATGCAATTGTAATCCATAAGGTCCATAACTTAAAATCAGTAGTATCTCTTCAAAGCATCATTTTTAGCATTTTAAGAGCCTAAAACATAAATAAGTTGTAGCAAGTATATTAGATTAAGGATGAAATTGGTTTTGTTGGGTAAATTAGGGTTAGAATTGGAAATCAAAAGTTTTCTCACTTAAATTATTTTTATAAGTAGTATAGATATGATGATGTGATGGTTGGATTTATGAACTGGGGATAAGTTGGCAAAGAATTTTGAGATTGGTGCCATCATACTTAGGAAAGGGCATGATTGAGTATGTTTTCCATAGGATTATAGCTGGGCAGCCAGAGTATATATGTTAGCCAGGGGTTTTGTGTCTTTCTGTTCAAAAGGATTAATGGGAGAGTTAACAGAAATCCATTAGTAAGATCAACATGCTACATGGGATGAAAAGCTGGGGCACCAAGTGTGAGCTGCACAGAAGGCAATTTGTTGTAGCAATGGATATTTTATGACTGGTGTAGAAGTATAAACAAAATGAATTCAGAAACACGATTATTTGTCATTTTTTGCATGGATTCTACTATATAGGTTCTCGATTCGGAATTTTACATACTTCTGTATAGGGAGTTGAAATATTTGCTCCACTCAGTTGATAAGAGCAATTGCTGACTGACAAAATCGGACATATATTGGTGAAGATATAGAAGTTAGTTTGCCATTTTAAAATAGGAATTTTTGCCTTCTAACATCTGGAATGCTCGGACCTAGAATGAGAGCCGATTCCTTAAAAGCTGTGGGGAGTAGCTCCAGTAGATGATCAACTTTACCGAGATGATGAATTGTGCTGCATATGAGAGGATAATACTCCAGGCAACCTTAAGTTCCTTTCTGAATAGTGACATTCATGGAACTAGAACAAATTTACGTTCCAATGCTAATACTATGACTTTTTGAACAGCTAGAATATGTGGAGTATTATAAGTTTTGTTGCTGGTACAAATTATTGGTATAAGGCACTGTGATAATGATTAACTACACCTTTATAACGTTAACTTTGTCTGCAAGATCTTCATCTGTTATAACTTCTAACTCACTCTCTGTATGAAGACTGCAGCTTTGGCTCAGAAGAATTCTGAGGCTACTCGAGCATTGGCAGTTCAAGAAGACATTTTAGAGAAGGAGCTTGGTGAAATCCAAAAGGTTCTTCTGGCAATGCAGGTAGATATGACACCCTTTTATTTTCTCATAACATTTGAACTCCTATAAGCACTTTGGTATTTGTTAGGATTAATGTCTTATAAAGGAGTTTCTTTAAAAATTTAGGGTAGAAAGATCAGTGTCAAGAGGCTTATATATATAAAAAAATTCAAGGTTATGTATCTTTCTTTTCCCTTTTTTGACAAGGTTAGGTATCATATCAAGATTTGGTTTCTACTCCCTTTCATCTTTTCAAACTATATCAATTTTTCTTCAAATAGTACGGAAATTCTCGATTTCAATGTACTCGTATGTATATATTTATTCTCCTGCAAATCTCACATGAGGTAGCAGCTGATGCCAATGTCTTTACCCTCTGGTGTCTGGTCCAGTCTGACTCGCCTCTTTTGCAGGGTGCTGTAGCTGTATGGTAAACATATTTTGGTATCTATGCTACTTGAGTAATCCCTATCAACAATGTTCGTTATTGTTCTTGCTATGCTATCGACTTTATCACTTTTCAATCTTGTTCTTCACAGAACCATTAGGATTAAACATGCTTTTCCCCTGCTGGCCTCATATCAGTATATCTAAGTTGCTATTTGTAGTTTTTGTGTATTTCTTCTGCCAATCTGCTATTACCTGCTGAGGTAATGTATACTCAGGGGTGGAGCGAGGAAAACAATTTAGGGTGGGCACATTGACACGTTTTTTTTTTCAATTAACCGTAAAAGTTCATAAATTTATATTTATTAAAATTATATTTGATACTTAAACGTTCAATAAACATAGAAAATTAAAAACCGATATACATAACATTGAACAAAAAAATAATAATTAATACTTCTTATCAAGAATGTGAGTAATTATTATTACTTACAATTGACTCTAGTATGTTTTTATTATTTGAAAGAGTTACAAATCAATTTTATCAACAATATTTCTTTTATATATAAAATCGTGGTAACAATCTTTCATTTATGATCCTATAGTTTACTCAATAACAACACACATTTTTATACAATAACGAAATAATCCTACAATTTTAAAAAATTATCACATAGCCTCAATATGTTCAAAATATATTCAGACATGTCTAAATCGTGTCTAAAAGTTAACAATAATATTAGTTGCACATAATTTGAGATTTAATTAGTGGAGACTCAATGGATTGTAACCATTGGATAAATAATAGAGTTTATTAAATATTAAGACTCACTATTAATAATATTAGGGTGAGCACAATTAAATATGTCTAAATTTTATTTCAAAAAATACATAGCTAAGATGAAGTAAAAAAAAAAAATTGAGGGGGGCATGTGCCCACCCTTGCGCAAGGGTGGCTCTGCCCCTATGTGTACTGTCTGATCAGAGCTGCTTTAGTGATCTCATCCTGTCCAATAGTTTTTGCTTTACCACTTCTAGTTACTTTAACCTACCCTCCATACAAAATTAATTTTTAATGTACTGTCACTGTAGAAATGTAACAAACATTGCATACCATGTTATTGCACCTTCTGGTTGTGCATATTTTCTAGTATTCTGGCCATTCACCCCGATCAGTAAATGGTTGGATTTGGGTATTTCTGCCCCTGATCTAATAGTTTTTGTTGTTTTTGTAAAAAAATACTATACTTTGCAGTCAATCGTGTTTCTTTCAGTCTTGGTGACTTTGTCATCCCCTCAATTTTATTGTGGACTTTTAAAGTGACATGCACTTGCCTAGTTTTGTGTCCTGTAATTTGTTACCTTTTGAAGATCTGTTTTGGTGGCAATCTGTGGCCCCTTGTACGAATGATGATTTGATATATATTATCTTAAAAGTACTTGATCAATTGTCTTATTTTTTTTGGTTGAAAGATAGAAAGCTATAGGTTCTTAGACATTACCTTCTGGATACTGCTATGATCGTTTGATCTGAATGCATCTCAATTGTTTATTCATGTTTGGAATTGATGGTGGAACAACATTGGCCTACTTTGCTTAGAGGCTTCAATCCTTGAGAAGACCCTGGAAGCCTCTAAACTAGCATTGGAGAAAATAAGTTTTTTAAGATCTAGTACTAATTTGTAATATGGCTTGCCCAAAGAAAATTGTATTGTAGAATAGCGAACCTTTGGGTTTTGGGTGTTAGAAGTGGGGTATGGTCATAAAACTTGTTGTCCTATCTTCTTAAAACTTCTAGAAATGGCTATGTTGAGTTTTAATACCATTGTTGTATGGATAATAGCACTGGTTGGAGATTGATCAATAACTATTAACAAAGTGTTTTTATAAAACCTGGAGTCTGGATTATGTATGTTAACGTTGAATACCCAAATTTCTTCTAAATGGAATATCGAGGTGCTGAGAAGCTTTTTTATTTTGGCAATAATGAAAGAGGCACTGTTAATCTGACTTTATGGCTTTATCGAGTTCTTTCAATAGGAGCAGCAGCAAAAACAACTTGAACTGATTCTTGCAATAGGAAAGACCAGAAAGTTATGGGAGAGCAAGCGGGAACATTCACAGGAACAGAAAAGAATTGAAACAAGTAATTCAGCTGTGGATGTGGTACCACAAATGGAAACCAACCAATTCCAAGCTTTGGCTGCACAGACGGAAGCCAACAATGACAGGGTTAAAAAATGCTGACAAAGCCAGAATAGTGGAATTGCTTATTCAAGTTGGATGGACTTCCGTGGTTGGCATTTTGAGAGAATCATATCCTTGAGCCAGATTAACATTTTCTAGTTGTGCCACTTAAGGGCAGAAGTAAAACAGGAAATAGAAGAGAGAAGAGATAAAATAAAATGAGCTTTATTCATGGTCAAAAAATAGCAGTGTGTCAATATGCAAATCATTCTTCTTTGTAATTCTTTCTCTATGGCACTGATCATAAGCCATTTTTTTTGTTTTTGTTTTGGGATGTAATGATGTTGTAACTTAGGTGAATATTTATGTTTGTGATAATACATTGTGGGAACACAATAACAGGAGGGGTTATAATCGGCTTACCAATTCCCTGCATCTCTTGTAATCTACTTGCACTAGAAATGCATAGAAAAACTTGAAATCTACTTACCATGTGTTTTACTTGAAATCATTCTTATTCCTACTTCCAAGTATTGACCCATACGACATGGCAGGGCATACCTGAATTCAGTATTTTTTGTTTTGATATCGATGCAAATTCTGTAAATTGCGAGTGTCTCTCAAATGGGAGTCGACATAGGGACATCTCGGTCTAGTCCAAGTTATTGTCATACGACGTTGCGATATTATCGTATAACCTCACGACATGACTTGAATTTCGTGTTATTTGTGATTTCTTTTTCTATTTTAATTTTCGTGCAGATTGGTCAATACCCTCTAAACAATGATTGATATTGTGGTTTTGGATCATATTGTTATTAACTAGTTGATGTGTAAGTGTGTTGCACGTGAAATATTATCAACAATATTTTTGTTGTGATATGGGTTAAAAGATTTGTGCTTAAAGTTGTGCATACTTAAACTCAACAAAATATTTTGATAGATGCAAAAATTATTTTTTTCCGATCACCTAATAATGTAACTCGTAAATATTAAAATATACCCAAAATATTTTTCACTTTGTTACTACATTTATTTGCTAAAAATCATGGATTATCACCACTCATGTATTATGTATGAGCAAATGACTCAATTGTATCTAGGTTCATTTTTTTTTTTTATGAAGTCATCTGAGTTTTAAGTGACTCTTGTAGACTTACATGACTTACTAATTGTATATTACAATTGATCAAAAAAATATGTTTGGAACTTAAATTGAATTGAGACTCTACTATAAAATTTCAGGCACTTCCAGAATTGTGATGCTCTATTCCAATTGGTGGCTTTGACCTATTAAGATATTTGAAAGATCAAGCAATTGGAATTTTATAAAAAACTAAAAAAACATCGCTCGTTTATCTCATTTTATTGTCAAATCAAAAGTTCTAATACACATGTAGATTTAATTATCTACCTAATTTTTAATTAGTTGTTTATATATATATAAGATCATCTCTAAGGGGAATTGTCATTTTTGGGGTGCCAAATATTATTTTACTATCTTGAATAGTGTTTTGGCATCCCTAAATTTTAAATCTACTCCAATGACAAGCGCTAAAATAAAGTGTCATTTTCATATTTTTATTCATCAATCTATATGAATCGTTGGATCTATAATCATATAACGGATCTACATTCACCAACCCATTTGCAACCTCTCACTTTCTCTCTTCAGAATTGTCAAAAATGCTATCTCAACCCTTTTAATGTCATTTTTCAACCTCATATGCCATTCTCTTTGTAGTGAACATTTTTGAATTTAGAGTGACATATAGGGTATACCACCCCACATACCACCTCCCTTGGAGTTGCTCTAAAGAGAGAGAACCTAGTAAAAAATGACAGTGTCACTCTAGTTCTTCTAACTACTAAAATAAGAGAAAAAGAATTTATCATTTTCATATCTTTTGTCTTTCTAGTTCTTCTAACTCATATTGTCACTCTAATTTCTCCAACTCACAATTTTATGAAAATGGTCAAAGACATGAATTATGTTGTAATTAACATTAATAAAATTATAAAAAAATCTGTATTTTATTATTTTTATATATTTTTTTTGCAAGGTAATAGGGAAAAATTTAAAAAAAATTCTTTGTAATATTTTGGAGTAGTATAGTATTGTAAGTATATATAATATAAAATAGAATGGATTTTAATAAGTGTATCCGACGGTCTTAAATCATTAATTTATCCCTAAAAAATCTATAATTAAAATAAATTAAAGTAATTTATTTTAAATTAACCAATTAATTTATATTAAATAGTGCATTCAAACACAAATTAGTTAATAGATTGAAAAATATAACATGGCTATACATACAAAATCATCAGCAAGGATATTTGGCAGTCGCTAACTACAAAAACGATGTCATTTCTGTTGTGTTTCACCTTGGTCATCTCTCGGTCTCTCTCTCTCTCACACACACACATATCCCACAACCCCCCCCGCCCTCTCGGGTCTCTCTCTCGTTCTGAATGGAAGGACTGAGGAAGCTAGGGCAGGTACAAAAGCTATTAGAGTTGATGCAATCCCGTGGCATCATCAATTCTTCCAATAACAACACCAATGCCGACTCCGAGCGTTTCCTTGCAAATCTCTTTCTCCTAATGGTGACAATTCCTTGCT
Source organism: Ilex asprella (assembly GCA_023539305.1). Lineage (NCBI taxonomy): Eukaryota > Viridiplantae > Streptophyta > Magnoliopsida > Aquifoliales > Aquifoliaceae > Ilex > Ilex asprella. The sequence goes on along the minus strand of CM042190.1, from coordinate 19,630,099 downwards.
ACTCTTTTCTTGTTCCTTGTCAACTGACGCCTTTCTTTCAGTAAGCAAAATGGTTTCTTTGTTTGTGATATTCGCCCAGCCCCATTATAACCTGTGACTTGCCATCTGTTCGGAGTAAGGGTGACCCTTTTCTTAAAGGAAAACGCTATTTGAACCTATTTTTGGGGACTGATATGAGAACCTAATCGATTACAACTGTTGGATTGAAAGTGGGTTTGTCAAACATTGAAACTTATAACTAACTAAATGACTTAACTGGATTGAATTAGGTACTGATTAGGTCCCCAAGTTAGGTGTCTATACCACTGCTCTTTCTTAGTAGTGTTTTGGGGATGGAAAACAAAAGCAGTTGAGGGAGAAACAAGAACACTGTAGAACAGATAATGTTTGTTGGAAAGGCTGGGGGTGTTATCAGACAACACTTTCTTTTGTGAGCAAAGAATGATGACCAATTTTAAATCAAAAACATATAAAACTCTCTTTCTTGGTAAAGTAAAAACTACTTAGAGTACATTTCGGGAAGAAGATGTGAATGAATGGATTTAATCAATGAGAGTCATTCCAGGATAGCATTGCAAAATGCTCCTTTTGACGTGTGACAAATAAAATAGTTCCAGTGTATAACTTGAGAAACAACCAATAACCTAACAAGTTAGTAGTGTATATGATTTAAACTAGTTGTATTGCTGTGAAAACCAACATTATCAATTGAAATTGCTCCTATTTCATGCCGTCGTTGTTTGTCAAACCATTAGTACAATGAGGTCAGGTTACATTCTCTATCAATTTAGAGTCTATGAAGCCATTGTTGGATACTTTTATGGTTGAATCAAATGTCGACTCTGATAAAATGTGAGCATTGTGTTGCAAGCGGTTGTCTTGTGAGGCCACAATGCAGGTTTTGTTCTTAAGTCATCTATTCATTTGTTTTGTGTATGTAAACACAAGACTATGTAAAGGGGAGTGATCTCTCTCTCTCTCTCTCTCTCAGTTTAACCATGTGATGTTTCCTTCTCAATAAGTGAAGAAAATGCAATTTGTGTCCTTGTTGATCCGTTTTTTTCATAATGACATGCTGAAGATCCAGCCATGTGGTGAGCTTGATATGAATACAAAGTGCCAATTGGTTTCTGAACATTTGCCCAAGGTAACATAACCCTCTCATTAGTCTGCTTGCTTTGCGTAACAGTCAGAGGATGCAATTGGTGTGCTTATATTATCTGTTTACAGATATCAGCTGCTTTTCTTGAGGAAGCATTGCAGTGTCTCAGTGAAGAAGGTATGGTGCAGTCAGCAAGCAAGTGCAGTAGTTGTTGCACAACAGCTTTAATTTTCATGACTCATGATTATTTTTTGGAACATTCCTCCTCTGTTTTTGTAATGCCTGACACGTGTCTTATTGATGGTTTTCTGAAATAATAAGTGCTGGAATTTTCAAATAAGGTATAGTAAGTAGTATAAAAAGAATTCTAAACCATTCTCTTTCACTGTCAAAATAAGCGAGACTTGGGAAATTCCATGATCTTTATTTCCTGAAAGGGGTAAGTTTTAGTATATTCAATTGGGATATTCAGTAACTAACAAAAAACGTGTAATTGGTACAATCTTTCATGAAAATTGGTTATTTTGCTGGAATTGGCTTCACATACTCTTGCAACATGTCTCTGTGTGTGTTACACTCTGCATTTCTTGCAGGCCATGAATCATCAGAGATTGTTTTCCCCCTCTATTGTGATAAAAAGGCAGGTCTTGGTTCATTGCAAAGTGACTCTGACAACATGGGTATGGTTGGGCTGGATGCAATGCAACGAGCAAATTCTACCTTAGAAGATTTTGTAAGCAATTTCTTGTCCTCCCAATGAATTTGAGTGAGAGACATAGAGGCATAGGAGGAGGGATGGGGGCGTAAACTAGTTGATTATTATATTTTTGGTTCCGATATGCCTTTGATACACGATAGTATATTTTGCTTAATATATTTTGTCTACAATAGGTCAAATGACTGAATACTCACATTATTATCATTGGCTGATTGAATGTATTCACATGCTGACCAAAGAGGTTTGCTATCTCATTGGAGTTTGTGCACAGTCAATGGCTGGTTATGAACTATTTTCTGGCTGATAATAAACTTTTTTTAAGAGTACATAGAATATTACTTCTTACATCTCTCTCCTTTTGAATTTCTTTTTAAATTGCATACTGACTGTCTTATGGAAATTGGTTTGGTGTTCTTTCATATTATATTGTGAACAAATCCTCAATGTCCATAAAACTGTTTTTATGCTTTTCCCTACTACATTTTATCTAAGAGCATTTTAGAGCTGAAAAAAGGTCCATTTCTTTTTTGTCTGGTGATGCTTTATCCTCCATAGTACACCAACAAGTTTCTATCAACTGCAATGTAATGCACAGTGGACTGATTTTGATGGGATACCTAAGCAAATTTACTTTGCTAGTTTGTTGTCTATTACCAAGTAATCAAGTCCTCAAGATCTGGTGTTTTTAACCCCCATCAAATACTTCAAAGGTCTCTTCATGAGTTTGACTGAATGGTCTGGTCACACATTTAAATAACTACTGCCTATTAAGTATTTGACATTTGCCTGACCTGTGACATTTGGATTTCACTGAGTGCCACATTCGAATTGAGCTAGGCCACTAAATTAAAATTTTACAATTCTGATGTTTGATGCCTTCCTCATCCAGAATATCTTGTTGACCTTCTTTTTCTTCTTGTCCCCCCTTTTGGTTCCCTTTTTGCTGTTAATACTGTCTTGAACTGGGATGGTGGAAGGTCATCCTTGAAAGACCTTGATCAATCATTTGCTCCTTTTCAACCATCACTGTTGTCTTCTTTGTTAAAGTAATTTTGGAAGATATTTATCCTAGTGGTAGAACACTTGGCATCTAAATATATTATTGTTGAGGCATTAATTGTTTATCAAATTAATAGTGCAGATCTTACTTTATGTTTCACGAGATGGATGTGAACCGGCCACAGTCAATATTTAGATACCTACCCATTCTTTCATTCACAGAAGGTTATATTTATCAGGTAAACAATCGGACAAGAATCTCATGCTTCTATGTTTGTAATTGTTAAATGGAGACATATTGAATACTTCGAATCAAATGTGTTAAAGTGGTATTGAGGGCTCGAAGAAAGTAACAAGACATTCCTTGTTGTTGCGGTGCTTTTGAAAGATGCCCGCATGCTTCGACATGGCTGTGTGGATGGTTTTTTTGCGTACAGAATTAGCATATCCCAGCTTCTGTTCAATTTTTTTTCCTTTTTAGGGCTATAAAGAATGAAAGAAACCTGTTATATAATGTGACTGTCTTGCTCGAGCACATGACTCGAAGCATTGCAATTTTGAGATGAACGAAGTTTGCAATCAACAAACATTTGATAACATGGCCCATGAGCTGCCAGATTGTCTTTCACCTCTGTTTTCTAAAAGTTTCATGGTTTTGGTGCAACAGTTGGATAGCCTAAATGAGAAATCACTGCAATTACCAATCAGTGGAGTTCCAGACAGCGAACTTGATCTGGTAATGCTCAGAATTGTGGAGTTGTTCTGTACAAAAAGCAATTACATTGCAAGTCTATGCTTACTTGGTCCATGTGTCTGACTGAGGTGCAGGAAGCAAATCAAAGCTGGATTGTTCAGTTCATGAAGCTGTTTGGAACCAAGCCCTTCAGACCACTTCTTGTTCTTCTTGAGCAGCATGGACTTTTGACTGGAAGGTTCAATTTCTTTGTTGTCATCGATATTCTTTATTTGGATAAAGAAGGGTTGTAAAGCATGCCATCTGATTTTTTTTTCCTGCACTTGTGGATTCAGGATAAGAGAAGAATTTAGGTTTGGAGAAGAGTATTGGGCTCTTGAAAGAAAGCTATGCAGTGCACTAATGAGCAAACAGGAGGTGGCTGTTTCATCGTTGTTCCTTTGCTAAAACTACTTACCTATAGACTTATTTTCCCGTTATTGATTATTTAGAAATGGATTTTTTATGTTAAAAAGCATATGTGTTCATTTTTGTGAAGCGATGTATGGCTTTCTATTGTCACTGCATGAATTTTAAAGAGAAGGAATCAACTTACAACAGGTGTAAGATCCTATTTTTACACCATTTTTTAACCCTTAGATCATAAAAAATTCAACCATGACAATTGGGTTGCTTCATATTCATTGACGCCTATGTAGTACTACGTTTTTTTTAAATGATACCTAATTAAGTCCCCATTAATGGCAGTCTGGGAGGGGTAGACTGGGAGCAGACTTAACCTTTGGCATTATCTACACAAAATGTGGTTTCGCTCAGGTTTAAACCTACAACCTCATGGTTGGTCCAAGCTTTAATTTTTAACCACTGAATATTGAAGTTTAAATCTTATTTTTTCTTCTCTTGCCTAAGTTGCCTCCTCTCTTCTCCCTGTCTAAATACAAATTCCATATCATAACCATAGGGTAATCAACTGTTTATCTCCTTGTTTTCTTCTCTTCTTGTTTGGTTTGTTTACATAAGAATTGTTGCATACTTTAATCAAAGCCAATAAGTTTTCATTTGAATCTCTAATTCTCTTGGAAGATGAATATTTGGGAAAGGTCTTTGATGAATCATATTGCCGATTTGCAAGTAGTGAGCAACTTGCACAACATCTAAAAGGCTATTTGTACCTTGCACCTGCGTATATAAGTATTTAAGCAAAAAGGGGGTGAGGTGGGGGGGGGGGGGGAGCAAACTTGAGAAGATGACAAGAAGAATGAGATGGGTCCAAAGAAATGATATATTGGGATAGAAGAGAAGGGAACGATTGCTGTTCTGGACTCTACATTGCATGGGCGGACATGCAGGAATCCAAGTGATACTCCGGTAGAGAATAGTAAAAAATTGATGAGATGGGTCCAAAGAATTGATATACTGGGATAGAAGAGAAGGGAACGATTGCTATTCTGGACTCTTCATTGCATGGGCGGATATGCAGGAATCCAAGTGATACTCCAGTAGAGAATAGTAAAAAATTGAGGAGAAAGCTGATCCAAAAACTGTTGGGACAAGGATTTGTTAAGTTGAGTTGATTATACACTATCAAGTAAAGCAGAATATTTTCAATGAATATAACACTGTTACGGTCAAAATGCATAACTATTTCTTATGTTGGATTTTACAGTATTTAAATGCTCTAGGAGTTCAACACCTGGTTTATGTTGATCCTCCTCAATGGATAATCTTGTCCACTCATGAGCCAGTTATATAAAGGTGGAATCATGTCCCTACAGATTTTATCATTCATCATTTTTACTGTTTAAGTTTCTTTTTCTACTTGAAATCATGCCCCTTGTTGTCAATGAATGTATGGAATTGGGAGAGTACTTTACTGTAGTTTGGTGCTTTGCTTGACATGATGTATTTGTTATAGGCTTATAGCATAGGCATGACCAATAGCTAGTTTTAATCAAAGATATGCTAACCAGGTTTCAGTTGAAGATGTGATGAGGGCAATTCATCTCAAATCGTTTGACTATCGAGTGCTGAATCTGCTGTTGTATCAGTTGAGAGGAGAAGAGGTACATTCCTGCTAGGGTGTTTGTAAGTTATTGTAGATTTGGTTTATGAACTAAATATTTGTTGGAGTATCTTGTCTTTGAACATCTTCCCTAGTCACATGATACTATTATTTCTGCTTTTCAAACTTAATAGCTGAAATTAAGTTAATTGTTTATTTTCCTTTCCTTTGGAAGAGTGTATCTCACTTGGTTAATGTTTCTTTCAAGCTGTTACAAAGGTTAATGAATTGCACATGGAATTTCTATCAGTTTCAGAATTCCTTGTTGAGATATCTGATGACTTGTAAGTATTTTTGTGTGCTTTCTGATTGATTTATTTTCCTTTCCATGTGAGGAAATTCTGGGATTATATTTGACCTGTTAAGGACTAGCATAACCATTTAATCATCTATTACTTTGCAATATCTAATCAATAAGTGGGTCAGAACTCAGAAATGTATGGAAGAGGCATATGTTTTGTCCATGTTTGTGCTTCTCGTATGTTTACCTTGCTCTGTGGTTATTACATTACATGCTGGTTCTTTTTATCTGGATAACTAAGCCTACACGTTTGTCTGTTTGGTAATGAATGTGGGAACCATATCGATACTATCACTGACAAGATGAACTGATGATGCTGTCTGTAGGTTTGACTATGAGGTGAGTCTATGTAAAGCAGGGTTTTTCTTCAGTCTTATGGTTCCTTTCCTGTTTATCCTTTCTTTTGAAGGTAAAATATAGTTGGTTCTTTCTAGGAGGATGTCTTGGAGAACAATTTCAATATTTTACGCATGCTTGTCAGAATTTATGGGGCTTCCACAGCACCAACCATGCTGGTGAGTAGTAGTTATGAGTACGTCTTAAAAATATAAGCTTCTTGAGTTTTATCTCATGTATCTGGTTCTATCATGTTATATTAACTTTGACCAATCCTAAAATTATGATACTCAAGAAGAAAGAGGAAATTTCATAACAAACAATCGGACCAAGAAACTTTTGGCTTCACTGTTTCTTGACCAGTTAATTCATAAGAAATGCCTATGAAGGATTTCACTATGATTCCAATTTCAAGTAGTTTTTATTGTTGTGCTCTTTCAATTTTTGAATAATGTCATGAAATGCTTATTTTTTGGGCGTAGTTTCTCTGAATCAATATATCTGTTTAGGTGGCATGCAAAAGAAATATAAGGGGGAAAGTTTTAAGAGGAGAAATGCAGAATATGGGTAAGTTATGAAGGGCCTCCATTGCAAAGCACTTCCCTAGCAGTGTGGGGACTTTCTATGGAAGGCATGTATAGTATAAATTTTGATGCAGCATGATTTGAAGAAAAAAGAGATGTAGTGGAGGTGGGAGTGAACTGGGTTGGGTTGGGCTTGTGGGTGGTATTAGTTTTGGGTTTGGGTTTGGGGGCTTAAGATAGATTATGGCATTTTTTTTTCCAGTAAGTAGATAGATTATGACTCGTCTAAAATACTTCTGTATGAGCAATCACATGAGAGGCACATGGGTTCTTTTCATTACAAAATCTAGAAGAACAAACAGAAGGTCCACATTATGTCAACTTAAAAGGTTGGGGGCTCAGTTGAGACAAAAAAATAGTTGAAAGGCTGAATTGAAATTTTTAGTATAGTTTAAGGGCCAAATAGAAAATTTACTCAAAAGAGAAACTCCTTTGTACATTCTACTGTCTCTTGGTCTCTTCAAAGACACCATGGGTGGTTTCTGTTTGTATGTACATGCTGCACTTTCTTACTGTCAGGAAAAAAAACTCTGCAGGTATGCCAAGATAGCAGAATAATGGTCACTATTGCGCTGCAATTTTGTAGCGGCGGCAATTATATAGATAATTGAACTGAACCGAGCAACACATAGAAACATACATTTGTATGGTGCTTATAGAAGCTTTGCTTGTGTATAATAATTGAATAGCTCCTTTTGTGTATTTGGTATTGTCAAAAACCTAGTCATTTATTAATGTCTTTGTAGGCAAGACTTATATCTGAAGCCGAAGAGAAGTATGATCTATTACTGAAATCCTTGGATCCCAAACTTTCCATGAATTATCAGAAAAGATGTGAAGAAGCCACTAAAGAAGGTTGAACTTTTTAGCCAAGAAAACTTGTATCAAGTATATGCTCTCAACAAAGTGACTCCCTGTCCAACTATCTGAAAGGGGCACATTTCATATAAAGCTAGTAACTTTCAGCTCACTTGTTTATTTGGTTCTCTCAATCTTTTCAGGTGGAAAGATAACTGGTCCCTCTTTTGGAACATGGAGTATGCCACCTGTAATTGAAGATGAGGATTCATATCGATCGGAATTTTCAAATTCTAAGCAATCTGTTGTACCTCAGGGACACATTTCTCACGTTGCAAGAATCTGATTAGGATAAATAGATCGAAAATAGAGCACAACAATCTTCTCACTGTTGTGAAATTCCTGCAAGTTTTTTGCCCTTCAAAATAAATGGATATCATTGTGCCAATGAGTCTAAGGGACGTCATAGTGGCGAGGGTTGTCAATCTGACTTCTTGGGGAACGATCGGTCAGGCCTGAATCTTAGAATGTTTTTGAGTAAGCTATTTCTGGTGCAAAAGCTTTGTTTAATTGAAGCATTGTTTCCACTGGCAATGTCATTGTGGAAAGTTCATTCTGTAATGTTGATCCATTTATGTAAGGAATGATATTGATAGGAAAGAGAGGTCGGAGATATGCTTGACCTTTGATATAAAGCGGATGTTCTAGTGGCCTCGACAATAATATTTGTTTGTGCTATTAAAGTGTTATAAACCAAATTAAGTCTAATATCTCAATTATATTTAGGGTCTTTGATAAAAAAAAATCATTTAAGGTCGGCTATATGAGTTCGTATTCGTCATTTAGTTTATCATGCATTGTTTGGACTCATTATAGTGGATTTGACAGTTCTACAGTTTACACTGACAGTTTACACTGACAGTTTACACTAACTGTCTAGGGCGGAATATGCCCACCCTCATTTTTTTTTTTAATATTACTTGTGTATATTTTAAGTATTTTTTTAATATATTAAATTGTGCTCACCTTATTCTTTAATCAAGACCAGAAAATGTATGATATATGCATGAGTTTACTTATAATTTTAATATTTATTTTAGTAATTATCACTGATACGATAGAAAATATATTTTATTGTGTAATTGAATGAATGATAAATAGTCAAGTGATTACATGATTGTGGATATAAATAGTAATAAAGTTAATGCAAAACTCTTAACGTATAAAAATTTATCAAAGTCAATTCTAAATATTTTTTATTAGCCTTAGTTTTGTAAAAAGATATTTTTTTTTGTCATTTGTATCTACTATACTTAGCAATTTTAGTCTTTTAAGTTTAATGAATTTTTAAGAATTAAATAGGATATAATTAAATATAAATGTATTATTCTATTTTTATCAATTACAAGAAAAAAAGTAAACTTGTTAAAATATACAGTGTCCACCTCGACTACTTGACGCAACTCTCCTCATTTATTATGGCTTGGGACAATATTGTTATTGTAGTGTTATGATTGATAATATTATGGTATGCAAAAAAACATTTAATACCATACCAAAAATTATTATTTTTTAAGGTTAAATTATATTTTTTTAAAGGTAAAGTTACAACTCTTTGAGGTAATTAATGATCGATCATAAATTATTTGGATCACCTGTAACTTCTTTTTTACAAATTTTAATTTAACCTTTAAAAGTTGTAGTTTTTATAATTAATTATATCATTTTAAGATCGATCATATTTTTTACGGGTATAATTTATACTCTAAAAAATTATAATTTGGTCGTAAAAAGTTGTAATTTTTTTAAGATAGCATAATTTTTCTCTATTATCTTTCAAAGAATATCTAAATTATGTTTTACTCCGAAGGATCGGACTATGGTACCCTTAACCTATTTTTTTGGTATGTTACTATAATTATTAAAAATAAGGTAGAAGTTATAATTCAATTTGATGAAGTTAACACAAAATAGAGTTTTCAAGGGTTAATTTTAACATTTTAGGATCAATATTAATTTTTTAATGTAACTCAATCATGTTGTGTAGTAACTTTAGACTCTAATAAATCTTTATTTATTATAAACCTCGTTACATTATTTTATTTACGGACAATGTTATTTGACTTTAATTTAGATCTAATTTGAAGACATAATTCAATAAAATTATTAAATTAAATACAAAAAATATATCAAATTAAATTTTTAATTAAATCTCTAAATTAAATCCTTATAAGTTATAACATCGATATTTTTATTATTGCAGTCGTCGTGTGTATTAAGTTGATGATATTCTTGGCAAACACTACTATACTGCCAACTTACCTTTCGGTACCATACCGAAAAGTAAGCTGGCCTATCTATGTTACACGTGTCTCTTTAAAGCCGATTTCACCGATATATAGTTGAACCATAAAAGTTGTTACAAAAAAATGGTAATTAGTCTAAAAGTTGTATCTCATCTCTAAAACTTAAAACCCTCAAAGATATTGTAATCTAACCCACAAAATTGTAACATACCAAAAAAAATTGAAATCAAATCCATGAAAGTTATAACTCTAGAAAAGTTGTAACTGACCTTTAAACTTGTGCAACATCCAAAAGAGTTGTAATTTTACCATAAAAAGAAAAAGTTGTATTCCATCAGTAAAGTTGTACCCCATCCCTAAAGAGTTATAATCATACTATTAAAGTTGTTACCCACAAAAAATATTATAATCTAACCCCCAAAATTTGTAAGATACCAAAAAGTTTGAAACCAAATTTACAAAAGTTATAACCCTCCATTAAAATTGTACCACATCCAATAGAGTTGTACCTCATCCAAAAGAGTTGTACCACATCCTAATAGAGTTGTACTCACATCCAAAAAAGTTGTAACCATCCATTAAAATTGTACTACATCCAATAGAATTGTACCTCTATCCATTAAATGTGTACCCACATCCAAAAGAGTTGTAATCCTACCATTAAAGTTGTGCCCCAATCCATTAAAGGTGTACCTACATCTAAAAAGTTGTAATCTTACCGTTAAAGTTGTACCCCTAACCATTAAAGGTGTACCCACATCCAAAAAAGTTGTAATTCTACCGTTAAAATTGTACCCAATTCATTAAAGGTGTACCCACATCCAAAAGAGTTGTAATTCTTCAATTAAAGTTGTACCTTATCCATTAAAAGTGTACCTATCCAAAAGAATAGTAATTCTTCAATTAAAGTTGTACTCTATCCATTAAAGTTGTACCTATCCAAAAGAGTAGTAATTCTTCAATTAAAGTTGTACCCTATTCATTAAAGGTGTACCTATGCAAAAAAATTGTAATTCTACCATTAAAATTGTAACCCACCAAAAAGTTGCAAAAAAGTTAGAGAAAAAATTTGTAACCAAAAGGAAAAAGTTGTAACAAAAAATTATACCAAAAAAATAGTTTTACATTTTATCCTCTCAACTATTTGATTAGTTTCAATTGTCTTAATTATTAACCCAATTATTAATTTTAGCTTTATATTTAAGGAAAAATTATTTTACTTTGCCCCCAAGTATTTTCTCTACAAAAAAAATAATAGACGTTTCTCATTAGGTAATGTGGAATAAAAATATTACTTGAAGGTGAAATATAGGAACAAAATGATAATATTATTATAGTTTAGAGGTGTAAGTGTAATTTACTTATAGATGAATTAAGACCAGCCGTAGGAATGGGCGATTGATCCTGGTGTGTAATTACACTTCCTTATCCTATCATTTTACACTTTTATCCCTTTATATTACACTTTGATCCTAAAGAAGAAGTCGATCGTCTTCAACCACAGCATTGATAGGATAAGGAAGTGATTTGTTTGATCCCTCTAATTTGTGAAGCAATTAAGATTTAGTGATTTGTTGCGTCAGAGATTATTAGATCTTAGAAAGAACATTCGACTAAATTAAATGCAAGCAGATGCAATTGCTTGTGCTTGTGTTGTTTAGTTTCATCAATCTTTCTAATTCTTAAGGCTGCTACTAAATTAAACCTTTAGTACTTGTCTTGAGTTGTTTAGTAGTTAAGGTTAATTAGATCACTTGTTTTCTAATTAACTGTGGCAAAGACGAGATAGGAAGATAATTCCGATGGTGAATATTCAGATAGTGAATTGATATATACTTGCATCGATGATTAGTTGTAAAATTACGATGGTGGATGTTGACTTAGACCAAGGTTTGTTCTCTTGATGGATTTTGATACTTTAATTTGAATTGTTCTTTAGTTGCTTTTCTTAAAATTGTTTTCATTAAACTCAAACCCCTTCCATCCCTGTTCACGAGACATAAAACTAGGCTAGATACTGTCTGTGGGAACGATCCTTACTCGCACTACTACATTATTTTTAGGAGTATAGGTTTTATTTTTGGTTGCCTGCGAAAAAGTCTCCCATTTTTCATCTTAATTTCTAAGATCATGATGTATTATGGAGTTTTCATTCACCTAACTGACACTTATAAGTCTCCTATGAGTCTATTTGATGAATGCAGATTAAAAAAGAGTTTGGGACAAACCAATAAATATGATCCAGATCCACCGGGGACAGATGGCTCAAATACTTTTGCTGCAGGGGATAACAATATTGTTGTACAAATGCTTAAACAAATTTTGACAAATCAAGAGGAGTGGCAAAAAGAAATGAAGGAGTCTCTCGAGCAAATCTATGAAGACACGAAGGAATCTCTCAAGTAGCTCCATGAAGACACCAAAGTGTCTCTCAAGCAGTTGGAGATTAAATTGTTGATGCAAAAAAAAAAAAAAAAAGTAGTACTTAAATTTAGTTGTTGGATTGTAGAAAAAATTGTAGTTGTTGGATTGTAATTTTGTTGATGCTATGTAAATTGAAAGTGGATGTCATGGTATTTTGTTGATGGTATGTAAATGTAAAAGGGAAGTTATGGTGCTTTGTTGATGCTATGTTTGTAATATAATACTAGGAATACACAATATAGTTGTTTTGTTGATGCACACAACATGTTGAGTAGGGAACATTCTTTTGCAATTCAAAAAGGAGTCCAATGGTCTTCATCTTCATATATTGGTAAGGGTGGTTGTGATACACCAGCCTGTGAGAATGGCAACTCGAGCACTGGTTGTTGTGATGCATGAGGAATGTGTGGTTGGTGCGATTCTGAAAATGACATGTTGTCATTTGGATCATTCAAATGGGGCATAAGTAGTAGAAATTTTCTAACAGTATGTCTGATACTCTTACATTTACTACACTTTCGTTGGGTAATTGAAATGTTCTTACGCACCCGTCCTCAATTTCTCTTAGTCTTCACAATTTTTGGGTCACCCATGCCAAATTTTCCATTTTGCACATTCATATTAAAATGGGATATTTCAGACTCATCATAACCTCTGGATACTAACTCATGATGGGCTTGTAGAGTAGAAGTTTGTTGATGCACCACACATCTCAGGTTGTTTGTTTTAGACATTGACTGTGAAGCATAGTAGCACATTCTGCTGCACACAGACATGAGTCAAACATATCTTCTAGAAATTGATGGGGTGCTCAATGTATGCAACACATCATTTGTTTGATAGTCGCATTTTGCTCTAATTGTTCACATTTTCACCACATTGCTATGAGGGAACTCTATAAGGTGCTCACACATCATGATGACAATCACGTGAGAACATGGAATCCCAACAAAATCCAATTTCATGCAATTACATTTAAATGTATGAATTCTTGGATAATATTGAACAATCAACCTAGATTCAGGTTGTGTGAATCGGAACCAGTATGCATCACGCTCTCAATTTTATCCACTACAAAAAGTAGAGCTTCATTCTTCAATTGTTCACGACCTTTGAAGAACATTTTTCTGGTATATATATTGGAGGCTTTCTCCACTAAGCATTTTAGTGTTGTTGTGAGCACTTGCTCGAAGTGTTCCGACTCATAATCCTCATTGGCATCAATCTCTCTGATTCTTGCCAAGCCCCTATCGTACTGCCTAACAAACTCGAATAGTTTTTGGTGTGTTTTTAGGAAACGACTTAGGTATGCATTTATACTTTCAGATCGTTGCGTGCTTGTTTTTCCAACAAAAAATATCCCCAACTAGTATGCTTCGACCCATTTGAATCTCTTTGCATAAACTTCCGCAATCCAATTATTAGTCTCCAATCCAATGATTCAACCATTGATTTCCATAGATCTTCAAATTCTTTCGGTGCACATCGAGTGCACATACATCTCTTGAATGCTTGGACAAAATTTTCAGAATTTATATTTATGAAAGCATTTTGGGCCTAATGCCACCTATATAAGCAGTGTGTTGCTTGTGAAAATATTATTTCTATTGCAGCAGTCATTGCTTTATCGCCACCTGTAATAACGAAGATCGACATCTTATTATCCATTGCATGAAGAAAAGTAAATAACACCTACACACATGTTTCCATGGTCTCATTTGAAAGCAATGCGTAACCAAATATAGTTGTAGCATTGTAGTGATTGACATCTGCAAATATCACAAATGACTTCTTATAAACATTCGTTCAATATGTAGTATCAAACGTTAGAACGTCACCAAAACACTTGTTGTCTATTCAAGATATCGAATCCGCCCAAAATAAACAATTTGGTGAATTGTCTTCATTGACGTTATACTTGAAATAGAATAGCGGATTCAACTCTTTTTTGGTGCTCAAGTATGTCAATTCGCTCTCCGCATCACCGTCCTTCATTTCTTCTCTACGTTGGGATGCTACATCATTGTGCAAATCATTTGTGGTAAATCGAACATTTTGATATCCTCCTGACTGTTGCAACATGAATTCTCTGATCTGACTTATTCATATACCAATATTATGCAATAATATAGCTTGTGTTATGTCAGGACTCTTAACACCCCTATGTGATCGGAGAAAAGACATGTCAAATGATAGAACTAATGGATGGTTGTGCTCATTAACAAAATCCTTTACAACCCATTTTCCTGTCTTTCTATCATATTTCACACGGAATGTTGCAAGGCTTCCAACCCTTGTTAAACTCCGTGGTTCCCTTACTCGTTCGACGTGATTTGTATTTTTTGCAGACCGATACCCTTCTCTAGAACAAACCCACCTTCTTGAAATTGATATGTGGTTCTTGTCATACTTTAGGTCATCTTTTCGAATGCTAAGCCCCGCATATCTTCCATAGGTATTATAAAATTCCCCTGCCTCGTCATGTGAATCAAATGTCATTTTACAAATTTCTTTAGATTTTAATTCATCCATCATTTTTTGCTGCATGTTCTCATTTTCATAATTTTGAACATCAAGTAATATGTCATCTGTTACGTCTTCATTTAGGTCTATGATAGCGTGCTTTCCTTTTTCTAAATTAGTTGAAGACATTTGTGTTGATTATACCTATAGAAAAATAATTAACAACAAATACATGATGTATATCAAATATTTGACCAATTAACTAATATTGTACAGATATAATGCCAAAAAAAAAAACTAGTTTTTTGAAAATATTAGTTTATATAGTGCTCTTCTTTCCCATATTGCCTATCAAAATTAGTAAACATTTATAAAGAAAATTATGCAGTTAACATCAAACACATAATAGTTACCTCGCTCGTCTAATTGGATGGATGATGATGGAATGCAAGTTCTAAATGTTCCAGTGAAATTGTATGGAGGATGAAAGAATAAAGAGTGAAATTGTAGGGGATAAAGAAACATTAGATTGAAGTTGTAGAATGTTCAAACAACATAACCATGTTAGGTGAGAGATATTAATATCATTTATTTCATAATTACCAACTATATTTAGGCTGAAAATTTTAATTAGATTGCATTTATTATGTGATGTGATTTTCGAAAGAAATGGGATAGATTGTTACTACTTTTTGGGATTGTGTTACAATATTTTGGATTTGTGTTTAAAATTTTTGGAGTTGGCTTTAAGCTTTGGTACATCTAGTTGGAACCCACCCAAAAGGTTATATCCCTATCGAACAAAGTTGAAACCTCACCCCAAATAATATAATCCATAAACGTTGGCATTTACACCAAAACATTGTAACCTAATTCATAAAAGTTGGTACCCACTTCAAAAGGTACCTTTTTGGTGGGTTCCAACTGTTGGGGGTGGTATTCTAAAAGGTTACTACTTCTTCAGTTTATCTTACAATATTTTGTGTTGGCCTTTCAACTTTTTGGGGTTCACTTTAACAACTTTGGTGGATCTATAAATGTGGGCAAGTATTATGGATTAAATTATAATAGTTAGGGTGGAGTCCAACTTTTATGGATTAGGTTACAATATTTTGGGATGAGGTTACAACTTTTTGGGGTTTGCTTTAACTATTTTTAATAGTGGATACATAAATGTGGGATGCCGTGATGACATTACAACTTTTTGGGATTGTGTAACTAACTTTTTGGAGTTATGTTGTATGTTGTGTTGGTTACTGGGGTGGATGTGGGTGATGGATCAAATAAAAGTGAAACTAAAATATTTTCAAAAAATTCAAATTTTTTTTGGGAGGAAACATATTCCGCCCATTTTTTGTTAATACACTTTATATCCCAAAATTTTTTGTATTCTTAATATATTCCATCACAAATTATAATTCTTATAATACTATTAATTACATAAGAGTATTAGCAATCTAGGGAAATTGCGCACAACATATATTAATCTTAAGTTGCAATGTGCAAATATTTATCTTTTAGGGTGTAAAGTGAAAAAAATCAATTTTCACATACACCCTCGAAACACCCAATGTCTGTTACTCCTCCACTTCGACACACAAATTCCTGCCTTATCTCTCTCTTCTCTGTGTCTTTCGATCTGTCTCCGTCTACCCATTTCTGTCTCTTTCTCCCTATTTATTTAGTATAGCAACTCCAAGGAGCACTTTAAAACCCCAACAGCTCATCGTCTTTACAGAGGATGGCTGCATCGTCTTCTTCCAAGACTTCATCTCCCAGGTATGGAGCTCTCTCTCTATATGTGTATATATAACCCATTTCCTCTCTCTATCGGCACCTATTGAAACCCTGGCTCATCCCTCGCTGCTCCACTAAAACCTCATATCTCTGTATGGGTTCCCATTGAACCTAATAGAAAACTCATCTCTCTCTTTGAAAAATATGTGTATTATATTTTCTAATTTTGTGGTCAGTGCTTAGGGTTTTTTTTCCTAACCCATTAATCTTTGTTTCCCTTATCGAATAAATTTTTTTGATCGTACCTTATAGAATAAATTACACATTTGATTTTATAAACTTCAATTGATGACGCTTTGGTTGTTTTTGTATGTATGAAATTGGGACATCGTCTACAACACCTACCAAGAAGCCTCGACCTAAGTCAACGAGTAAGTTGAAGGCTTGGTCGCTTCACCCCTCATTATGTGTCCGTTACTTCCTTCA
Organism: Ilex asprella; assembly: GCA_023539305.1. NCBI lineage: Eukaryota > Viridiplantae > Streptophyta > Magnoliopsida > Aquifoliales > Aquifoliaceae > Ilex > Ilex asprella. Next base: position 19,613,089 of record CM042190.1, on the reverse strand, counting down.
AGTGCGACACAACACACAAGGAGTTTTCTGAGTGGTTGGTTATTTTCGGAGTTGTGGGTTACAACTTTTGGTGGAGTTTGATATGTTTTAGATTGGGTTACAAGCTTTTTGGGTTGGGTTCCAACATTTGTGGATTAGGTTACAACTATTATGTTTGCTTATGTTTGATTAAGAACATATTTCTTCTGGCTGCTTATGGTCTGATTTTATTGTTAAATGATTATCTTTAAGTAGTAGACTTAAAAATCTCAGTTTTAAATTAATTTTATTGGATGAAATCTCAGGTTATTTTTCAACTTTTTTTTTTCGAATCTATGCTTTGTGTTACATAGAGCCTTAAAAGTTTGTTAATTTGTTTATGAGTTCTTACTTATATAGATATACCAATAAGTTAATATGTAAATGATTTTAGTATGTTTGGTTTATGTACATTGTACAGGATGAAGAATAAGCAACTCGAAGTTGGAAAACAAGTGGAGCATCAAACGCACCAAAGGATTTCATCGCCAAGGATTGCAACCTCTAGCACTTCTCCTAAAAAAGTAAATAGGAAACTCACATTTTTTTGTTTTTGTTTTAAGCATTACATTCAACAATTTCATTACTTCATTGATGAGATTGTCATATTTTTCACACTTTTGCAGAAATTACTTAGAACCCGATGCTCACCCCAAAAGGTAGTAATCTTAATTTCAACATTAACGGATGAATAGAAACGTGGGGTGGCAGAAATTGGAATGGGGGGCTTGTTAAGTTTGAAATTCCACAATGTTAAGAGGGGGATTTGCGTGTGGTTACTTGAACACTTTGATTCAAATACTTGTTTGTTGAATATATTCAACAAATCCATAAAATTTTGTCCTGAGGATGTGGAGTACATATTGGAGTTGCATTGTGGAGAAGATGATTTGGAAACCAATGGCTTCGCATCGAGAATAAGTGATGTTGCGAAGAAAATTTGTCAAGGAAAAATGCATTTGTCATTAATTGAGATACGGAAGAAAATAAAGAAGATGGAAGAAGATTCTCAAGAATTTTGGCGATACTTTCTGTTGTATGGTATTGGGGTTTTCCTGTGCACAACAATGAAAATTAAAATTAGTTGTCACTTTTTTCCATTGTTGAAAATGTGACATCTTTGAAGTCTAAGAACTAGGTAAAATTTGTATTTGACTATATGATTCAGGTAGTATGTGACTACAAAATGGTTCCCCACAACAGTATCAAGTGTTGCATTATTCTCCTCATGGTGAAGTATTGTACTTATTGATTATTTCCTTCTACTTTTGATTTTACTTATAATTAGTTATTTATTGTCGTCTAACTAGATTTATTATCATATCATTACAACACACATCATGGTTTATTTTGTACATTGATGTGATCTGCCATTATTTTTAAATGTATATTGAATGTTTGCTGTAGATTAAGGTGACGATCAATGATGTGCGTTAGCATCGGCCATCGATTGATGCATGCGTCAAAGTAAAAGAAGCGGATGTATGTGTAGAGTGTGTAGATTGTTCATTTGATCACAAATTGTTCATTTTTTCACATATTTATCATTTGTTTAGGATTTTAATTCTAGATTGTCCAGAGTATAGGCGAAACAGACTGCAATGAAATTAGATTTTCGGGATTTGTTTGTCATGGTGGATGTCGAGCTTTCTACTATAAATGGGTTATAACCCTCAGGGTTGGGTTTCAAAATTTTTAGTATGGGTTCTGAACTTCAGGCGATTCCAATTTTTTTGGATTATGTAACAACCTTTTGAGAAAGCTTCCTACTTTTAGGTTAATTGGATTGTGTTACTACTTTTTGGGTTATATTACTTTTTTTTATATTGAGATTATTTAATTTTTTGGTGAAACAATGATTACCCTTACAACAGGTAACAGGTATCCTCCTCTTAGAAATCATTCAGTTACAACTCAGGATTCATCAGATGATGGTGCAATTAATACTTCAAGCCACTTCCAAAGAATTGGTTTTCAGAACTCTCTTTTGATGTCATTCCTATGGTGAAGTGGACAAGACAACTCACAAATTAAGGTCAGGATGCGGTTTCACTTGTGAGACTGCTACATTCTATGGTTAAACATGCAGGGTTATTTTTTTTCTTCCCTCCACTATTGAGGGATTTTTAGCCTTTTTAGCAAGTTGTTGGATGAGTGAGAGCACATCTGCGAGAGGATGCATATATTGGTTGAGAGGATGCAAGTTCTTGATGAGTTTGCTTACAGTGGCAGGAGAGTTTGTTCCTGATTAGTAGTCGTTTCAACCTCACAAATGGCTGGGAGTATTAAATATTTTTAATTAAAATGTTGAGGACATTAGATTGGAGTGCATAAACTAATTGGTGAAAATAGTTGTTGATTGAATATTGGTAGAAATAGACAAATTTTGGAATAAGGGCGTACATAAATACTGTTTTGAGTACAATTGTAGTCCTATTTGGACTGCAGTTGGCATGTCATGACATAACTACATAAATGCCCTTATTGTCCATTGAAACTATTATTTAAGGAGACTTAAATTTCGTATGCCTTGACCAGTAGATCTACATCTTTTCTACTCTCCTCTACATTTTTATCCATTCCCTTCTAGTTCTACATCTCCTTCTTTTCTACTCTCATTTTAAGATCTTTAAATTTTTTACTCTGATCTTGAACCAGGGAATGATCAAACAACATAAATGGTATGTTGTTTTTAAGGGTAGGGTTGCTGGCATTTTACTCATCATGGGAGGAATGCCATCAACATGTTGTAGGGTATAGTGGGGCATTGTACAAGAGTTTTGCCTCTTGGGAGGATGCAGAAGTGGCACTTTCCAACTATATTGCATCTAAGTATGATAATCCTCACATAGCTGATGGACAAATGACACATGAAGTAGGTAATAGGGCACAGGTGAAGATGACACATGAAGAACTAGGTAACAGGGCGCAGGTCAACTGTAATGTGAATGAATTTGTATGGTACATTGTAGGATTGGTAATGAGTATCATACTCACTCATATTATATACCACTTTGTTGCACGATTATGAATTGTTTGATGTTTTATCCAACTCATAATGGCCTGCACAATTCTAATTTTTTTTAAGAAGAAAGAAAGATTTTATAGATTGAACCCAAGAAAATTACATGAATCAAAGATTTACAAGATAAAACATCAAAATACAATTTTACACATTCTTGGCTTTAGTCCTTTAAGATGCTTTGAAGGAATTTACATTACCACCAAAGAGCCTAGGCACTTCAAACGAACTATTTCATTAGTCCACCCCTCCTGCTATCAACCTAGCCACAATGGTGCCTACAAAATGACAAGGACTGATCGTTTCACTATCAAAACTAGCAGCCTCCTCTGATCCTGCACCACCAACGTTCTTCCCAGGCTTGGAAAAAAACCCATAATAGCGAATTCAGAAGAGCACCTAGCAGCAAATCCAGACCCTGCAAAGCCTTCAAAATTTGAGACAAAATGTTTCATAAAAAATTGCAATTGTTTGCTTCCAAAAAATGTTTTGTTTTGTTCCACAAAATATATTATCAGCCCTTTCAAGACTACATGAAATAGACTACAAAACCTCTAGTATATTTCATATAGTTGCAAAAGGGAAGACCCTCCTATTTGGGAACCCAAAACTATATCCTAGTCCACACTATATACAAAAAAAAAGTCAGTGCAACTTTTGGAATTTTTCAATCCAAACTAATATCCCATAGGTTTATTATTTTTTGACTGCCATCCTTATACTGATGTCGTTCCTTCATTATAATATTGTCTCTTGTTTCATTGTATACATGGGTAACTAGCTTAATTGTTCCTAAAGGCACAAGTATATTAAGTGAGTTCACAAATTTAATGTTAAAACAAATTTAGTTCACTAATAAGAAAAATGTACCATACCGTAATGCTAAATGAGAGACTCAAAATTGAAGCACTCATCATCTTTATAACAAAAATTCCACAATTAATACTATTAGGCTTCCAAGGAGCCCACTCCACTTGAGTTATGGGCCAGTGGATCAATGTTGGCATGTGGTTCGGTACGACAAGTTCAAGGACTCTGTCTAGTTCTTTAACCACATTCTTCATGACAATGTATCGGTGCTCGTTGGGATGCATTGGAAGTGAATCGTTTAGCAAAACTTGTTTCTCCACTACATCAACCAAGTATAGAAGCTAATGTATTTTTTTGTCGATGATGGGTATGTATGTGACGCCCCAAAATCCAGGGGTTATCAATTAACCATTGACTACCTGTCAACCCACGAAAATACCCGTTGATGTTGCATAACCCAACACCGTGTTAAAAGCATCCAAGTCCAATACACCATGATTTATGCCCCATTAGGGTCCAATTTGGTTATTTAAAGGAAGGAAATTTTAAGCCCAAAGTTTGGCAAAATAATTTTAAAATTTCAGATTTTTGGACTGGCTACCGTTAAGTGTATATCGACTATCGGTAGTTCGGGTATTCTGAAAAATCTCTACCGAAAGCTACTTGTTAGCTACCGGTAGCTGGAACTCTCTGGACCAATGACTACCGGTAGCCTGTGAATTTCTGGTCCACGACTACCTGTTGACTACCGGTAGTTAAACCCAGATTTTGCCCATTTCATTAGTTTTTCATTTCCAATTCATTTCAAACTTTTCTAAAACCAATTCAACCCTTACACAACATGTATTTGGGATTTCAACATGGTTTATACACATAATACTCGATCCATACAAGTTTCATTACAATCTTTTGTATGAATTTACATGTCAAAAACTAAGTTCCATAAATGTTTTACAAAACTCAAAACAAGGCCACATGCCGGCCCTCTTCACCCTTGGTGACCCGAATGTGCTCCACCCACTGGGGTATACTCCACACCTGAAATATATTCCCGTATAGGGTGAGTCAATGCCCAGTAGAGTAGATCCTACAGAGGCTACTCCCCCTTAGATGCTCATGCTCATGCAATACTCACAAGCAGCATATAACCCATCATTCCATGCAAGAATATGCATTCAATTTTGGAATGCAACTATGTCATGTCATGAAATAAGATGATACTCACTCATGCACTTCAACTCGAGTCCTCACCGACTCCCATAACACAATGCAATGCACTTGTGAAATGAATCGTTACTTGACAGAAAACCCATCTAATGATCGTTTGAAAACAAAAGTTGTTTCTTCATAAAATCACATCATTGATGGTTGTTACTCATTGAATGAGTACTTTATAAATAAAAATCTTGTGTCTTTGTTGGGCAACGGATTTTGGTATCACAACCGTCAGTTCCGTACACGATGACACTTTTTAGAATTTCACCGACGGGAAGTGTCTGAATCATGTGACCAGGTCTTGCACCTGAGGGAGTGTCTAGCCCTTTTTGCTATACTCGACACAAGTTTTCATGCATGCAACCTTGAGACTCAGTTGGATCTTTAATCCAATTTTTTTCGATCCCACCTATCAAGCACCAAGTTTGGTGTTGATCAACCATGCACCCATACACCCATACTCATGCATATAGACCATGAATGTAATGCCATGATCATGCCTAACATGTAATGAACACCACATGAGCAATATTTTTCACACATCTTAATATTCCATGGAAATTGACATTTCTTGCATAAATTTTCATAAATCATCATAAATCACATATCAATAAGCATATGTCAACAACACATTCAACATGTTATTCCAATGGCATCAAACATCCATCTAAAACAATCAATGCATTTCATCAAACACCTTAAAGGCACAATTTATAAAACACATAGCATGCCTCAAGATTTCCTAAGTTACAAGAACAATGATATGTAACTTCCTTATATCAAAATTAAGCTAGAAGCTAGCCTAAATCCTTTCCATGCTCACTTTTCCACTTCCATAACCATAGCCATATACTCAAGTCAATATATAGGCATGTATAAATTTAACCCTTAATCTACTAACATCTAAAGAAAGAATAATCCAAGGTAGGAAGAACCCTACCTCAATAGAAGTGTAGAAGACTTCTATAACACCAAAATAACTCAAGAACTCTTGATTTCCCAATTCTCCACTTTTGAATCTCCGGTGAAATCTCTTGTTTTTTATACGTAAATGTAGCCCTCATGACGGAGATCGATTTTTCCTCTTGGCTTGATGGAATCCAAGCGACGGAACTCCGAGAAAATTGAAGGAGAACTTGAAGAACTCTCTTCTCTCTCTTAGGCGGCTGAAATCAGCTGAAGAATGGGATATTTCTGCTGAAATATCCCATTTAAGACCCTATTTATATTTTCTGAGACTTGGCCTAGATCATGCCAAGTGTCCCTTGCTTATTCGGGTCCGATTTCGCCCCTAAACGATTTATTACATTCCGTGTTTAGCTCAAATTAATTTTATTGATACTTTAATCCAATTATACTTAAATTTTAAGATAATTATATTTGGAGACCTTTATGGGGTCATCTGTCATCCAGTTGCCTTGTACGACGTGCAAAACATTCGACTATCTCGGAATTCGACAAAATTCGACAAGGTGACTAGATTTCGCGATACGAGTCCAACGACGAACTCCATTTTCTCATCTGAGGTCTAGAACATGAGTATTTTCAATACGCATTATAATGACAAAATGACCATTTTGCCCTTTCCGGAGAAAGTTCAAATTTTTCCAGATTTTACAATATATATCTACATTTATACATAAAATAGATTGACGATTATATATATGCAGACATTATTGTAGAAATTATCCATTATAAATAGAGGAAAAATTGTTCAAAGAATACAACAAACTACATACCTTTTCACAGTCCTTGAAATGTGAAATAAAGTACCTTTGAAAATCAAGCAACTCATACTTTTATCTTTGTATGTTCCTTCAAGTGTTTTTTGCTAGGTATTGGAGAGAAATATGAGTAGAAATTGAGAGTTTAAAATATTTTTGAAATTTATATATGTGACCAAAAATCATGTTGGTAGGTACCACTGTGACTTTTTTGTAAATGGATTAATCTTGACAAACTCAGCAATAAGATATGGTGTCAAATTTATTATCTTCAAGAGGTCAAACAATAGAAAATCAAACTCACAACAATATGATGTTTGCTATAACATTATCATAATAGTCAATATTAAAATTATACTAAATAAATGTCTATCTAACTCACAACATCTATTAGTCATTTTATTGGTTTTAAGACTTCAATCATTGTTCCACTTGACACATAACAAGTTTCAATGCTCATCAATACCTCACTATATCATTAAAGAATTGGATTAGTACTTTATAATGCTCCAATAATAGTGTTTAGGACACAAAATATAGTAGATACCTCATTTTAAGGGACGTGTAAAATATGTAATTGAAGACAAACAATTTGTCATCAACAGTTATTTCGTCGATTGGTGGATACTCCACATTTAATGATAGGTTTCACATAGTACTAGAGTCTGAAATATGTTTATAAAATACAAAGAGTCTAAAATCTAGTTATAAAATACAAAGAGTCAGTAATAATTGGACAATTGTGTTATGTTAAACATGAAATACAAACCTCATGGATGGCCACCGTCGGGGTGTGGTGATGTTGCAAGCCTTGTGTAATTTTGTTAAGCTTACTTGCATTTGCACTCGAGGTGCGGTGATCGTGCAAGTCTTGTGTAATTTTGTCAACCTTACTTGCATTCACATTCTCCTTCTTCACATCTAATAATCCCCCTGATTCAATTGTTCATTTATTTCCTCCCCCTCCTCTTTATCATTAATTCCCTTCTTATCCTCATTATCCTTTTCCACACCCTCTTCATTTTTTCCATTCACATTCACATTCACATTCTTATTCTCATTTTGTTCAATTCCATTGCTGTCCAACTGTGTTTTAAAAAAAATAAAGCAGTATCATATGTTGTTAAATTACACTGTGATAATCAAGTAAAAACAAATCCTGAGGAAGATGCGTTAACCTTAAAGATATCTTCTGTAGACCTATCCATATCCTTTAACATCAATTTTTTTATATGCTTCATCCTCTTAACATTCTACTTAAAAAAATAATACATAGATTTACAACCAAATAATGGGGTTTAATAAAAATATGAATGGTTTAATGCTATCATACCTTCAAAATGTAGAATGGTGATTTCAAATATCTCGAAGGCTTCCTCTTCGAAATTCTTCGCAAAATCTTTGGGGTTGTATTTTTGTTGAGTGCATGAGTGAGAGCATTAACCCTTTGAAAGGTCAAGTCTGCATACCAACTTGCTTGAAGTTTATCTTGGTGTATCTTTTAGGGTCTTTATATCTAGTGTTTGAACCATCTGAAGTAGAACCCATGCCCGATTTTCATGGTATTCATTCAGTGCTTCTTCATTGATTCCATTATTCTCAATTTTATGTTGACAATTGGGAAGTTTAAGTTTTGTCATGGCATCCATGATTTTCTGCATCATGCATTCCATTGAGGCAACCTTGGTAGAAAAATCTTCTTGATACACCATAATTTTCTTCATTGATTTTTTCATGATAGAAAATGTTTGCTCTAATGACTTAAAATAATATCTAATTATCTTCTTCAACACAAAATTATAAATATTGTTTCATAGATAACATTATTAACACATACATTTGATTTTTCTTCAGTCCGGGCATGAGATGGTCATATGTTTGGTTCAGGTGCGCGTGCAGTGATAGGATGTACTCCTAAAATTGGAACCTAAAACAAGTATTTTCATCATACAAATTTATATTCAAATTCAAATACATACACTGTTAGTATGTATGATTTAAAATTAAATTTATTATCATTTATTCATATTAATAATTTCAGCCTCACATTTTATGATTATGATTTTAAATGGTTTTAATTTTGATTGTTGAAAATCTTTAGGGAGAGTTATATGTAATAACTACATATATCATTTCATTACCCATTAATATAAATATATATTGTAAATTCTAGCCTTAACTAACCATTATATACATTGGAGTTACTTACATGAGTACTAGCTGTGGAAGCCATACATCCCATATATTTATGTAGCCTTAAAAGGATAATGGTTATCCATTAATGTATAAATAGACATGTGTTATATCTTCCTTTGTTATAGAAAAAAAACTCATGCTATACAAATTCTCCTTCATTCTTTACTAGTTTTTGTGTGTTTTGTGGGCAACTTGGGTGTGATCAGTTCGTTATAGAGAGGTTCACGCCTACACCGCAACTTCTCTCGGATTGTTGTATCTTGGGAAAAGAATGTCGAAAAACTCTGTGTGGAGGAGTCGTATCTCTTCTTAGGACAGCGTTCATCTTGCGCCTCAATCCAGACTATTCTAAACTTATTTTTAATCTAAGTTCCATTGAGTTTATTTGACATATTTGCATGTTTATTTAACTTATGAATATGTGTTTTTATGTTTTAATATTTCTAACAATCTAAGAAGAGACAAAATTAAGTTTAGAATAACGTAGGAAAACTTGTTTTTCTATTTGTTTTTATCCATTTCCCTTGTTTGGAATATGAGCACTATTGAATCTAATTCATGTAAACCGGAGAAGTTCAACGATCAACACTTTAGAAGATGGCAACAACAATTACTTTGGGTTTAATATTTGTACTTGAAAAACATGCTCAAGCTAAGGAAAATAGACTTATCCAAGTCCAGACTAATGAAACAACTACTGTTGATGAAACTAGTACAAAGTTTAGTCCCTGGAAAGTCAACAAAATCAGCTTTTGATATAGAAAAAGACTACCTGTGTCATGATAGAATTCTTGGTACACTTGCTGAACCTATCTATGATTTTTTTGCACTACTAAATCAGCACTTGAACTGTGGGTAACTTTAGATAAAAAAATATGATACTGAAGATGCTGGACTAGAGAGGTACTACACTGAAAAATTCTTTGATTTTCAAATGATAGATGGAAAATCTGTGATGGATCAAGTCCATGAGTTTCAAAACTTAGTCCACGAATTCAAGATGAAGGGCATGAATTTTCTCGAAAATTTTCTTGTTGCTAGATTAAATAAAAAATTACCTCCTTCTTGGTCTGAATTTGGTTCTATACACAAGCATCCCCTTCTCTCTAACAACAGCAAGTAGTAAACTACCTGTCCTCTAACAAGCAATTAAGCCCACTACCTTATCTCATTAGCGAAGCTAGAGTACATGAGTAGACTGCTTTCTTAGTGAAAATTTACTTTTATAAAATGAATTTCTCTCCCCAGATTTCTCTATATATATAATAGGGAAGTCTGGTTTGCTGTTCTTCAAGTTAGAAAAGGACTTACACCATCCAGGGACCGGCTTCGCGAGACCATTTCGGTCCACACTGGAGAACTCGTCTCTCGGGCTAGGCTATATTGGGCGGAGGATCACCTTTCTTTACTAGAAGAGCAGAAAACAAGACACTAATCTACGTAATTAGAGAGGTGAACCAGATTGATCGAAAACATAGTCCGACTTGCATGTGTTAAGCATATAGCCAATAGTTTCTTAGCGCTTAGCTACTGCGTATAAGCTTAAACCTACTCTTATAAGAAAGTAAGTAATCTCAAGGCATTGATTCAAACACATTCATCCAATGCTTACTTTTAGGCATAGCATTAGCCTATTTCCGCGAGTCAGAAACCCTGATCCGTGCGCTGATACTTCTATAGTAGGAAGACAAGATCGCAAGGGAATCACTAGTTCCATGCCTTCTATCTACTTAGGCAACCCGAATCCGCGTATACCTACTCTAGCAAGAGAGCAAACTACCTTTCTATAGTAGTAACCTGAAAGCAGCTCCTTCCACTTCTGTAACAGAGGCTAAAAGGTGCGAACGAAGAAAGCTTGTTTGGGCTTTTAAAGACTTCGCACCTACTTGTTGTGTCTCCCGTCATAAGACAGCCGGCCGATACGAGGGATTTACTTAGGCACAATAGCCTATTTGAATAGAATCGTAAACTAAACCGCTCTATCGCTATACCCGTGTTTGCCCGCTACACCTGATCTGTTTACTTACTTACTCTTACTTAGCTAACGCTACCTTTGTCAAATAGGAAACTTCCGATCTACTTCTGTCGGGTTGGTTGCTCGCTTCAAAAGCCCTAAGCAACAGGTCCCATACTGTCCTGTCTTGAACTAGAACTAGAACAGCTAACTCGGACTTAGGGGACACTTCTGACTTGTTAGCTGTAGGTATGAACATAGAGAGTTTGTTAGGTCCCATCCGGTCTACAAAAATAGAATGAGCATCTACGACTAAGGGGAATGGAATGTCGACCACAGGGTGAGATAATCTTCTAATATGAGGGCAAGTGACTGGTAAAGTCATTAAACTTAGTCATTTTGATCAAGTTGATCAAGCTGCAAGTGGACTGGGTTTATGTCTTTAAACTGACTACGACCAAAGTCGTGGCTACTTCAACCAAAAAAAGGGCGACCCCTATGAAAACCGAAAGAAGTACCTCACCTCACTTACGAAGAAGTAGTTGGAGCTAGGCTCCGAACTATGAGAGTTTGCTTTTGTTTTATGTTTCTAAGAGCGGTCTGATCCCTTATTTGATCAGACCACTCCTGGTGTTTGAACTAGTCATTAATGATCGGCTTAATTAGTACCCTTTTCGGTATGTGTTGCGAACACTTTCATTTTTAGCGTCTCGTCTTCTCTAGAGAAGCAAAACTCGAACGGGTAGAACAGATGGTCCAACTACATAACTTTCTCTTTTTCATTACTCCCATGGTCGTGCCTCGTGGCACGGCAGCACCCGTACTATTAAAATGGTTCGTCAATAGAGATGTTCCCACAACCTCTAATGAATCCCCTAGAGAAGGATAGGGGAATACCTTGACTCTCTTCGCACTAACGTTAAGAACAAATTCAAGCTTCTTCAGTACTCCTTCGGCCAAGGAGATGCCCGAACGATATAGATAGAGTGGAGGCCTTCAGCACTAGGAGTTCTATTCCTTTATCTCTAGTGATTCTCTGGGATTTCTGCTCTATCTCTCGGCTCTCTCTTACGGAAGAGCCTTCTAACTCATGTTATGATATAGATCCCCAAATATGACTCGACCATTCATTATCGCCTCTCCGGTTTTTTAGGAAGATATATGCCCTCTATAGAGTTTCACATAGCCTTTGGGAAGGCTCGGGGGTCGAGGCCTTCTCCGATAATCGATAGGCGAGGCGGATTGATTATTCTCGTCCCGGCCCTAATAGCTGTTATAGTATCCGATGAGTTGGGTGAGGGAGAGGACGACTATTGATGCGTTGAACTCGACTCCTCTAGAGAGTGCTCCTTCCAAGGGGCTATGCTCTGTCCTAACCATTCTTTGCAAAAAGCCCTAAAAAGCAGTAAGTAATAGCAGATTTATTCAAATGCCGGAATAAGAGTCAAATACCTTTGACTCCAACTATGCCCCTATTAGTAAAGCTTAAAAGCAATCATTTTTTTTTGACTATAAAAGTATATCGTATTTACTCCTCCTCCCTATAGAGGATAGAAGACTAGACTAGAGACTGCCTCGGATTATTAGTGGAAGGAGGTAGGTTCAGTATTCTTTCTCTACCGCCTCCATCCCACGTTCCTACCTCGAGGTATAGAATCTCTTCTGACTCAACGCCTTTCTAATAATTAGTAGAGATTGGAGAGGAGATAGATGCCCGAAAAATCATCTGTATCAGTAAAGATAAAAAAAATGCCTTTCTTAATTCCCTTTTACAACATAGGAGGGAGGGGGTTAAAAACGTTCTGAAAATTTTGGCTGGATCGAATAGAACTTCTGTCTTTAGACATTCCTTATGGGACGGGGGAGGGACAGGAGGCCCCATCCGAGAAAAGAGAGGGGTGGTCTGGGTCTCCGACCTGTAAAGCTCATAAATCAAGCACTTTTAGGTCATAAAAGGCAGTGTAATAAAGCATCAATACTAATTCGTCCATAATTATATGAAACTGTTCATAGAACAAAAAAGAAAGAGCCTCGAACCAATAAAGACTGAGGAGATTGACTCAAGAACAAATTGAATTAGGAGCTCCATTGTAGAATTCAAACCTAACCATTAATCGAGAAGCGATGGGAACGACGGAACCTGTGAATGCAGAAGATTCTATTGAAAACGAATCCTAATGATTCATTAGGTGGGATGGCGGAACGAACCAGGGACCAATTCATTTATTCTGATAGGTCATTGATAGATCAGACTATCACCTCTTTTTGTTGAGATTCTCTTATACAGCGAACTTGTTTAGGTCAAAGAAGAGAGAGGCTAGGAATCAGGAATCTTCCCCTTTGCATTTCTTATATGAAAAAGAAAACCACTAGGAGCCTCTTCTTTGAACCTGAAAGATTGGATATCTGGCATTTCCATTATTAGTAAGCCTTTGTTTGAAAGATGTTGATGCATTTTTGGTGATGGTAGAGCCCTTTTACTAGTTACTAGTAAGGCTCGTAAATGAGATTTGGGCACCTTATCAGACGAAGTTGTTAGACCGCTTCGGATAGTTTGTTTTCAACCCGAAAAAACCTGACGTCACTTGTGTTTTTGCAACATCTTCGGTAAGTTCTGTGCTGGTCGTAGAATCCGAAGCTATGATGAAATATCCTAGCTTCCGCATCAGAGTTGGCACAGCGAATGCCCATAGACTAAACGGGGGACCCAACTCGATATAGTGAGCTTGATATCGCATTTGCTAATCTTCCCCTATTTAAAGGATTTTTAGAGGAGCTTACTAATATATAAGGCAAAGGAATTCCTCTGCAAGGCTTTAGTTTGTCATAAGGTTCCTCCTGTACGCCCGTCAATGGATTCGAGTATTTGCCGACAGTGTCCTTACCGGAAATGGGTATGTATTGAGAGTGAAGGGATTGATTTCGCTCGCGCATTGAGAGTTTTGGATGAAGCCTTTTCTTAAGGAATCTTGTACCTTGACCCGCGTAGATATTGAGTTTAGTTCATCCATATTGCCTTTTTGAAATGAAAGAGCTCTTTCTGAACAGGGTTAGAATGAAGGAGATGATCGAGTTTTTTTTTGAGTTTCGATGGGCTTCTTTCTCCTGTAAAGTCGAACCTAGTTAGTCTTTTCTAACCTAAAACGTTGATGGATATTTCTAGGCGGAGCTTAGAGCAATATAGTTCGCTCCAAGGGAAAAATGGAGTGGAGACTTCCTTTCCCATATCGTCTTTCATCCATTGGGATGTTTCTTTGTTGGAGCTAGAACTCTCCCGATTCATTACTGGGACTTCATTTTTATACTTTTACAGTCTAATACAAGTGTTTGGGCTAAGCAGCAACAATCTCTTTTTATCAAGGGTAAGGTTTGGAACTAGTTGATTCTGCACTCGCTACATCATTGACTAGGGGTGATGGTGAATAGTAAATGGCTTTCTAAGAAGGGCTTTGCTTGCCCCCTTTAGTATAGTAGTAGTCTAGTCGATGCCTGTTGATTGTTGCACTCTAAACCATGGGAGTCGAGTGCTTTGTGCGTTATGCCTGAAAAATGGCCAACATTCATACGCCCTATCTATAGTCACTTTTTGCTTTTTTGGTATATCTATTGCTATAGTGGATAAAAGGAAAGAAGAATTGTAATATTACGCATCAAGCATCAAAACTATATAAGATAAGATAAGGTATACTGCTATGCTAAAGCGCAAGTATACTATGCTATAGTATAATCGTATGTTATGCTAGACTACGAAAGCGAGAAACTCTCTAAGGAAAAGAAAGAGGGGCGAAGCGAGAGCAGTCGAGTGCTCATCGAAAGAAAGATGAGTTGGTCGAGTTGATTCCATCTCCTTTCCCCCACCCGAGCCTGCAGTTGGTAGGCCAAATCCCCCTATAACCCCCCTGCCAAGTGATTGAGTTGAATGAAGCCCGGTTCGGAACGAGACCCGGCAGAGGAGTGGAGTCATTCCCTTGACCCCAAAATCTAGTTTTGATTCAAATTCCTCCTCAACCCCTCATCCTTAAAGGCCTTAAAGAGAATCCAACTAAAGAGGTTTCGGGAGATTTTCTTGTAGCTAGGGCTTTCTTTATTTGTAGATAAGTCAGGATCGACCGCCTTGACACCTTAGTCTCAGGAAGACCAACCCTCTTCGTGCGGGAAAGAGGACATTTCTTATCTTATCTAGGGCTAAGCCTTTCCTATCAAACATTTGTAACTAACTACTGAAGGAAGCGGATCGATCGAACCTATAGTTAGTCCTGTTTCGATCGAATTCTTTCTCTTTACTATCGAGGATCTTGATCGGCTAGGTAGGGGAGATCTCCTATCCCAATTCGGGACAGGACGAGGATACAGAAGTGGATGGAGGGATTGCCCTAATACTTAAGTCAGGCTAAAAGGGAGATATGGTCTGGAATAGGTATGGGTAGGACTTGGATGCTATGAAGGAGTCGACCAATACTTAGCTTAGGTATTTGGCACAGGAAGGAAGGGGAAGAGCGCGGATAAGAAAGCGGTTGTTCGGCTCTGGGATTATCCCATATAGAAAGAGTTTGGGAATACAGGGATGAGGTGCTGGCACTTCGTCTATGGATCAAGGAGGTGCGGCCCTCCTTTATGCTATATTTTGAAAAAGGCTGGATTTTTGAAAAAGGAACCCTATCCTTTGTAGGATAGGGTTCTTCGGTGGGCGGGCCCTCCTTCGAATTATGTTCCATCCATTTTCGGGGGGTGGGGATTTTTGGTGGAATTGTTGGCAAGTAAGCCTCCGCCTCTCCTTTTTGGAGGGCATCGCCGAAGCCATCAATTATATGATGGAACCGGGTGTTGATCTGGAGTTGCGTTTGGGCCAACCCGGTCAAGAAGTTCCTTTAGGGAGGATAGAGGGCGAGCCAAACCTTCCCGAAAATGAAGATCGAGGAAGGAGGGAGGCGGCCCGGGAGCAGCGGAGCCTCGAGAGAGAGGTCACCAAGTTAGAACAGCTACACACTCGCTTTCGCGAGGAAGCCGACCAATTCCTTCAAAGGAACGGAATTCAAGTTGTAGTTACGCTTGATTTTAAGTTAAGGCCCAGAAGAAAAAAAAAAGTTTCAGATATTTATACCACAGGTATGAACTCCTTACAGCTCCAACGGGCCGCCAAGACCCTACAGAATCCCAATTCTAAAACCGAAAAAAATTTCCTCCGAGAATTTGAGGAATTCTCTTCACCTTTGTAGACCCGCTGCCCGCAGTCTGCCGGTCGCCAAGATCCGCCCCTGACGTACCCGAAAGGGGAACAGGGTAAGCGTCACGATCTGAATAATGGGAAAGCTGGATGTAATTGATCCGATAATGCAGGTTCGAGTTCTGCTCGTGACTGAATTCCACTGCTTTAGATTCAGTCAAGTTGTGGGGCTATGACTGTTTGCATTGGAAATCAAGAAATTCCTCTACCCTCGCTATCAACTTAAACCCCCTCTACTCCAGGTCTCAGATCCGGGATTGTCAACCAAGTCTAGCCAACTTGTCCCATCCTTGTTCAAGAAATCCAACTTGAAAATCCTACTTGCTTGTACCCTAACTCGATCAACTTGTTCGATCCCCTTATTCTATCAATCGCACTTTTTGTCCTCTCGATCGAGATACCGAACTCGAATGGTGCCGTTTATCCGTAGAAAAAGAAGGAAGTTGTTGTTAGGTTGATCTTTCTTGAGAAAGGGCCCACGGGCAACCCATCGATGAAACAAATCTAACACAAGACAAGCTTCCCATCCCAAGCCTTTGTTCGGTAAAGCTGAGCAGAACATTCACAGTTGTTTTGTCTAAAGACTTCTTTTTTGAGTTGAACAAAGTCCAACTTGTTTTGTTAAGAAAAAAAACGTGTAAGTAAATAAATTGTGAACTTTACACGTTTTCTTAGTAGGGATATTTTCACAAAAAAAGAAAAGAATTAGAAATCTTTCATCACTTCGCGTAGGCGCAAGTAATCATTCATGCTTTTATTTTATTAACCGGCTTTCCGTCAACAAACCAGTATTTCGAGTGTCTTGGAAAGAGCAACTGGATCGTGCTCGACATAAAGCACACAGAAAGATTCGGTGAGGGGAGAGTGGATCTTTGAGTTCATCTGTCAAAAGAGTTGGCGACCCTTATTCCAATACAATAGGGGTCTTTTCCCGCGTGGAAAAGTTTGTCGCTGACATCAATCTGCCAAGTGATTTTTCTCAGATCTCCGGATCGAAGTAAGGGAAAAAATTCTGCGACAACCCTCGAAAAGCATAAAGCCATTCGACCTCCAGCACGCTATTACCTATTCATTCGTAGCGATAGTTGATTCTATCAGACAGAAAGCCTTCTCATCTTTTTTGGGTGCTTCGTGTTTGGAGGAGCGACCCGTTTGTTCTTCTGCTAGATGCAGTATGCTCAATGAATCCTACAGACTTTTCGTCAGTACCAAAATCTAGTAGTCTTTTGTCTCGGGAAAAAGTCTCGTGTCCTTCGCCCATTCGATATTTGATTTCATTCAACATTCGAGCAGCAAATCAGTACCAATAGGGTTGGTAGGCACATTTCTACTCAGCATGGCTCTTTGCGAATCTATGGCATTTCCGCTGTACTCTCACTTTTTTTTTAGGTTGGATTAGAGCCTATCGTAGCTTGTTTTGACCCGCGCTTTGAATGAAGAAAAGGACGCACCACTCCACTCTGCCTTCCGTAAAGAGCAGAAGCACGGAAAAGGGAAGGAGAACGTGGAACATCGACTAAAGGTGGGTGGGTTCGCCTTCAACACCTTTGAGGTGTTTGGTCCAGGCCTGATTTTGCAAGAGTTCGGGTGAAAAACGAAAGAGAGAATACAAAGCCAACTTTGATAGGCATAGGGCCACATCTAGAAAGCACAAAATCGTCACTAATGGAGCTTCCGGAGAAAAGAAAGGCAAGTGTGGATTGACTAGCTCGACTTCCTTAATCTTTCCTCACTTGCTGTCCTCTCCAAGCTTGACTCGCTTTCAAAAGTGTGACATTCAATGAAGCCAGAGAATGTTCGCCTTTTGATTGAGTTTCCGAACGAAGTGGTTGCCAGTAGTGACAATGGCAAATGTGTGGAGCCTGATAGCTCACTCAAGTGTGGGTGGACCACCTTACCGGGTGAGAAGTCAGGTTTAGTATGAAATAAGTCGACTCTCGTTCGGGCTACTGAAATGAACCAAAAGCTGTTGACTCCAAAGCCCTATTATAATGGGTTTGGTTTTGATTCCTGAAGAGCACCCTGCACTCTAGCTCAAAAGGTGACAAAGGTTAATCGACTAGAAGGGTGGGTCGATAAGACGACAGAGAAGATAGCTCACCTAGTACTACTACTTTTCTCGAAGGAGTGAGAGAAAAGGAAGGCGGAAGCTGTCGTTACCTGGGCAGTTTGAATGGACAGAAAGGAGCTCCTTGTTGTCTTTGTTCGTTCGCCGTTGGGGCTAGAGAAAATCCCAGTTTCGAATCGCACTAAGCCCAAGTAGAGCTAACGAGAGTCGCCTTGGTCCATGAAGGAAAAGCTCAAGCTGTATCTCCTTGCTCTGGTAGCTCAAAGCCCACCGGTACTGTCGACCCGCAGCTTACTTACCTAAGAAAAAAGGGCAGGATTTTCTTCATAAACTAAGCTCGCAGGATCTAAAGTGGAGTCTCGCTACAAGTCGAGCTTCAAATGGAAAGTCCAATGGAGAAAGTCTCGCTCGCTTAGACAGGAGCGATATACGCAGGTCTTGTCTTGTTCTCTTTTCACCTTTCTAACTCCTCCTGCCAAAGGTGCGATGGGTTCGGGTGGCCTAACGAGATTAGCATAGCAGGTCTTTTTCATATAAACGGGAAAGAAGAGGCTGGGCTTAGGAGTACTTAAGAGCAAAAATCAAGCTGCGATAGAAGTTAGGAGCTCGGCTTTCTTCTATTTTTCTTCGGGTTGATTTGATCAGGAAGGAAGGGATTTCTCCTAACAATAGGAGACAGACAGATCAGATATAGAGCACTAAGCCTGACTTAAGTATTAGGGCAATCCAGGGTGAATCTCATTGTGCATCTACTTCCGCTCATCGAAAAGTCTACCTCCGACTGAATCAATATCTCGTTTTCCCTTTGCTGCCCCTTCCCTTGAGATTGGGAGCGATGTTCCGCCTCTTTCTTAAACAGCTCTCGCTCATTCATTTCACTGAACCTGAACCCTTCCACCAAGAAGACAAGCGGAGCGATCAGTGTGATCAAGCGAGCTATCATGCTTTTTCTGGCTTCTGGCCTACACAGATCAGGTTGTTTTGTTTGGAGGGCGATCAGTGGGATCCCATTTTCTATATCTGTTAAGCCTCACAGCTATGCTTTTTATTCTTTTGTCGAATCCGAGTTCTTCATGCCATGAAGACCAGCCAAGCCGAACTAAAGCTCCACAACCCGTTCTTCCCGTTCAACCCTTCTCGTCCTGACTTTGCTTTCAATGGACCCCATCTGTATCCTTCCCAGCGACCCTGCTTGTGTCGACCAGCCAAGCAGATGTGATTCTGTCTCTTCCTTTCCTATTATCACTGACATTAAGGTTGACTCTCTCTTCTTGCTCGTTTCACTCCTTTCCGTGAAGAGCACACTAGGCACCAAGTCGCAGTGACAACGCCTTCCAGCGGTAGTCCTACGGTAATCAAGCAAGAACAAAAAAGCATTCATCGGAGGGAGCGTGGATTGTTTTCAAGTCAGGCAGATAGGTGCTCTTTTAAGACCATTGATTGTCGCTCTTTGAACAGGCAGAGACGGACACACAATTCCAACGGCTGCAGGAGGAGAGACTTTCGAACTCGACACATCCACTGCACGATCCTTTGGAGCCGTAGTTCCGGGATTGGATTGCAAAGGGAGAGGGAATGCTTTGAAGCTCAACGAAGTCAAAGCCTGTTGACCTAGGAAGGATCCATGGAGTTCTCTCTGTCCTCCATTTGCTTGAACTGGACTTTTCTAAAAAGGTGCTTTGCACTATATGCTGGCTCACCCGGTCAAGCTCTCGGCTAAAAAGATTCTAAGACACCATTCAAATCAAAAGGTTACTGAACTTCACTTTCAATAGTGTTTGCATGAGCTATCGCTTACTCAACTTGCACAAAGCTACTGAAGTAGCTTTGCCTTCGCTACAATTTCCTGCGAAACTTGCATAGGAGCTCCCTGTTAGGGCCTTTCATGCTCTCCATAGACATAGAAAGAAGCACAAGCCTCACACCAAATTCAGGCTCTTTTTAATGTCCTTTCACTTTCCTGTCCCTATCTAGTCCACTAGCCAAGCCCCCCATATAGCTTATAATTTCAGTCGATCCAACTTTGAAGTCGGATAAAGCCTTTTGTTAACAAGTCGGAGTTCGCCTACCGCTTTTTATCTGTCTAAGTAAGTCGAACGAAGCCGTTAAAGGAGCGTTTGGAAAGAGAACCAAGAAGGAGGAAGAAGAAATCGGAGAAAGACAATTTGAAAAATCTTATCCAAGTCTCGTGGGGCTAACTAGCAGTGACCTGGACCCGTCAAGCGAACAAGCCCAGTTGAACAAAGAAAAGTAGGCCTGTCAAGAAGACAAGCTCCACGCTCAAGCTCAAGCTGTATCTCCTTCCTTCCCAACCCTGCCCTTTTAGCTCTTAGGTAAGTAAGCTCCTTGCTCTTTCTCCGGAAGATAATCCACCCCAATACAACCTATCTGGCCTTTCACAAATCTTTGTCTTTCTACCTTACCTATTTACTCCATGAATTAGGGTTAACCTGTCTTTCCAGCATAGAAACTTGCAGGTTCGGGAGCTAAATCATCGTAGAAAAAAAAAGCAATCCTCATGATTTGCGTGAGAAGAATGGGTTCGTCAAAACCGGGTGGAAAGGGAAGGGACCAAGCTCAGAGTCAGAGACGAGTTGACAGACAAAAGCTTGGATGTTGTGATTCTGCCTTTCCAGTAGCGAGTGAAACTCCATGAATGGGAATAAAGGGTGTTGAGGAAACCTTTGTCAGGAGGTTTCTCTTTGAGGAATCGTCGTTCTTCGCTCAAAATAATTCAGGAGACCTTTGTTCCCTTTTTGCCTGTTTAATAGCTTGAGACGAGTACAATGAGGATCAGAACCGGGCAACCCCCTTTAGTCAAGCCCAGTTGAAATGCCAGTCAGGAAGGCTCTCGGAAGGTTAGGAAGGACAGTGCTAAGTAGCGCCTCCCTTCCCTTTGCTTTCAATCTGTCTTGTGCCACTCCAGCTTTCACTCAAGCCATTCTTTGAACTTACTTAATAGGGGCGACCTTCACTCTTCTTCTCGCTTCCTAACCCTTAAAGCTCACTCCTTTTGGTGTTGCTCCACGATCTGAAAGTGGAACTATGAAATAAAAAAGTGACGGGCTGATCTGACCTGCGCGTCTGCCTTCCTTTCGTCACTACAACTTCGTTTCGAAGGAAGGCTTTCATTAGACCAAAGACCTTGAAAACGCCTGCCGCGAGAATTCACAAGTTCGTTTATTTACCAGCACTAGTTCGTACCTTAACAAGCAAGCTGCCGCGACCTCCGGTCTGCAAGCACCTCTGGTCCTAAGCACCCCCGGTCTCCAGGCTTAAGGCAATGGGGAGACAAGTTGGAAAGCCACACTCGCACATGACACTTGCTTCTTTCTTTCCGACTTGGTGCTTTCAGTCCTATCGAAATTCTTTTTTTCCACTGATTTGGTTTGTGTAAGCCTTCAAGCCAAGTGAAAATGGAGAGCATTTTTCACTGATTTGATTGGTAGATCGGTCTGGTTCTTGCTTTAGTTTCTTTCTTGTGCACTCAACCATCCCCTGGTCAAGCTCTGGATGAACCTCGCGCTCGGCCCCCCTTGTATAGTAAGGGGACCTTTTCTCTTTCGTTAAGGAGATTTATCAACGGTGGTGGTGGTGGTTCGCAAAGCGGATCGTTCCCCTTTATCTTGAACGACAAGTGTCACTACCCTCCTGGTCCACACTGGGTCTGGCGGAGCGATGTCATGACTGTAAGAAAATGACTAGTTTTGGTGAGGCACGACCTTTTAGGGAAGTAAGGGAAGAGATAGATCCAGCTTTTAGGGAAGTAAGAGAAAGGAACGGATAGAAAGAGCTCATTCAGGGAAGGTAGGTGGGGGGGAAGCGGAACACTGTGTTGGATCAATCGGGAAATGGCCGATCATGCTTCTTAGGGTTGAATGCTTAGGGTTTTAGATTCAAGCAGCTCGTTGCTACACGATCAGTCAAGCTAAGCTAAGATAGAAAAGCGGTAGTCCTTCCAATCAAGCAAGCGACCAACCAATTCCAACGATTGCAGTGACAGCCATCAAAGCAAGAAGTATAGGCTTGCAGGATTAAATGGGAAGAGCAGAACTTGACAGGTCTCGTAGCTACTAAGCTAACGGGCAGTTTTAAAAAATGGCTACTGCATCTATGCTTTGCTACGATTTGGGGCGGAACTAAAAGCGAAGAAAGCTTAACGCAAGCGACATAGGTAATCAAGTAGCAATCGAGAGCTGAAGGTCTGATGTAACCTAGTGGCAAATTCAACCAACAGAGAAAGCAACCCTAGCCTTTTTTTTTGTTGAAGCCGACCTACTTACCCTTTTTCTCTGATTTCCTCGTACTGCTAGTCGTTGTTCTTCCCGCTAACGAGTTTATTTGCACCTTAGTGTAGTTCACAATCATGCTTTCTTCCCTTTTCCATCACCAAGTTGAAAAAATCAGTAAGACTAGCGAGAGGTAGGTTTAGGTATGGTACTACGCTTCGTCTTGGTCCTCGATCCCGATATGGGAATACCAGTGAGGAAGGCAACACAATCATACGAGCCCGGAAGGCATACCCAAAAAAGACCTTCTATGAGGTTAGGATTGAGACTACGATCTCTAGCCTCTCTAAGCGGAGTAAGCTCCCTTCTCCTTCTCTTTTTTGATTTGGTCGCTACGCTTCGCTTTTGTTGGTACCTTGGTGCTGGAAAGGGGGCCAAAGAGGAGAAAGCTTACTGACTCAAGAACTCATTCGTCCTTGAGCTTCGACTTGCTGACTTGGTTCCTTAAAACCTATTTCTCCGACTTGGTCTGCTCTCCTTGCCTTGAAGTAGGTCTTTCACTTTGGTGCTATCATTCCCTTTGACTCCGATCTCCTCTTTCCTGCTCTACACAGATCAGGTTTTGAGGGCGAAGTTTGCTTTTTCATCCAACGGGCAAGCAGGTTCCACGGGTTAGGAGGCTGCCTTTAAGTGAGAGGGGGGCCCTCAATTCATGTAACATAAAGGAAAGCAGTGGTCGTTCATGTTCACTCACTCAAGTTAGGGATGCAACGAAAACGCAGAACTGAAAGCATATATCTGTAATAGGAGGAAGCCGAAGCTGCTTCTTTTTCCTTCTCTTCGACCCGAAGTGAAGTTCTTTATTCGTATAAATAAGGTTCGGTACAGATCGTATGGTAAATTCAGGAAAGCACGATCAAGTCTTTGCTTTGACATAGAAAGGGTCAAAGGAAAAAAAAAATAAATCCTTTGATTTAATAAGGATAGAATCAATTTCCCCTCGAGATAAGAAGTTGAAATTCAAAGAAAGTCTAATGGCAGTGCTTAGAACAACGAGTTCTATGATGACGACAGTCCATCGCACACTTGTTATATTTGTTTATATAGTTATAGAAGTATAACTAATTGAAAGCACCTATGAATTAGTTCCAAGAAAGCGGCCGTTCACGTCAGGAATAGAGGTTGTTGATGTAGTTGCTGATAGTTTCCTTTTTTTCATCGAGATTAGGTTGGTGTTCAGTGTACCGCACTTACCAAGAAAGCCAATAAAAAGCTTTCTCAAATAGGGGGTACAAGATCGAAAAGAATGCATTGGATGGATGCCCGGGCATTGAGAAGGAAGGACACTTTCAAAGGCAAAAGGCCATGGGGAGATACCGTCTGTGATCCATGGATCTCCGATCGGGAAACCGTATCCAAGCTCCGTGGCTAGTCTGCGCTCTTTGGACTTTTCAAACTTAGCGAACTAAAACATCTGAGTAGCTAAAGGAAGGGAAATCAACCGAGACCCCGTTAGTAGCGACGAGCGAGAGCGGATTGGGGGTTTGAAGAAAAACAAACACGAAGCAAAGTTCCTCTCCCTATGGTCGAGCTATATAAATAACCTCAGCAAAGTGTTCACTTCTTTTTCGCCAGGTTTCATTCGATTTGTTGTGGATTGGATGATGGAAAAACCAACAAGCCCCTTGACTTGATAGTAAAGGGCGCAGTGAACTGTAATTGTGAAAAGGTTGGAAGATCTGGCCAAAGAAGGTGATAGCCCTGTAGATTCGTTCCCATGGTTCGATCCTTCTCAGTAAAATGCGGCGTGTTCGAATTTTGATCGCTTTTACGCAAGAAAGGGGGACCACCCTCTAAGCCTAAGTATTCCTCAATAACCGATAACATACAAGTACCGTGAGGGAAAGGTGAAAAGAACCTTATTTAGGGAGTGCAATAGAAAACCTGAGATCCGATGCGAACAATCAGTCGAAGGAGCGGAGTTTAGAGACTTTACTTTCTAAAGCGCACTCACTCTAACGGTGTACCTTTTGCATAATGGGTCAGCGAGGAAATGGGAACAACAGCTTAAGCCATTAGGCGTAGGCGCTTTCCAGAGGTGGAATCTTTGAGTTCTTCCTATTTGACCCGAAACCGATCGATCTCACCATGAGCAGGTTGAAGAGAGCTCTAACAGGCCTTGGAGGACCGAACCCACGTATGTGGCAAAATATGGGGATGACTTGTGGCTAGGGGTGAAAGGCCAACCAAGATCGGATATAGCTGGTTTTTCGTGAAATCTATTTCAGTAGAGCGTATGATGTCGATGGCCCGAGGTAGAGCACTCAATGGGCTAGGCTGGCCCCCATTTCGCCTTACCAACCCCAGGGAAACTCCGAATATAGGCCTAGATCATTTGTACAGACAGACTTTTGGGGTGCTAAGATCCAAAGTCGAGAGGGAAACAACCCAGATCGTACGCTAGGGTCCCTAAGCAATCACTTAGTGGGAAAAGGAAGTGATCGAGCGATGACAACCAGGAGGTGGGCTTGGAAGCAGCCATCCTTTGAAAAAAGCGTAATAGCTCACTGGTCTAGCTCCATGGCACCGAAAATGTATTAGGGCTCAAGTGATTCACCGAAGCGACGAAACCTTGAAAGCTGTTTTTTCAAGTGTCAGTAGCAGAACGTTCTATCAATCGGGGAAGGTTTTTGGTGACAACACCTGGAGATATCAGAAGTGAGAATTCTGACATGAGTAACGATAAATCTTGTGAAAAACACGATCGCCTGCCAATAGAAGGTTTTCTGCATTCAGTCAATCTACGCAAAGTGAATCGGTCCCTAAGGAACCCCCGAAAGGGCTGCCATCCGATGGGTACACAAAAGTGACGAAGTTGCTTTGACTACAGAACCATGCCTGTCTGTTGGAGCGAATTGGATGATTGGGCCGAGGGCTGCCCCCTCTTCCCCTCACTCTCCGTTCCCTAATATGAACCTTGAGTCATCAAAGCCTTTCTGACTCGGCCTGGCCCGGTCGCCCTATGCGACGGGTACTTCAAAAGGCAAAACTCTTGTCGTAGTTTGGCGACCTAGAATCTTCAGTAGGGGCCTTTAGTCTTTTGATTAGAGTAGGGGGCGCGAGAGAGCAGAGCGTACCGCTCTGCCATAGTTGCGAGTCTGTTTATAGTCACGACTGTTGTCATAGTTAACAAGGTTGAAACTTCCAGGAAAAAACTTCAAATTGGGAGGGCGATCCTCCCGGTGAACTGACCGTACCCCAAACTGACACAGGTGAACAAGTAGAGTATACTAGGGCGCTTGAGAGAACCATGTCGAAGGAACTCGGCAAAATGACACTGTAACTTCGGGAGAAGGGGTGCTCTCCTATCTTTTGATTAGGACAACGGCACATACCAGGGGGTAGCGACTGTTTATTAAAAACACAGGACTCTGCTAAGTGGTAACACCATGTATAGAGTCTGACACCTGCCCGGTGCTGGAAGGTCGGAAGGAGAAGTGTTATAAGCTTTGAATAGAAGCCCCGGTAAATGGTGGCAGTAACTCTAACTTTCCTAAGGTAGCGAAATTCCTTGTCGTATAAGTAGCGACCTGCACAAATGGTGTAACGACTGCCCCACTGTCTCCGACATGGACCCGGTGAAATTGAATTCTCCGTAAGACCCCGTGGACCTTAACTATAGCTTCGTAGTGACAACCTGAATCGAATGTGTAGGATAGGTGGGAGGTGATGACACACAACGACCAATCCTGAAAGACCACTCTTTCGTCTAAGGATGCCTAACTGCCGCACCGATCATTCAGGGGGGCGGGACACTGCGAGGTGGGTAGTTTATCTGGGGCGAATGCCTCTTAAAGAGTAACGGAGGTGTGCGAAGGTAGGCTCAAGCTAAGATTCTGCTCGTGAGCGTAATGGTATAAGCCTGCCTGACTGTGAGACCGACTGGTCGAACAGAGACGAAAGTAGGCCATAGTGATCCGGGAGTCCCGTGTGGAAGGGCTCTCGCTCAATGGATCAAAGGTACGCCAGGGATAACAGGCTGATGACTCCTAAAAGCTCTTATCGACGGAGTTGTTTGGCACCTCGATGTCGACTCATCACATCCTGGGGTTGAAGAAGGTCCCAAGGGTTCGGTTGTTCGCCGATTCAAGTGATACGTGAGTTGGGTTTAGAACGTCGTGAGACAGTTTGGTTCCTATCTACCGTTGGTGTTAAAGGGAGAACTGCTAGGAGCCAACCCTAGTATGAGAGGACTGGGTTGGGCCAACCTATGATGTATCGGTTGTTATGCCAATAGCAGCGCCGGGCAGCTAAGTTGGTATGGAAGAACTGCTGCGCCGTGGAAAATCCTTCTCTATACAAGTTCTCGAACGAGGTTTTTGAACAGAACTTCCATAGGCGAGAGGTGTAAGCACCGCGAGGTGTGAAACGATCTCGTACTAAACGAAACGACTTTCACTTTCCATAACCGAAATGAAAGAAAGTCTACCTATTCCTGCAATTGCGATCATTCTCGCTACCTCTTTAGTTGTCGCCCCCTACTTGCTCATTCGCAATTACTACCACAAGAAAGTAGCCCCTATCTCTAAAGGGGCTTATGCACTCTATGACTTTCTTATGTTATGGGGTTTCAAAGACTGAATTTAGCTGCCAACCCTAGTCAACAAGCTGAAAAAGTCCTTTCTCCTTTCTCTAATAACGAATAAGGTAAGCTTCATAGCTCCAACCTAGTAAAGGGGCTGTCGCCGCCACTTAATAAGCGCTGGTTCTATCCCGGCCAAGTAACCAAAGCCGGGGACCTAGGTGGGAATAGTGAAAGAAAGAGAAGGGGAAGAAGCGGGGTAGAGGAATTGGTCGACTTATCAGGCCCATGACCTGAAAACTGCAGGTTCGAATCCTGTCCCCGCCTAATCACTTGATCTTTCTTTTTGTATCTTTGGTATTGGACAAGCTCTCAGGGAAGAATCTCTTTCTTATTTCTACCTTTCGTTCCCATGACGACTAGGAAGAGGCAAATCAAAAATTTCATTTCGAATTCTCAACTCTTGTTGTTAAAAGGTAAAAAATGAATAGGTGCTGGAGCAGCTACAATTGCCTTAGCGGGAGCGAGAGCTGCAGTAGGTATTGGTCGGTTACGCAGCTGGTCTATTTTGACATGGTGTTTTATATATATATACCATGGATTGGGAAAGAGTGTGGCTGATTTTTCGCCTTGCTGTTTCAGTAGTGGCCTGTGTCATCATTCTACTTGACTTTCTGATTTTCTATGAGGGCAACTTCTTGTATCGGGCGGAATGCGCGGGCCCGGAGGCTCAAAATATAGCATCGGTTAGCAGGCCCACGGCACCGCCTTAAGACTATGGGCGGCTCCAGCTCATCCCAATCCTACTATGCAACCCCTCCTCCACGTGGGGCCGTCCCAGGCGGCAATTTCCCAAGACGATCTATGGGCTGAGTTGGAACAGCCTCTGATGCTCGACCACGAACAGCAGTTGGAACTTGAAAATCGCCTTTCTTTTCACTTATTTGGAAGAGCTAATGCATTTGATCAAGATCTTATCGATAAGCAACTGGACGTAGAGAAAAAGATGGAGAGCGCTCTACGTCAAGATGGATATAGTCAGGAGAACATTTTATTAAATCGAAACAAGATAGGGGATATATGTTTTACCCAAACGGGGTGCCCTTTAAGGAAAGGACCTTAGATACATATTTCACACAATTTAAAAGAAATATTCGTGAAAGTACGCCTTATACACGGATTCAAAAGGCGAAAAAAGAGTATGCTCTCTCTCTTTCTTCTGTTTTGAAGGCGGGATAATGAGAAGGGCAGTTTAAAGCTGCGTGATAGTTGGTATTTTAGGGACTACTAAGGTGAAAAGATAGGATGTATTCCGACGAAATGCTATTGATTCTAGGAGGACTATAATGAGGAGGACGACAGACCCACTCACGATCTACTAAAAGGAAAGTAGCTTGATATTGGTTCAAATCCAATTCGTGAGAACAGTCCAAGCGATAGACTATAACAGTCAAAAGGCCTTCGGCTAAAATCAAAATAGTCATAGAGCTCGTTGTTTCACTCATAAAAGATGATGGATAAGCAGTCGTTCCTTACTATATTCCTTCCTAAGTCAGGAATGGCGGGACGGATTAAAGCAAGAATCCCTCAACTCCTTCGGTTAACTATATCTGCTTCTATCTATTAGAAATTCTAAAGGGGGTATCCTTTGGTATAAGTAAGGGGGAAAGCAACATTCCAACAAAAGTTGCCATGCATACAAAAGGTTAGATAACTTAATGTCAATCCTAACAAGAGGAACATTTACAGTGATTGTTGGTTAACAAGAACTTCAACTATCAGACCAGACTTCACTAATAAACTTCTTTATGCATAGAGAGTGAGCGTGTGCGGTCTCCTTTGACAGTGGTGCAAACGGTCTCAAAGAAGCAAAGTGGGACCGATCTAGGAAAGTAGGGTTGATTTGTGAGAACTTTCGTCACCGTCTTTCTAAGTGGTATGGTACACTAGCTAGTTGACGGGCTTTTAACTATGGTCTGGTTTCAAAGAATGGACACCTAGAAGTATACTACTGGATTAAAGGCCTTTTGACGTTGGGATGATGATTTTAGTTAATGCTCTGCCTGTAGACTAAGACTCTGGAGACTACGGGTCCCTACGGTGCAACCCCGCTTAGGTCGGAAGCCATCCCAGCCCGGGGGAATTGGGTCTTTGCATTGCATTAACTCAAAAGGAGAAAAAGCGCATCAGGTATAGGAAGGACTTCTTACAGGAGCACAGGAGCACAGGAGCACAGGAGAACAACCTATATCAAGGATGGTAGCTGACTAGCACTCACAAGAAGGCATTGATGGGATGAGTTCCTTTATTTACTAGTCAAGAGATTCTCCGGAGAGCTATTACTAAAGATTCAATCAAGAAGGAATTTCCTAATCACGAAAAGTGGTACGGTTCCAATGAAAGTGTCTCTTAGCTGATTTACAGGCTTCTAAAAAAAGGAAGAAAATAACAACCACTATCATAACTCCAAGAGTGAATTGCCGTAACTACTCAGGATGTTCTTTGTCGAGTTGACTGGCTTTAGTTCAGACAGCTTAAACAGGATTGTAAACTGCCACCCTTCTTTACCACTTTAAGGGGTGGGGATTCAGACCGATGAGGGACGTAGGAATTGCCCTTAACTGCCCGACAGGCTGAAATAGCTTTCTCGGGAGCCCCCTACTAATCTAAAGGGGGGTCGGGGTATTCAATCCCATGATACTCAAGGAGCAGGGCGTCGTATCCCAGGGGTTTGACTAATACATCGTAAAGCGGGTCCA
>CM042190.1:19563095-19573095 GCA_023539305.1 Ilex asprella | reverse complement strand
TGGGGTTTTAAAAGGGCTACTCCTCGAAAATGCCCCGCCCGTAGGTTCGTTTGTCGTTGGGGCTCAAAATCTTCCTTGCTCGTTCCTAGGAACTCATATTTCTTTCTTTTTTTCAGAGTGCTTAGGTGCTAGAAGGCACAGCTCACAAGCCTTGTGATAAAGCAAGGGTCTTTCAACTCATTCGAATGACAGAAGTAGACTCGGCAGTAGAAGCAGGTTTTCTTTCTTTCTTTTTTTGGTGCTGAGGACAAGTCATTTGTTCCATCGTCAAGGGTTTTTGTTTTTATTTTGTTATTATTAACCCCCTGACACGAGCATCAAGAAAGAAAATGAACAAGATGCAGGGGAGTCAAGACTCAACTTAGAATGCTTAAACAAAAGCCTCAAAGATTCTTTTTTGATGAGTTGCTAATTTCACTTATAATTGAAGAAAACCATTGAGAGGCTCAAAAAGAAAAATCAAGTGCAGAAAAACAAAATAATGCACTTCTAGTAGAGAATCAAGCTTTTAAGCCAAAACCCAAAAATTTCAAAATAAAAATTTTCATAAACATGCAAATATCAGTAAACAATATGGAAACAAACATTAAAATATTAAAAATCTTGCTGGGTATGTGGGAAGACCAATCATTATGCAAAAGATTGCTACCACCATAAGGGTCAACCGAATAGAGATCGTGGTCATCAAGCTTCTCCGAAGTCTCAAGTCAATGTGGTGACTATAGGGGATTCAATGACTAGTCCTAGTAACAAGTATATTTCAAATAGTCCCAAAGTGAATACGATATATCAAACAAATGATTGGTGGATTGATTTTGGGGCTAATATTCATTTATGTTCGGATAAATCATTGTTTTCCTCTTATCGAGAGTCAGACACTAGAACTATGAGTATGGGCAATGGTAGCATCACTAGTGTGCTTGGAGAAGGACGTGTTAGTCTTAAGTTTTCTTCAGGAAAGACTCTTACATTGGATGGTGTCAAGCACGTGCTGTAAAACCCAGGAAAATTTGAACTTTGTTTTTTAAAAAGGGCAAAATAGTAATTTGTCACTATAATGTGAAAATTAAAATACATGTTCTATAGACCTTGTATGACACAACGGACTTTGCCGTTGGACTCGTATCGCGGAATATAGTCACTCTGTCGAATTCTGAGATAAGTCGGATATTTTACACATTATTCGAGGCGACTAGGTGGCGGATGACCTCACCAAGGCCCTTAAAAATAAAAAACTTAAAATTTAATTATAATTGATTAAAATTTTAAATAAGATTAATTTAAACTTAACCTGTAATGTAATAAATCGTTTCGGGGCGAAAACAGACCGGATTAAGGGAGCGACACGTGGCGCGATGTGGACCGAGTATTTAAAAATATAAATAGGGTCTTAAATGGGATATTTCAGAAGAAATATCCCATTGTTCAGCCCATTTCAGCGGCCCAAGAGAGAGAAGAGAGTTCTTCAAGCTTCTCTTTCGATTTCCCGGACTTCCATCGCTCGGATTCCGTCGAGCCAAGAGAGGAAATCAATTTCCTCAACTAGGGTTACGTCTACGTACCAAGAACGAAGGATTTCACCAAAAATTCAAAAGAGGAGATTTTGAGAAAATCAAGTCTTGGTGGGTATTTTTCTTGAGCTCAAACCGAAAGAAAGAAGAAGTAATGTTGTTAATCCTGGATAGTAAGTGAGTTTCTTATTTATTTCATAATCTATGATTATTAATAATTCTGGAATTTTGATGTTATAATATAGACTAAAAAAGGGTTCGTTTGGTTTTTGGTTTCAAGTAAAATGGAGATAAATACGATTTTTGGTGATATTTTAAAGTTAGCCCCGCCTATAGAAACTGATCTGAAAAATCTGGACAACATGTAGTTTCGCAATTGGTTTTATGATTTAAAATTAATTTATGAATCTTAAACTTTGAGGGTTTGAAATATATTCATAAAGGGTTAGTTTGGCTTTGGTCTCACGCCAAAATGATGAAAACTCGATTTTTGGTGAATTTCTAAAGATTATTATGACCTGCTGGAACCTGGAAATTCTGTAACTTACACTTAGTTTAGGAGTTACTTGGAACAGGTATTTAGTGTTAAAAAATAATGATTTTTCGTGAGAGATAATTCCTATGAGTCTATGTTCATCTCCCACATATTTTGTTAGAATTAGATTTTTATAACTAGAGTTAGAGTTGTTTTAACTCATGAAGGTTACCTGCAGAATGTTCAAAGATGTTAAACACCTACGCTTAGTTGGAAAAGAACCCTACATGTCACATTAAAACTGAATAAGAGAGGAAGTGTTCTTGAGGCTTTCTACACTCATCTTACACTTCTATTAAGGTAGAGTTTCTCCTACTTGAGTTTATTTCTTAGCTAAGATGTATTATGCAATGGGTATGGAATTTAGCCTAGACCAATTTCTAGTTTAAGTTTGGTATATGGAAGTTACCTACGTAATTTTCTTGAGACTTGGTATTATGTGGAAATGTTGACTACAAATCACGTAATGTGATTTCTTGGGCTTTTTGGTGACTTGGAATGTGGTATGTGATAACATGACTTGAATGCCTTAAAGGTATTTGATTAAATGCCTAGGTGAAACATTAAGTATGTTTTGCATGGTCAATGTATATTCATACTTGTGTTATATTTTTCCTTTGGGATTAAGTGTGTTATTGGCATAATAATTGTGATAACATACTTGAATTTGTGTTATGGAAATTGTCAATGTATATATATGCTTGTATTATTTGACATTGTGGATTATGGTGATTATATGCATATGATATAAATTGTCATAGCACACATTGATATGTAGAAATTATTCATTTGGCATGCATTGCAATATGGACAGGCATTTGGCATCACATTCATGGGCATGAGTCATGAGTGTGGGTGTGTGTATACATGATTAATCAAACACCATTCTTGGTAAATGATGGGTGGGCTCGAAAAAGTGGGATTGAATATCCTATTGGGTCGCACAGTTGCATGCATGGAAAAAGAAATTGTGTCGGGTATAACAAGTAGGGTTAGACTCTCCCTCGGGTGCAAAACCCGGCTACATGGTTCAGGCACTTCTCGACGGTAAAATTCTAGAAAAGTGCTGGTGTTTACAGAACCGGTGGTTAAGATACCAAAATTCGTTGCCTAACAAGACACAGGATTTTGATTTATAAAGTACTCATTCAATGAGTAACACCTATAAATGATTTGGTTTGATAATAAAACAACTTTTATTTCAAACAATCATTAGGTGGATTTTTCGTCAATTGACGGATTCATTACACATTGGCATTGCATTATGTTGTGGAAGTTGGTGAGGACTTGGGTCAAAGTATCATGAGTGAGTTCCATCTCATTTTATAGCATGACATGATAAATTCCAATATAGAGTTGCATATTCTTACTTGGAACGTTGATGTGAATATGAAATGTTGAAAGTGAACTTTGCATGTGCACTTAGGTGGGGAGTAGCCTCTGTAGGAATTACTCTATTGGGTGTTGGCTCACCCTATACGGGAAAATATTTCAGGTATGGGTTGTATACTGATGGACGGCACTCACACGGGCACTTAAGGAGGAAGAAAAGCCGACTTGTGGCTTTCAATCCAATCATTTTATAAAATTAGACTTGTAATTAAATTTTGGCATGTAATGTGTAAAGGAATTGTAACAGAGTTTATATGGACTGTTTTAATATAACTGTGCATGTTTTTATCTGAGTATGGATAAATGGATCTGATGTGGTCTATATTTACTCATAAATGGACCCGGTGTGGTCATAGTTAAATATTGGACCTCATATGGGTCTTGTTATTATATGATGCACAGGTTGTATTTTGGGTAGAGCTTCCTGTACAAAGGAAACTCTGCCCGATTTTTATTCAATTATGGACCCCGATAAGAGGGGCATAACGGCACGATGTTGAGTTACTCGATATCCACGGGTATTCCGCGGGTTGATGGGTAATCAACGGACCCCCGGATTTTGGGATGTCACACATGCCAGATATAAGAACAAATTTAGTCAGTGGGTCCTTGCTAGTTCAACATGGCTATCAAGTTGTATTTGAGTCTAATAAAGTTGTAATTAGTAAGAGTGGTTTGTTTGTTGGTAAGGGTTATTTTTGTGAAGGTCTTTTTAAGTTAAATGCAATTGTTTCTAATCCTAGTGCTAATAATAGTTTTTACTCAATGGTTTATCAAGTTGAAAGTTCGAGTGTGTGGCATGAAAGATTAGGCCATGTAAATTATATTACCATGAAAAGAATGATGAGTTTAGAATTAATCCCTAAATCTAAAATTAAAATTCAAGGAAAATGTGAAATTTGTGTTCAAACAAAACAACCTAGAAAGCCATTTATATCTGTTGTTAGAGCAACCAAATTGCTTGAATTGATGCATAGCGATGTTTGAGATTTAAATAATATCTTGACATGTGGTGGAAAAAGATACTTTGTAACTTTTATAGATAATTATTCAAAATATTGTTATGTATATTTATTAAGGACAAAAAATGAAGTATTTTAAAATTTATAAATTAGAAGTAGAAAATTAACAAGAGAAAAAAAATAAAAATACTAAGGTCGGATAGAGGAGGTGAATATAAACCTTCTGAAATGGTAGAATATTTTGAAAATCATGGAATTATTCATCAATAGTCATTTTCATTCTCACCTCAATCTAATGGAGTAGCAGAAAGGAAAAATATGACATTATTAGACATGGTAAATGTGATGCTTTCTAGTTCCAGTTTAGCAAATAATTTATGGGGTGAAGCTTTGTTTTCAGCGTGTTATATATTAAATCATGTACATTATAAAAATTATGATGAGACTTCTTATGAGTTTTCAAAAGGTAGAAAACCAAATTTAAGATGCCTTAAAGTGTGGGGGTGTCTAGCTAAAGTGAATGTTCCAAAGAATAAAAAACGCAACCTTGGACCTGAAACCGTTGATTGTGTTTTTATAGGCTATGCATTAAAAAGTGTTGGATATAGATTTTTAGTTATTAAATCAGAAATTTTAGATATTACTATTAATACTATTATGAAGTCACGTGATGTTGTATTTTTTGAGAACACTTTTCCGTTGAAAGATCAAATTCCAAAGTTAATTAGTGAAAATGTCGTTGGAAAGCATTTAGCAAACAATCAGGATAATGAAAAACCTAGGAGAAGTAAAAGAATAAAATTTGAAAAGAATTTTCTCAAAGTTAATTTGTGAAAATGTCATTGGAAAGCATTTAGCAAACAATCAGGATAATGAAAAACCTAGGAGAAGTAAAAGAATAAAATTTGAAAATAATTTTCGTGAAGATTTTTACGCTTTTATAGTACAAGAAGATCCTAAGACATAATGCAGCAATGACATCTATTGATGCACCTTTTGGAGAGAAGCAATAGACAGTGAAATGAATTCTATTATGTGTAATAGGACTTGGGTGTTAACAGATTTGCCTCATGGTAGTAAACCGATAGGTTGTAAATGGATATTTAGGAAAAAGTTGAGAACGGATGGATCTATAGAAAAATTCAAAGCAAGATTGGTTGCTAAAGGGTATAATCCAAAGGAAGGAATTGACTTTTTTGATACCTATTCTCCTATAACTAGAATAACAACCATAAGAGTTTTAATGGCCATTGCTTCGATCTACAACTTAGAAATTCATCAAATGGACGTTAAAACTGTATTTTTAAATGGTGATCTAGACGAGGAGATTTATATGGAGCAACACGAAGGATTTGTAGTACCAAGTCAATAAAATAAAGTGTTGTGTAAGTTGGTCAAATCTCTTTACGGTTTAAAACAAGCTCCTAAACAGTGGCATGAAAACTTCGATAAAGTAATACTCTCAAATGGTTTCGTTATAAACAAATTAGATAAATGTCTTTATTCTAAAATAACTGTGAATGGGTGTGTAATACTTTGTCTCTATGTGGATGACATTTTGATTTGTGGAACTAATGAATATGTGATTTGTGAAACTAAAAATATGCCCTCAAATAATTTTGATATGAAGGACTTGGGCCTTGCTGATGTTATATTGGGAATAAAATTAATAAGAAATAAAGATGAGATTATTTTATCCCAATCTCACTGTGTTGAAAAATTGTTGAAAATTTTTAATTATTTTGAGTATAAATCAGCGAACACACCATATGATCCACATGTATACCTAAAGAAAAATTTAGGTGAAAGTGTATCACAACAAAAATATTCAAAGGCTATTGGATCATTAATGTACTTAACCAATTTCACTAGGCTTGATATTGCTTATGCCGTCAATAGGCTAAGTAGATATACTTCTAATGCCAATCAAGAACATCGGAAAGCTATTGAAAGAGTATTTCGATATTTAAAAGGTACTTTAAATTATGGTCTTCATTTTCCAAGGTACCCAGCAGTATTGGAAGGATTCAATGATGATAACTAGAGCTACTAGTGGCTATGTTTTTATGTTTGGTGGTGGAGTTGTGGCTTGGAAGTCAACGAAGCAGACAATTATTTCTCGGTCAACAATGGAAGTAGAAATTATTTCGTTAGATTCAGCTACAATAGAAGCTGAATGGCTCAAGTGTCTATTATTAGATATACCTCTTGGCAGTAAGCCTATTCCAGCAATTTCTCTACATTGTGACAATCAAGCTACAATTGCGAAGGCAAAGAATTCCAATTACAATGAAAAAAAGAGGCATATACAGATCCATCAAAATTCTATCAAATAGTTGCTTACTCAAGGAACAATTGTACTTTGACTTTGTGAAGTCCGAAAATAATTTTGCGGAGCATCTTACCAAAGCGCTAGCGAAGAGGCTAGTTCAGAATTCATCGAGAGAAATGAGATTGAAGCCTATAAGTTGGTCATTGCAGTGGACACCTAACCTCTATGATTGGAGATCCCATGAAGGAGGTTCAATAGGTAAGAACAAAACTGTAACGTGACTATGTTGAGCACTGAAATTGTAACAAGGGAAATTCCCTAGTCCCATTTCTAAGGTGATAGTGCTCTAAACTGTGATGGTGATAAGGAGGTGTAAATCTCTTGATGAGCCCAAGATAGGATTCTGCAGGGTGTTTGGTCATAGAACATCCTTGGAGGGTTCACTTATATGAGTGTTTGTAGTGAGACCGCTACTATGGGATGTAGGCTAATCCCAAATGAAACACTCATGAAAATCAAGATACTCGCGCAAGGCCGTAAGAGAGAAAAACTTATTAGAACTTGATCTAATGCACGTACCGTGTGTGTGACGAGTAGAAACTTGAATTAAAGAGGCTAGTTCAAGATTTGTTCACTAGGGTTCTTCAAATGGAAGCTTGTTAACACTAAGTGAAGGCTCAATTCTGGAAGACATGTATCACCTATTGCATGGTATTGTTGCCCAATTTATTTTTATTTAATTTTATTTCATGTGGGGGATTGTTAGTATGTATGATTTAAAATTAAATTTATTATCATTTATTCATATTAATAATTTCAGCCCCACATTTATTTTATGATTATGATTTTAAATGGTTTTAATTTTGATTGTTGAAATTCTTTAGGGAGAGTTTTATGTAATAACTACATATATCATTTCATTAGCCATTAATTCATATATATATATATATATATATATATATATATATATATGTTGTAAATTCTAGCCTTAACTAACTATTATATACATTGGAGTTACTTACACGAGGACAAGCCGTTGAAGCCATATATTTATATAGCATTAAAGGATAATGGCTATCCATTAATGTATAAATAGACATGTGTTCTATCTTCCTTTGATATAGAAAAATATCTCCTTCTATACAAATTCTCCTCCATTCTTTACTAGTTTTTGTGTGTTTTGTGGGCAACTTGGGTGTGATCAGTTCGTTATAGAGAGGTTCACACCTACACCGTAGCTTCTTCCAGATTGTTGTATGTTGGAAAAAGAACTTTGAAAAACTTTGTGCAGAGGGAACGCATTTCTTCTTACGACAACGTTCATCTCACGCCTCAATCCATGCTATTCTAAACTTATTTTTTTTCTAAGTTTCATTGAGTTTATTTGATATATTTACATGTTTAAGTAATTTATGAATCTGTTTTTTTATGTTTTAATATTTCTAACATACACATCATTTAAGTGTTGTAACATAATACCTCTACTTGTTTTAGACTTTTCAATTTTTTAAAGATTGTCACACCCTCTTTGATTTCCAGATCACCCCATGATGCGATATGCGGCATAATTTGACACTTTTTTATTGGCACAAGAGAAACCCCTTGGTGGGTGACGTGTTGTAGATAAAAAGCCTACAACAAACAACTACTCTCAATTAGAAAAACAATTGCAATCACAATGTTTACATTTGTTAATATGTCAATTAATCATTTCATTACCTTTAGAATAAGTAAATAACCACAAATGTTATTTTGTTCATTTGTCTTATATCATTGCACTCTTTCTAGAAGGGCATCAAATACCAAATTTGCCCAGTTATTCTCTCCCAAAGAACCAACTTCCATCACATAATAGAGTGGCATCCAAGTGCAAATAAAACAAAGATACGGAGAAAGTCCTGTGAATCTTCTTTCATTTCTTGTAATTTTTCGTTCAAATATTTTAAAGAAATATCCTTCATTCTAGTGAACATTGACTTACACAGTCAATCTATTTTTTCAGATGGGTCACTCGTGTCCACGACTATCCCTCCATATCTCAATCTCAATATATATTCCACATCCATGGGAGAGAACTTATTGGGTCAAACTGTTCAACCAACCAAGTGCACAAATCTCTCCTCAATACTTTGCATTTGAGCCATAACAAGCCTCCGAATCCAATATATTCAACGACCTGTTTTTGTGCTTCACTTAACCTTTGTATTACTTTCACAATCATTCCCAGAGAACATCTTGTTCCTAGTTGCAATCTTAAATAGTTGTATAAGAAAAAAAAAATAGATAAATCATTTAATATTATGGTTTTGAACATTTTCTTTTATGTTAGAGTTCTCTTTGTGACTATAACTAGGGATAACCCGTGCCTGAAGGCACAGTGCAACGTAAACCAACTGATTAATTTGGAGAAGTGAGGAGTGAAGATCTCTTATAACAGTGACGAAGCAAAAATATGATATAGGGTGGACACACTTTAAGTGTAATAGATAAAAACAATGTAATATATTTTTATATCGAATTTGATACTTAAAAATTCATTAAACATAAAAGGGATTTATTTGAAAAAAATTAATATGATAACATCTATACATTAAGAATCAATTATATAATTTATTTGACACAAATAGAAGTAATATGCTATAATCTTTAATCTTCTTAAAAATTTCACATTTTAGTCTTTTATGGCTATATATTCCATGATTTTTTAACCAAATGATATTTCAACAAATCATACTAATATTCTAAGAAATCAAGTTTAATTTTATAATTTTAAGAGATTTGGTATGGACTTTTTGATTTTATTTTTTTGTTCTAATACCCAACTTGTTTGACTCAATTAATTTTCTTTTCACTAAAGCTATTGAGACATAATTTAGAGATTTAATGTATTGTGACAATTAGATTGATAGTGTTGAAGTCTGTTTTTAAGTATAATAGATAAAATTTTTTTTTTTTTAAATCTTAAAGTGATGAAATTATTTTATTTAAAATACTATCATTGTGTCTTATACAACTTCAAAATGTTATACTATACATATGATATTAATGATAAATTTGATCAATTTAATTATTATGTCAGAAAAAATCTTGTGTTTCAAGATAAGTCGTAATCGTTGACTTATTGGAATGGAAAATATTAAGGAAAACAAATATAATTTCTTAATCATTGGATAAATGAATTTGAGACTGTAGGATGTATTCCAAGATAAGTCATAATCGTTGATTTTTTAGGAAAAAATATTAAGGACAAAAATTATAATTTCTTGACCGATGAATGAATGAATTTGAGACCGGAGAATTGATTTATTGAAGCCGTCTTGTTTTATAT
>CM042190.1:19531898-19553147 GCA_023539305.1 Ilex asprella | reverse complement strand
CTTCAAACATTAGAAATCTCAATTTGTACTCTTAATTTTAAGAATTGGTAGCAATGTGAACCTTACACACACTCCTGTTAATTTTTCGTAATAAATTGGACCATGTAAATTGCAAGTGTTTCAAGCATGAGTTTATGTGTAAATTCACAGACTATTGGCATATCACGTAAGTTGCATAGGATAGGATTACCCTCTATCTAATTAATAAAACTCTATTTTCAATACACAAAACGGTTACAAATTGATCACAAACGAAGATCTGTAACGATAAACATACCTCATGCTCGTACCCGAAACACTTGCACCTCCCGTGTTCAATTTATGACGAAAAACTAAACAGCATGTTAGGTCAAGTCCACATTGCTACCAATTCAGATCATTAAGTGCAAATTAAAATTTTTAATATTTGAGAGTACAAATTGAGAATCGACAAATCTTTTTAGGTGCAAAGTGAAATTAGTCCCAAAAAAAAATACTATTCAATCAATCAAATCACAACCAAATGAAGTTTAAATTTGGAAAAATATATAGGAGTTTACATTACTGAATATTTTCATTGACAATTTGTCTGAATCCTTTTCGTTTTTTTGATTTCGGATAAAAGGTTTTTTTTTTTTTTTGTTCCTTTTTCGATTCAATAGTTCCGGCAACATATTTGAGAACAAGTCCGTGCTGAATTTGTCTCACATCTGCATTTGTGCTGTGAGGGCCCAAGAAGTTCATGACCGTACACCATCAACTCTCAAAGACAAATTTTTGGATTCAAGCTCTCAGATTTACACTTCATTACCATGCCATCTCTCTCTCTTTCTCTCTCTCATTTTTTCCCCGGGGTGTGTCAAACTTTCACGTTCAAGAGCATTAAAAGTACGTCATAATCTTTAACAAACAAAGCTCGTATCAACGTCCGATCAATATTCGTTTGACTCGGTAACATAATTTCTTTATTACAGCATTAGTGCAGGATACAACGCCACGATTTGCAACATTGAGGTATGTACATCTAACAATCAAGATTAACTTCATACAAGCAGTATAAGCATAAGCTATAAGAGCAGAATTTGGAGTGGAAGAACCACCTTTGAACTACAGAGACTTCATCAAACACAAAGCAAACTTTCAAGGAGATTGAGGCCAGTCGTATCCAGCATCGACATGATCCAAACCATCATAGAACCACATTTCCACATCCTCGACATCTTGTTCGTCTTCCCAAAACCCATCCGACATCTCATCAGAGAAATCGCCCATATCACCAGCCACAAAATCCCAGGCCACATAGCCAGAAGAAGCTGAGTAATCTGAGCAACTGTCACAGACATTCATCTCGTAACAATCTACTACAAGGGGTCCAACCACCTTCAGCCTGGGGAATTTCTTGATAAACTTCTCATCAAGATTCACATTCCAACACCCTCGCACATCCAATAACTCGAGCTGTTGACAATTTTTTACTATCTCAATCACACTTTGTGTACAAACAAGCAAGTAGGCCATCTCAAGGTGCTTGAGCTTGGGCATTGTGGCAGCAATGGCAAGGGCCTCATCATCTTGGGAGAGCTTGTTAACTACTTCTAGTGGGTGCATTATTCGCCGCAATCCAGTGAGGAACTTACAGTTCTTGCCAATTGCCTCCAGGGCTCTGGTTCCTAGCTTTAAGCAGTAGCTCAGATCCAAGAAAGTAAGGGTGGAAAGCATCACAGAAACCTGTTCTACAATGGAATCGCTAATTTTACTTCTAGGCAGCCGCAAGGTTTGAAGTGATTTGGCACTGACAACCAGAACAGCAAACAATAAACAATAGCAATAAATCCCAAGTCATCACCAAGCTACATGTAGTATAAAAACTAAATCTCGCATGATTCCTTGTTTCCTGCCTATGTTGTAAAACTGGGAATCCCAACTTGAGAGTTGGACCTCGTTAAATCTGTCGTAAAAATAATTAATGAAACTACTAAGAATTTTGTTTAGTTGGTGAAACTTTCTAACAATTCTATTTTAAACGGCATTTATTTGCAAATGAGGTGTTTTAAGTACTATCAACTAATTGATATGCAAAACGCAAATTACCAAGTTTCCGATCATGCTGTCATGTGAGATAATAAGAGATATGAAACCCATTTGAATTGGTGTAAAACTTCTAACCTACTATACCAGTAGCAGTACATTTCATATCCTAGCACAATTTATTTCACATCGACAAAGAGATACTTTAGCCATCATAAGGTGGGTCCAATGTGGTATCATTGGGTACTTACTGGTCTGCAATGAAGAAAAAACTGCGGTCATTGGAGAGGCCAGAAATGCAGAGTTTGCGGAGTGAACCACAGCTTCTTGTGACAAGCAACTGAAGCATTCTATCAATGTTTTCTGGCTGGCGGTGTCGGCTCCATTCGTCAATGTCTATCTCTTGCCAGCAATAAGGCCCGCTCACTGCTCTTTCCCATGACTTGCAAACCCTTGGGACTACAGTAAGTAGTTCCTGAAGTGAAAGATTTTTGAATATCAACCCAAGTGCATCAGGCAGTAATTCATCCCAATGCCTGAAATGGCACGTTTCATCCATTCAATCTTTGTTTTTCCTGCAAAATTAGTAAGAAGAATTGCATGCCTGAATTAGAAATCAAAAGGCAGAACACATGACTATGCTTAAAAAATACTTCTTTCCTTCAACAAATGCAGAATTGTGATTCTGTCAAGAAGTCCATACTGCTATAAACTAAATTGAAAATCCATCATCATTATACGAAAATTATCATTTTCTTTTTCGGTTTTCTAGATAAGGAAAATCCAACCAATAGTTGGGATTTGCCAATAAATTTATACCTGGAATAATCCATCATTTCCTACATAATTACCAAACATTGCTTGTATGGTCTAAGTGTGAAGGCTTAACATAAATATAGGATGTCTAAGCAATCCAATCAGCAACAGATAGAAAACAAATAAAAGAAAGGTATGAAGATCATGGGACAAAAAAATACTTGGACCCATCCAATCAAAATATCTGAGAAAGCAGAAATATAGAACCAGAAGAAGGAAAAATTGGTGAAAAAATGGGATTAAAAAATAGGAGGAAGGAGAAGAAACAGAACAGAGGAATGGAAAAAAGCCTCAATCAAAAAGTTATAATGCATACCAGATAAAGGGACCAACTTTACACATGTAACAACCCCCAATTTCTTTTTGTTTTTCCGGTACATACAACCCCCTAATTCCACCATAAGCAATTCCAAACCCTAGGAAACGACAAATGACTAAAATAACATAACCCATTTCTATTTATCACCGAGTGGTTGAACCAAATTGCATAGAAGGTCAAGAACCGCATAGATCAATCATACCCAGATGAGGAAAATGATTCAACAAAGCTATAATCCAAGAAAAGAAGGAAGCGGAACAGAGAAATTGACAATTCCATCGAAGAAAACGAGGCAGGAGTTATTAAATGCTACCAAGAAACTAATTTGGAGAAAGATTAATAGGTATCTGAAAACTCAAAACCAAGAAAACATGAACAGAGTTACTGTTTGAATCACCATTAATGGAAATTAATGCAATTTAGATAAAGTTCGCAAGAACTACCTGTTTCTTAGTTCATTCGCGAACCAAGAAATGCACGGATAGAAAATTGTACAATGTAAGGTAAGAAAGGTGAAAGAGAGCCCAGGATTACCAGCAATATGTACTCTTGGATCTCTAAAAACACCGGTTTATCTGCCTGAAATGAAGGGCAGAGAGAGTTTTGTCTGTGTGTATGGGGGGTGTGTGTGAGAGAGAGAGATAGAATGCCAACAGAAAAAACAAGAAGAGAAGCAAATGCAATACACTTTTGTGACGATGAAGATATACTTGTACGTAAAAGAAGAAAAAGTAAAGACATCTATTTGGAGAAAGCAAGGTGTGTTGTATTGAGCTTTGTATGTGTGTATTGAGCTTTGTACGTGCTCATGTGAGACTTCAGATACCTCCTTTTGAGTGTTGAAAGAAGTTCGTCTACTTATAGTATCTCTAACAATAAAAATTATTTTAATTATTCAAAAAATAATATTTTTTATTTTAACTATTCACTTTTTTATTACACACTATAACAAATTTTTTATATTTTTAATTACTCTTTTTAAATATTATTTCTCATTTATTTTGTATTATTTTTTGAAAGCGAGAGAATGAAACAAATGAGACAAAGAGAGAGAAAATATTATAATTATTTTTTACATATCATTACAGGGATAATATAAATATAGAGTATCACTGTAACAAATTGTTATTTTAGATGTTTTGAATATGAGAAATACTATATATCTCAAATTTATAACTCAAATTTGCATCTCAAATAAAAGGGAATCATTGGATTAATAGGTCTCATCAACTTTTTTAAAGGGGATCCACTGATCCAATGGTTTCCTCTTGATTTGAGATGCAAATTTAGATTACAGATTTGAGATATATAACATTATTTTTTGAATATAATATGTTGGAATGGAATTTTTGGGTTAAATAACTAAAATTTTGTGTGTTTTAGATCATCTATTGGATGTGCTCTTAAGGACTTAAAATGTCTCTTGATGTATCTTCTTCTTACATGCTTATGTCAACATATACAATGTACACACTCTAATATTGTAAATATAATAGGGATAATTCGTGTCAGAAGGTATGGTGCAATATGAATGAATTTGAGAGCAATATTGGTGATCGTTAGATATTTAAAGTCGTCGGATGAGTTTATTGAAACCTACCTTGTTTTATATTATAGATTAATAATAATCTAGTGTCTAAAAATATTCTACAATACTAAAAATAGAATATTGATTGAGTAATATTTATATTTTAAATAACATTTTATTTTTTATATTTTTAATTATAAA
This sequence comes from Ilex asprella, assembly GCA_023539305.1. Taxonomy (NCBI): domain Eukaryota; kingdom Viridiplantae; phylum Streptophyta; class Magnoliopsida; order Aquifoliales; family Aquifoliaceae; genus Ilex; species Ilex asprella. Next base: position 19,548,276 of record CM042190.1, on the reverse strand, counting down.
TTTAAAATTAAAGTGAAAAAATAAGAAAGAGACAGAGGAAAGGAGAGAGAGGTAAATGTAGATTAATGAAGTTATCTGGTATTGAGGAGTGTGTTGATTGAGTTGTCTGATATTGAGAGTCGTGCAAAAATTGATATTTTTGAGTGAAAAATTTTTTTTGAGATAAATTTTGTACCATTAGATCAAAGTAAATAAAAAATAGATCAATTTGACCGTTGTTTTGTTTTTATAAATTAAAATCTTAACTTTTTAACTGTAATATTAGATAGATTTTTCAATTTCAATAAGGTTCAATATTAGTTGAACCTAATTTATTGACTTAATTAGTCATACATTAATGTTATTGAGACATAATTTGAGAACTTAATATATCGTGACCATTGGATTGATAGTGTTGAGATCCACTGATAATTTAATGTTCAGACTCATGGATAATCTAGTGGTCACAATCATTAAACATTCAAATTATGTCCACAAATTATGTCTCAATAACATTGTTCTTAGTCATAAGCATTTAATTAACAATAAGCCTAGTATTTATTGGGACACACAACCAATTCAATAGTTGTGATGGATTACGTCTATAAATTATATCAATAAATTAAGTCCAAATACTATTACAATAAGATGTCTTATTAATCAATAATATTATTTAAACCTAATTTGTTGACATAATCTAAATACCATTACTGCTGACATAGTTTGTTGACTTAATTTGTCACCACCATTGTATTGGTTACGAGTCTTAATACACATTAAAGTCCACTATCAATCCAATAATTATAATAATTAAATCAATAAATTATGTACAAATAACATTTTATCTACCAAAAGTGTGACATGTAAATATATCAACGACTCAATTTGGATTGAATAGCAATTGATTTCAATCAGATATTTTACTTGGATCCATATATTCAATAGATTTTATTTTTTTCAGTTTTATATCCAATAAATTTGAAACTCGGAATTACGGGTGTTAATTAAGTCAAGTCTTCTAGGCTTAGCGATGCTCAAGCTCGGCTCGGGCTCGCTTATTGAGCTCAAAATATATTTCAAGCCCCGGTTCAAGTGCATGAACTTCATCCTTTATTTGGGTGGTGAGCTAACCGACTGTTTGGTCTAACATAAGAAAACCAAATGTTTTAAACTTACCTTAAGGTTATTTTAGTAAAATTACCAAATATTATAAGTCTTATGTTTTTGTTGTGATTTAGATGTATTTTATGCTCAAATTTGTGTGTATTATGTACAAGTAGGAAAAATAAGTTGGGTCACGAATAACTCGGGCTCATCTTTAATAAAAAATTAGCCTAAATTTTCTTTTTTAGACTTGGCTTATTTTATAGTATGAGCTAGCCCAAACTGAGTTAAAACCGAGCCAAACCTGAGTTTCTAGCAAACTGCCCAAATCGTTTAATAGCCTTACTCACAAACTCAATTTTTGCAACTAATCCCACAATTTCTTTATACATTTGTTCACAGGTATATGATGATACCAAGAATAAATTGTGTTCAACAAAGTCTATATCACAACACATGAGCTGACTCACCTGATCCTAGCCTAGTTGACTTGGCTCGTTAGAATTTAGGTCAGCTAAGGCATGAATCAACTTACCAATTATCAAAGCAGCTCGACAGATATTGGCATAGCTTAACTTACATTGGAAAAGGACAAAAGGGGCATTATATCATCAAAATTTATTTTGGGCATGAAGAATCTATTTATAAAATGCCGCGTCATCAACTTCAAGAATATCACGTCATCCCTAGAAAAAAGTGTCTTTAATGACCAAATATTATCTCCAATATTCTAATAACATAGGGAACCACATTATCATTATTTGAGTATCACACTACACTATTTGCATAAACAGGCCATTGCCTTGCCTACAATAATGTGCATTTACCAAATTTTTATAAAATAAGAGTTATAATTGGGGTTTAAATTTTAAGTTATTTTTTGGAGATTTTAAATACATAAATGGATTCGTTGTATAAAGACAAGTCCGATTACTATAATATTGGATATGTTTCATGTTAAAAGAAAAAACGATGCTAAATACCTGTAAGAACCAATAAGGTGTAATAAGTGTAAACTTTAGTGTGTCATAGTACACGTGTCAAAAGTGGTGTGTGAGTGTGTGTGCATGTGTGAGAGAGAGAAAGAGTGTGTGTGTATATAGATGTAACAAGTGACAAGCACGACAAAAAAGTAGAAAGACTTGGAAGTGACATGTGGCAAGTGACAAACATAAATAGTGGAAGGATTTTGATGTGACATATGATAGGATACTTGTCATGGTGCATGCAAGGTTGTATGCATACTTGACAAGTATCAAGTTAAGAGAAAATGTCATAATTTCAAGGGATACCACTTACTTATTTTTTTGTCTACAAATAGAGAAAAGTTTCAATAAAAAAAACCATAGCAAGAAAGAGAGGAAGAGGGAAGAAAGAAAAAAGGGAGAAAAGAAGAAAATAGAAGAAATGAGAAAGAAGAAAGAAAGATTCATAAAGATTAAAGGCAAAATGAACTCCAATTGAGATGAAAACTCAGTATGTTGTTCTTGAGGTTGTAACGACAACATCTATAGGAGGCGATTTGCGGTTTGAGGTATAAGGTAGTTTACAATATATTTTTGTCTTTAAATCTCTTTGCAAAGAGTGTATTATTGATTATCTCAAAATTTCTATTCTTAATCGTTATTTTTTTATTGATACTAATTTTTGTTGGACTAGCCTATGTTTTGAGCTAATTACTTTCAAATCAATTAGTACATGTATGAAGTATATTTGGAGTATAATTTGTGAAACTTGATTGTGACCCTACGAGGTGTAATTGTGGCCTTCTGGGGGCATAATTGCTGCCCTGCAAGGTGTGATTTATTGGTTTGAGTTTAGATTTATGTTCAAGTGTTTATGTTATCAAGATGAACTGAGTATGATGTTATGTATGTCCAATAGTTGAATTATGTGATATGCCTTATTTGGTTTGTATTATGTAATTACTATTGATTGAGCTATTTGGTATTCGTTTTTACGTACTTTTATCGTTGAGTATATTGTTTCCTATCCTATTGTATACTTTTTTGCTTAATTAATTTTTCAATAGGATTGTGGAGTAAAGATGGTGATTAGAATATTTGAGGGATCGAAGATGAATATATATCGATATCATTTTTGTAATATATAAATTGGGAGATGCATATGCGTTTGAAGATTCAAATATCAATTATAATTTTTATTGAGGTACTTAAAGGTCTTGATGTGTATTTGGAGGTATTTTTGTGGAATTTTGTTAATAACGCATCTGAAAAATCAAGGCATTACAATTATAATCTCCAGAGTATAACTGTCTTTTTCTACAAGTAATATAAACAAAATGAGTAAGAATCTTCATTACGGTGGACTAACCTAGCTTTTTAGCTTGGTAAATCACTTATTTTCTTGTATTCTTGCTTAGTGTCACTCTGATCATAGAGCTCTTCCAGCTCATACTTCTCAATTTTATACACCATCAATATATATATGAAATCTAATCATAATTGAATTGAGTATTGGTAAATTCATGCCTGAGTCTATTACAAATTAAATATCAAACTTGAATTTGGCCATTCAGTCAAAAAATAAGAAGTTGTTTGATAACGCCACTTAAGTTTTAAAACTAAATACTTTAAGTACTTAATAAGTTAAACCCGTTTGATAGCCTAAAACTCATACTACTTAATATTTTAAGATCTTCTTAAAAATAGGCTAAAATTTTAAGTATCAAATCACATATTTTTCACTTAATATTGAAAATGTTAGTCAGTAAATATTTATCAATTTCTCATAATGAACAAAATATATCATCACCATTATTGTGTCATAGCTACCACCATCACCATCACCGCCACCGTTGCCACTACTACCACCCACCACCATTGTCGCCTCCACCATCACCATTGTCGCCACCACCTCCATCACCATTACCATCACCATCATTGTGTTGCCGCCGCCACCACCACCACCATTATATTATCGCCACCACTACCATTGTGCTACCGCTACCACTACCATCATTGTCGTTGCTGTCACTATCACTACCGCTATCACTACCACTACCACTATCATTGTGCCACTGCCATTACCACTGTCTGTCACTATCATTGCTACCACCACCATTGCCACCATCACCGCTGCCATCACCACCATCGCTACCGTCATCATTACCAATGTGCTATCATCACCATCACCACCATCATCTCTGTTGTCACCACCATCACCATTGCTTTCACCACCATTACCATATATTGTTCTACTGTCACCACCACCATCATTATGTCATCACCACTACCATCACCGTCGTTGCCACCACTACCACCACTATTGTGATGGTGGTAATAGGAATAAGGCAGTCGCAGAGAAATGATTAAATAGAATGAAAAAATTAGAATAATATTAATTTTCAAATTTCAGCTCCTTATACTTGTTAAACAGTTAGATTAAATTCAATACTTAAATTTTAGTCGATAACAAACAGTCTACGAATTAAAAAATTTAAGATTCAACACTTAAACTTAAGTATTCAGTGTTCAGCTTTTAGTTTTATCAAACAACACCCAAATCTATGTCCGATTATTAGATGATCCATTAATAGGATTAGTGACATGTGTACAACTTATGTGATTGATGAAAAAAAAGAGGATATCTCATTATCAAAATTGTATAATTTTGACCAAAATTTGGATTGTTCATGATCAAAACTGTATAATTTTGGTAGTTATTTAACCAAAATTTGAGTAAAAATTTATCAAGAATTATTTAAATTATTTTTTTTGTCCATATTTAAGTATCATGTGATAAGTTTATTATAAAAAGTTGTTAGTAATTTGGACGATATCTGTTTGAGGGACTATATAGAAATATGTTCAATACTTCATGGACTAAATGATACAATTGAAATATTAGGGATCAAAATAAAACAAACCTCGTACTTTGGGAACCTCTAATACAAATAACAATATATTAAATGATAAAATAGGAAAGAAAAAAAAACTCAAATAATGAGTATATACATTGCAAGTACAATTTATTTTCCATATATTAATTATTTATCTATTACCAAAATTAGTATTCTAATGAACTTAAAAGGAACTGCTCGACAAGACACGGTATGACTCAATACTCTCTTTGGAGATGATTCTCCATACTTGGCGTAACGCTCCAACCGAGTCTGCTTCATTCCAAATAAAAATAAAATTTCACTTTAGCATCATAAAGAACAGCAAATGCAAGAAATATGCACTTTTGCAAACCACAATAAAATAGATATTTCTTTTGGATGTTCAGATTAGTCAACAATGTATGTTCTGTCTAATCAAAAAAATAAGTTGCTTTAGATTTCAGTGAGAAAAGTCCTGGATTGTTTCAACAATTCAAAGAGTTGGGTTTCCTTTTTCTTTCTATTATTTGCTCACTTCTTCCTCCTTTGTAGGCTTTTTCTTTCTTTCTCCACTTCTGTCTTTTCAATTCTCTCTCTCTCTCTCCAATACAACCTCTAGGGGGTGTTTGGATTGTGGGTTAATGGGAGTTATCACATGTAGGATGAGATAAAAAATCAGTGAAACCCATTTATATCATATTTGGGAAGTGAATTTGAAGGTTGGACAGCCCGATAGGATTAATTCCCGGCCCGCAATCTACAGTACTTTTTAACCTGACTACATGGGTTATTTATAACCCACCTAGGTGGTGGGTTAAAATTCTATCAGACAGGATTGGTTCGGCAAATACCACTCTACCCTTATCTTTTTCTTGTTTTTACCTCTGGTTTTGTGCAAAACTATAACCTCTCTATCTCTCTCTTTCTCCATTTTGCAACTCCACCATGGATAGAGAAAATAAACAAATTTCCCCTAAAAAATCATCAACAAAAAACCCGTCAACTTGAGAGCTTTGTCTCAATTCGTCAACATCTTCATCGGTGATTTCATGGAGCGAATGACTTGAGCTCGGCCTCAAGAAATGATTGGCACCACTGTCTATCTTACTGTGGTGATGTTGAAAATCCTTCGGTTATTGTTTTTGATTTTAGAAGACCAACAAAGAAGATGATTTTGTATTGTTGACACAAAAAAATTTAGAAAATTTGAGTTGACTAAATCTAATGAATTGGGTTATTTGGTTCAGTGATAGGTACGATGACTGAACAAGAGCTTCATGTGAAGCTTCGTTGTTGAATCTGATGATGATGGAAGTGTTGCCAAAAATCTGGTGGTGATGGATCTTCTTCTTCTTCATGGGAAGATGAACCAAATGAGGCCAACATATCTCACCAAAACCAAACTATTTCTGGATAAACCCTAGAAACTTTTTTGGGTAAAAAGTTTTATTTGGTATTTTTTCTTTTTTTTAATCTATTTTTTTGTTTTGGTATTTTACTGAATGTTTTTTGCACAAATGCAGCACAAAGAAGACTTGTGATAACTGATATGCACTATTTTCTTGAATTGGATATGTTAATGGATAGAACGGTAAATATGTACAAAAATTAAGGCGGAATCCATCTAATTCATTTTTATTTGCCAAACAATGGTTTGGGTTGGATAGCATACATAACCCATTCAATTAAGTGTCTGAATGGGTTTGAATGGGATGAGTTAGGATACAAAAAATCCAATCCATTCCTATCCTTGCCGATTATCCAAGCACACCCCTAGGGAAAAGTATTTTTTTGATAGTTTGTACATTAGAGGAGGCGCGTGACGATCAAACCCGCAAAAATCTGCAGGATGGTAGCCATTGGGACCAATCGCTGACTGCTCTCTAGGGAATTGCAGAAAGAGGTGAAAAAAATAATAGTTAGACAGGCTGGATGGAGTTAATCCTCCTGATTTGTAGTCTCCAATCATGCTCTCCATCTCTTAAAGTAAATAATTCTCTCTTTTCGTTTTTTTGATAAGAAACATAAGCAAATAATTCTCTTTAATATAAAGAACAATAATCCACCAATAAATACATGTAATGCCTCAAAGCAAATCCTCACAAAATGCATCCAAAAAAAAGTTGGACTAATCTTCACACATGTTGCAGCCTCTGCTGGAAGCTTAATGCTACCAGTGGGAACATTTTGATGAGAGTGATCTCTCTGAAACCCTTGGTTTCGGATTTCACACACAAATCTGTTGGTTGCCAAGAGGGTCTGGGTGACAAAGCTATGACTTTTGCATCCAGGTCTGCTTCAAAATCAAGAACAATCTAAATCCTAATAAAACAAACTAATTAATTGAGTCTCCATGATCAGAAACAAAAAAAAAAAAAAACTAATTAATGACTCTGCATGATCAGACACAACAGTTACAAATCAAAAGGGGCAAAGAGAGGTGCCTCCAGCATCTGCCTTCCTAATCCTCAACACGAACCTATGCATGGATTTGAGCAGAGTCTGGGAGGGAACCAGGATTCTATATAAAATGGCACAGTTAAAATTTTTGTTTCAACACGATAGATTTTGGGCAATACAAAACCTATCAAAATTACTTCCATTCAATACAATTGTAGTTTGAACTATACAATTCAAAAATTGGTTCTTACCTCATAAAAATTAATTTATGATAATGTCAAGATCATCTTATTCCCTTATTATGATAAAATATAATAACTTGGAATAAGTTATTATTTGAAATAGTAGTTTTGCATGATACCTTAGGAAAAGAGAGTTGTGACTCAATGTTGTTGGATTAAAACAAATTTTGGTAATTAAAATCTATTTTTTGGTTGACTTTGAACTTAAATTAAAGTGAGACTTACGACTTACTCATTGTTTCGAGTAAACTTGCATAAGTTCGCGTTCTACTCTGTGAGGAGAATAACGTAGTATATTCACTTGCTCAAATCGAGTAAGAAATGAATGAGAAAATAAGCTCCAAAGTGACTCTCTTGAAATGTGAAAATAGAAGTTGTGCAATGCGAGATTTGATACCAAATTCCTACGTTGGTTGAGGAAGATATTCTACTTGTGCATATATATATGGGTTGAGCCCCATGGGGTACTACATTTTCATGAGCAGAGTGAGTGTCTACAGGTTATTAGTTTGACCACACGTGTCATTCGCCCGCCACGACCCAACTAGGTCATGCTCACGTGTGGGTTAAACCAATGCTTATTTTTTTGGAAAAAATTCATTTAATGAATTGGTTGTGAATCAAAGTTAGAATTCAAATTTCACACACGTTCGGATTTCGGTTCCCTTCTGTCTGAAATTTTGAATTCTTGTTCGTTCCCAATGTGAAGACTTCAATGGTGTCTTCTGGGCTCCATGTGTCTATTGGGTTGCATCTGTTTACATGGTGACTCTCCGGATTAGTCACCATTCTCTCTATAAATAACCTAAATTCATTTCATTCTCAATCAATGAATTTCGTAGTCATTAAGGTAGTCTCATAGATCATTTTCGGCATTAGTAGTAGTCTTCATTCTGAGAGTACACAACATAGTTTCGGTTCATTGGGCGATTAGATTGGAGTGTTTTTTCTATTCACATGATGATCATTATATCTTGGGAGGTAGATACTTTGATTTCCATAAGTACCGAGTGTGGGGGCAAAATTGATCTTAAGGACACAGTGTCAAATATTAGCTTTGATCTATAAAAAGTTCAATAACAGTTCTTGATATGCAAATAGATTAATTTATATATTGTGTAATTACAGATTTGATGTGATATTGTTTCAATTTTTTTTTTGTAACTGATTTGTTCTTAACTATTACTATTTTATTCTAAGTTGCATGATATAAATAAAAGATTTTAATAAGTAATTTTACTATATTTGAGAAATCACAAACAACAATTGCATTATTGCTTATATAAGGAACATTCGTAATTCGATTTTGTCAAAATATCACACTTTTTAAAATATTTTTTGGTAATCAGACTCGTCCAATCTAGTGTTTTCAATTAAAAGAACATCACCCATCCATTTAATTACTTGCCCCATTTGGTTATTAGATATCAACTCATTAATATTTAATACACTATGTGGCTTTTTAAAAACTAGCAATGCACCACATACGTTGCATGTGAATAATTTTTTAAAAAAAATTAACAAATAAATATTTGGTATGTGTATACTTAAATTAAATATCATTTCAAATTTACCAAACTAATTTTTTCATCTCTCATACTTTATTGTAGAATTTTTGAAAAATTTGTATATTTTTAAGATTTGTTGTTTAACTTTAAGAAAAATAATAAAAAATAAAAGAAATAATTAAAGTTCTATTTTTTTCTATAATTTTGTAATTAAAATTAAATTTTTAGTGATGTTTGAAAATTAATTTTTTAAAATTAATTTGATTAAGATTTTACTTATAAATCATTGAATAAAATAAAAATAATTATCAATATACCAATCGTATTGGAACCTAACGGTGTATTTAAGATTAGTTAGGTCAATTGATATAAAATTTAATAGACAAGGCTATAATATATATTATAAATATATTAAAGTTTTTTAAAAAATCAAGTTTTCACATAAAATGTTAACACAGTTTAAAAAATTACTACGACTAAAAAATCATGTAAAACTATATATACATTATTTTTTATCTTAAAAATAAAATGCTTAAACATTTTGATGAAAAATAAAATATACATATGTACTCATAATATTATCTTTATAAATGAGATGAGTAATATTATATTGATGGAGTTTTTGAATATTTGTTAAAACTTATAATTATGCATATATTTTTTAAGAGTAATATAAATCAATCAAAAAGTTTCATAAAAATTGACATTTATGCATAAAGAATATATAATTAAAAGTGATCTTCAACGTAATTTGGAGATTTAAATGCATAACAATATAATGGTAATTTAGATATTAAGTGTGAACGAATGGAGTGACCTTAGGGTAAAATAATGAATCAATTTTTTTTAAAATTTAAAAACAATTATATTGTATTGTTTTTTAGATGTGGATTGTTTGTTTTTAATTCACCACGTGCGTGATTTTTTTTGTTGAAATATTTGATAAAATACATAAAAAAATTAATTATGTAGCTAAATTAAATATTATCTTATATTTATCATGCTTAAACTATTAATATTCTTTGCATAATCATAAACATCAAATGAACTCATTTTCTATGATTTTTTGATTTGAGCTAACAAGTAGTAAGAGTTATAGATTTTTATTTATTTATTTTTGTCTTTCTTGTTTTTACTTTGTGCCTCAATAATTTTTTACCAAATTATTTTGATTCTGAATAAATAGAAAAGCTATATATATTTATTTCTGGGCATTGGAGACGATATTATATCAATAGAGTTACCAACGTGCATCAATATTGAGATTTTTGAAAAAAAAATTATTTTTTTTATATATCATGTTAAACATAACACGACCATTCAAAAATTTTGTAAAGATAGAGAGATTTATATAATTTGTTAGATATTAGTTTGTTATTTAAATACATAGAGATAAAATGGTAGTTTATATATTTAAATACAAAAGGATATGTTAGACATTACAATTTTTTATAAGGGCAAAATAGTGAATCAAAAGTTTTTCATCTTAAAATACTTTTATTAATAGTGTAGATATAGATTTATAAGGGTTTTTTTAAAATGTGAAGGGGTTGGGAGTTTAATTACAACAACAACAAAAAAATTAAGATTAATTTACAAAATTATGACTTTTTAGAGTTACGTTACAATATTTTAGGATTAAGTTACAAACTTTAAGGGTCAAGTTATAATTTTTCGAGAGTGTTTAGGATCGATCCTAACATTAATCTTACCTAAAAAATTATAACTTTCCCCCAAAAGTTTGTAAATTAACTCAAAAAATTAGTAGTTGAAAATATGATACTGAAAAAAAAAGTGCTGTAAAAATTGTAAATTAATGCATATATTTATGACTTTGTAATATCTTATGGCTGTGTAATTGATTGAAGCAAGAGCGTAAAAATTGGCATAACCATAAGGTGCCTCAATTGTAATGTGAGATCACATATTTGGGTTATGTAAACAATTTCTATGTAAATAGGATATGATAACTTTCGTTTTATCCCTAAATCTTTTAGTGACACCTACCTAGTTTAGACATTAATGATTTAACTCCAAATCAATCTTTTCTTCAATCTATCCTCTTCTCTTCAATCAAAACACCTCTGCGGAATTGCCTTTGAAAAATCTCCCTCTGCTTTTGGGAACAGTTGTACACATACACAGAGAACAACCTCAAAGAGAGAGGAGCGAGAGAAAAAGCGTGGGAAATTGGGGATAAAGGCATGGGAGTTGAGGGAATAGGGGTAGATATGAAGGAGAGGCATGGGAGTTCTGAGGAAGATGTCCGAAAAACAAAAACCGAAATGGGAGAAAACTAAACAAAACGACCTCCTTTTGGCAAGGTAAGCATAAGTACGTAGATGTAGGTGTGTCAATTTGTAATTTTTTTATTGTGTCATTTTGAGTCATATTAATTTCAGATCATATTTCTTTTGTATCGTGTTCCTATAATATTTGTAATAAAAATTATTTAATTTTAAAATAATTTATATAATATCATGCAAAAAAATTACTCATTAGATATATATACTAGTTTATATTATTTTCATCTATTTTTTATATTTTACATCCCGTAATTCTTCCTTAGCCAGACTTGGGAAGAATAAGAGAACACGTACAAGTATTAGTACTAATGATACCTAGGATACGCCTAAGGTTGAACTTGGTTTATCTAGCCTAGCTCTCGCAGGTCGAGAGCCCAGTCACATGGAGATTCTGACTCCAGACCTCGAGACCCCCTGAATTTGCATCTCAAGGAAGGCGGTGTTGAAGACAACTGACACCCACCAAGCACCCCCTCGATAGCAACAGTCATTCATCTAGGTGCAAGATTCGTAACCACCCCAACATCTCCACTGCTATTGCACAATTCAAGCAGCCGTTATGAGAAAAGGGCAAGGATCTCGCTGTAGATCTGGCTAGCCCCAAAATCAAATATAAATAAGAGGCTAAAACCCTCAACCAAGAAAGGAAATCATAGCTTTATGAGAATACTACCTAATTTCCCCCTCTTGATCAATATATTTCCCAAGAGCAAGAGACTCCATTGAAGAGTAGATTAGCCGAGCTCCCGAACTGGTGAACCACTATAATTTTCCTGTGTGATTGATCCCTTTCCAAAAATCTTATCCCTGTGTGATTGAATTCTTCAGTGCACTTTATATTCTCCATTCTACTTAATCGTGTTAAGAACATCATTAGTTGACATCGTCTGTGGGAACTGCTGTTTCTATTAAATGTATATTAATTTTTTTCAGTAATTGATGGTTTCTACACACAACATGAGTCGAAGTCAGATGAATCCTCTTTGATTGCAAAACCAGCAAGAAGCTGCCAGCAGAAGATAGCAGGAAAATCCTTATGATTTCTTGCCTACCGTTGAAACTTATCCTCCCATGATGGATACCTATGAACAACGAGCTTAAGGCCCTTCGTCTAGCTAACCAACGTCTTCTCCAATATAATGAAGCACTGTTGAATCTTCTTTAATGTCCCCAAAAGGCACAACCCGCCCAAAATGATCCCCAATGGGGGGAACATCAATACATCAACCCCCTAAGGGATATTACTGAAGGAGACAAACGTAGTCAGACCATGGATTATGTCCATCGTTGAGCCCCCCGGAATGAAGACAATAATGAAGTAAAAAATCAGAATAGGGGAATTCATAAAAATGAAATTCCCCCATTCCAGCCGGAAAAGAAGGAACGTTATTTGGAGCAGCGTTTTAGGGACATTCAACAAGAGCTCAGCCACATGAAAGAGACTGTAAGAGGAAAAACTCCAGTGACCATGGATGCCTTAGTTCAGCAGATTGAGTTGCCTTTTACCGCTGAGGTGTTGCACTTCCCCCTCCTGCTAAAGTTCAAAATGCACTAGATGGAGACCTTTGATGGGACAAAAGATCCCATGAACCACCTCAATACCTATAAGAACCAAATGGAGCTTCATGGGTATCAGGACCTAGCATGATGTTGAGCTTTCACCATCACTTTAAAGGGTTCAGCCTTAGCATGGTTCAACAGGCTAATTCCGACATCCATCTCTTCCTTTAGAGAGCTTTCCATCTCTTTTGTTTCACACTTCATAGGAGCTTGGACTTATCGAAAGTCAAGCTACCATTTGTTGAATGTAAAACAGGGACCCAATGCGAACCTACATAGCTACATTCAGAAGTTCAACTCAGAATCTCTAAAAGTAGATGTCCTTGACGAGAAATTCGCTATCACTGCCTTCATTGCTGAGCTGGGAGTCCAATCAAAGGACCTGATGGTTTCCATCTCCAAAAACCCACAAGCTAGTATGAAAGAAGTCCTTGCCAAGGCAAAGAAGTACATTAGGTTGGGGCTCATCCACACAAAAGGAGAAAGGGAAGGGGAAGGAGAAGGAGAAGGAGAAGGAGAAGGAGAAGAAGAGGGACCGAAGTCTTAGAAAAAAAAGAAGTCGAGACAAGTCTCCATGAAGATACATAAAACACTCTCCGAAAAGGAGAGGAGACTTCAGAAACCACCTAGGCCCTCCACCACAGGAGTTGTAGTCAAGGTTTGCACCTCGGCAGTTCAATCCCCTCACCGCCACGGTGTCGCAGGTTCTTTATGAGGTGCAGAACGAAATGTTTTTAAGGTGGCCACCTCGGATGAAGGCAAATCTGGCAAAAAGGGATGCAATGAAATACTGCGAGTACCACAGAGACCATGACTACCTCACTGACGACTACATCCAGTTAAAGAAGAAGATCGTGTTCCTGATTCAACGGGGAAAATTGCGCCACTTTGTGGCACAAGACAATCAGAACTGATATCAACAACAAATTCCTGCACAACATCCTCAACAACAAATTCCTGCACAACATCAAGAACTTTAGTGAGAGATCAGAGTAATATCTGGAGGATTCGATGGAGGTAGGGAATCCAACTCAGTCAGGAAGGCTCACATGCACAAGGTTAGAACTGAGAAGGTACAAGAGGTAGAGCTGTCAGCATCCCCATGATGATCCCTTGGTGGTAAGGGTCATCATCTCAAACAGAACCATCCACCGGGTTCTAATTGATAATGGAAGCTCTGTCGATATCATCTTTGCATCCGCCTTAGAAAAGATGGATATAGACAAATACAAGCTTGAACCAGTGAGGGCACACTTTCTAGGATTCGCAAGGAAAAGGGTGCTACCTCTCGGTTCAATCCAACTTGTTCTCCCCATGGGAGATCCTCCTTGCCAGTCCACTACCACCGTGAGGTTCTTAGTAGTAGATGCACCCTCAACATACAATGTTCTATTGGAAAGATCTTCCCTCAACGCCATGAGGGCCATTCCTTCTGCCGATCACCTCATCATGAAGTTCCCCACTTTCAATGGCATTGAAGTGGTTTGAAGAGACCAATGAGTGGCATGAGAGTGCTACATGGCATCTATGAAGAGAAAAGAAGTCGAGACTATCCACCTGGATGAGCTCGACATGAGAAATTAGCTGAAAATGAGACATATGCCTTCAGAAGAGCTGAAACCTATCCAACTTGACGAGGAACCAAAATATCTGGTATACGTGGGATTGAAGCTTCATAGAGAGGTTAAAGACCTCCTTATTCAATTTCTTAGAAAAAATACAGAAGTGTTTGCATGGAAACAAGAGAATATGTAGGGGATTGACCATTCAGTCATCACTCACAAACTCAGCGTGAACCTAACCTTCAAGCCCATCATACAAAAATGGAGAAGTTTTTTTTCCAGAACGCCAAAAAATGATCAATGAGGAGGTCAACAAACTTCTCCATGCCAAAGCCATCAGGGAGGTCGATTATCCTAGCTGGTTAGCCAATGCGGTCCTCGTCAAGAAATAAAACAACAAGTGGTGTCTCTGCATCGACTTTACTGACCTAAATTGCGTTTGCCCCAAGGATAGTTTCCCCTTATCTTGGATTGACCTGATTGTAGATGACACAACTAGGCATGAGTTCCTCATCTTCATGAATATTTTTTCTGGGTATAACCAGATCAGAATGGATCCCAACGACCAAGAGAAAACGTTCCTCGTCACTGGGCAGGTGACATACTACTACCTGGTCATGCCATTTGGGCTAAAGAATGTCGGAGCTACGTACCAGTGTTTAGTGAATCATATGTTATAGAAACAAATCAAGACATTAATGAAGGTATACATCGATGACATGCTGGTGAAGTCATTGAATGCTGAGCTTCAAATCGGGCACCTTGAAGAGTCTTTCCAAATCCTGAAGAAGTACCATATGAAGTTCAATCTAGCCAAATGCGCCTTTGGGGCCTTCGCCGGAAAGTTCCTTGGTTATAGTAAACTAAGGAATAGAGGTGAACCCAAAGAATATCAGTGCAGTGATAAACATGCAACCACCCTCAAACACAAGAAATGCCCAATGCCTAATAGGAAGGATAGCAGTCTTGAGTCGTTATTTCTCCAGGTTAAGCGACAGTGCCAACCTTTCTTCCAAGTCTTGAAAAAGACGTTCTAGTGGGATGTGCATTGTGAGGAAGCATTCAACGCCATCAAAAACTACTTTAGGTCACCTCTAATCCTAGTGAGCCCTAGGGAGGGAGAAGTGCTCATCCTATTCCTTGTTATTTTAGATTTCTCAACCAGTGCAAAAGTGGTCAGAGAGCGAGACAGAGCTCAAGAACCAGTTTACTACTGTAGCAGAGCTCTGAGGGGGCAGATAAGAGATATTTGAAAATGAAAAAACTAGTCTTACCTCTAGTCTCAACAGCGAGAAGGTTCAGGCCATATTTCCAGGCTCACACCATTAAGATCCCTACAGATCATCCAACGAAACAGGTGTTGCACAAATCAGAGTTTTCAGGAAGGCTGGTCAAATGGGCAATAGAGTTCATCGAGTTCAATATTAGATACAAACCCAGGACAACTATGAAAAGGAAAATACTGGCTGGATTCATTGAAGAATTCACCACAGCCTCAGAAGCATCCATGGAGGCAACCCAACTAGTACGCGACCTCTCTGCTTCAACGTTAATATTGTAATCCAAGCGCAGGTTGAGCAAAGTAATATATTATCGGAAGTTCGAGATCGATCCCACGAGGAATTGTAACAAGAAAACAATTACAAAAAAATTAAAGATACTTCAAAAAAAAAAGAGTTTGTTTGAAGAGTTGTTGGATGGAAAAGATTGGTTTTTATAAATAAATTAATAATAAAAATACTAGAGCATTTGGTACTCCCTCTCAACTTCATACAGTAATAGTTACAGACTCAAAGCTTAATTCGATACAAGAATTAGATGTCGGTTAATTCAAGTAACAAATCAAGTACTAAATCCAACGGTTATAATCAAA
>CM042190.1:19518017-19528247 GCA_023539305.1 Ilex asprella | reverse complement strand
TCATCTTCTTCCCTTAACTGATACTTACCCCCACCAGATGATGATTGTGCAGTTTTTCCTTTAGAAAGTTCTTGGGATGTGGTATCCCAAGATTAAACATTCTCTGCTAATTGATCCAAATAGTCTAAGGCGTCATCTGGTTACTAATTCATAAAATCACCATTACACATCATTTCAACAAATTGACGCAACTGGGGACTCAAACCCTCATAAAAGAAACTTATCAAGCGCCAACTCTCACAACCATGATGTGAACAAGATGCAAGAAGGTCTTTAAATCTTTCCCAACTTTGATAAAAAATTTCAGACTCTTTTTGAGGAAAATTCATTATTTGCCTTTTCAAAGAGTTTGTGCGATGCGTGGGAAAAGACTGTTTCAAAAATTGTTTTTGCATCTCAGGCCATGTACCTATGGTCTTAGATCTAAGTGAATATAACCAAGTCTTAGCTTTTTCCTTTAATGAAAAAGGAAACAACTTCAACCTAATTGTATTTACCGAGACACTCTGATCATGGAACGTAGCACATACATCCTCACATTCTTGAATGTGTAAATATGGATTCTCTGAATCTAGGCCAAGATATTTTGGAATAATGTAATCATGCCAGGTTTGAAAACAAAATTAGTGGCATTTAATGGAAAAATAATGCATGAAGGTTCAGTGAGACGTGCAGGTTGTAGATATTCTCGCAAAGTCCTACCCTGATTAGCATTTAAATTATCCACATCATTCTCATCATGATTGCTTACTCTATCAATATGATCCTCATGTTCAGGAAGTTCATTTTGCCTATTATTGTTAGGATTTGTAGCCATTGTATGCAAAGAATGATTTGAATCAGATGAACCAAATAAATTTACAAACAAAGTATCTAAATCTTCTCTTATCAAACGACCACTCAAGTCACGATACCAAGAACTTATAAACCAAATAATTAACTAAATAAAATAGAAATATAATTAAATAACAAAAGGTAAATAAATTACAACAAAATGAATAAATAAAAAATAAAAGAAATTGGAACGAAGTTACCGGTTCTCCGACGAATTGCAAATATCAAAAATCTCAAAGATGTGATGGCTCTTGGACTTTCAATTCCTCGGCAACGGCGCCAAAAACTTGCTTCAACTTTAATATTGTAACCCAAGTACAGGTTGAGCAGAGTAATATATTCTCGGAAGTCCGAGGTCGATCCCACGAGGAATTGTAACAAGAAAACAATCACACAAAAACTAAAGATACTTCAAAAGGAAAAGAGTTTGATTGAAGAGTTGTTGGATGGAAAAGATTGATTTTTGTAAATAAAATAATAATAAAAATACTAGAGCATTGGGTACTCCCTCTTAACTTCATACAGTAATAGTTAAAGACTCAAAGCTTAATTCGATACAAGAATTAGATGTCGGTTAATTCAAGTAACAAATCAAGTACTAAATCCAACGGTTATAATCAAAAGACTACCAGGAACCTGAATAATCATTCAATCATATTATTTAATGAATTCGTGCTAATACTTCAAGTGTAGAATAACCAGTGATTTACTCGCAGGGAAACTCAATCAATCGATATACGTGGCACAACAACTCAAGAGTTCTTACAGAGTAAACAAATTTACTAAAAGATTAGAAATTAAATTAACACAAAATCATAAATCATGAAGTACAAAGTCAATAATAATATCGTACTCTGTTGAGAGGTTTTCCTTAGCCCTAGCTTAGCCTTCGAGCCAGACATGACGAACTAAAATCAAAGTAAAAAGATGGAAAAAGAATTCTCTAATCTAAGATGAGAACCTATATTTATAATAAAATAAATCCTAGGTATAGGTAGGAGATCTAGGGTTGGCTTGAAAGAAATTCCTTTGCCAAATAGAAGTCTTGTTAGGTCAAATTCCCTGCATTAAATCTTTGCCTCGCGGGGTCCATAATTCGAGCTAGAATTTCGCATATTTAGAGGCTGAATCACAAAATTTTCGTGAAACACACTTTTGTAGCCCTTGGAGTCTTCTTTCCAACCCCACAAAAATCAGGTCAATCGGATATCGGAGTCAAAAGTTATGACTAAAATACGGAAGACGTATCAAATCCTTATCTTCTAGAATACTTTCCAAATTTAACTTTAAATGAGTTTTCTTCAAACTTGGACTCTTATAAGGATTGAATTGCAGATTTATCTTCAAGTATTCCTATCTCAATCTTGACTCTTCAATCCTTATCGATTATGATTCTTCTTCTAGTGATTGCTTCACTTGCATTATTCATTATTATTTTAAATCAACCAATTTACCTGCAAAAATAAACCAAACAGCTAGAAAAAGTATTAAACTAGAAAATCAAGGAATTTAACTCATTTAATCACAAATAATATGCAATTAACCAATCATTAAATATAATAAAATAGCAATTTTGATGGTTAATCACTCTCCACATGGAAGCTTTCAGTAGATAGAGCTGTCAATACCCAAGGCAGCAGTGCTGGTTTGATCTTGACCTCCCCCGATGGAATAGATATCTAATATGCCCTCAGGTTCGGATTCAAGGCTTCACAAAATGAAGCTAAATTTGAAGCCGTCATTGTAGGGCTCAACATGACACATTCCATGGAAGCGGAACAACTTGTGATCTAAAATGACTCCCAACTCGTTGTGAAGTAGATTGAGGAAACTTAAGAAGCTAAGGGAGAGAGAATGGTTCTATACCTATGGAAGGTACAAGAGCTAATGGAAATATTTTTGTAGGTTAAGGTCATGCATGCCCCAGAGCTGATAACTCTCGACGGACACCTTAGTAAGGCTAGCTACAGCTTCTCAAGAGAACCTTGATAGACTGATTCTAGTTGAGCACCAGGTTAGCCAGAAGTAAGTCATGAGGATGAAAGAACGTTCCCTATACTGGCCTAACAAACTTGGATGGATCCAATCAGAGAATACCTTCAGAATGGAACCCTACCAGCAAATTCCAAAGAAGCTGCGAAGCTAAGAGATAGATCATCTATATTCACCCTCCTACAAGGAAACCTGAACAAGAGAGGCTTCTTAGCGCCTCTCCTAAAATGTATAGGGGATGAAGAAGCTGACTATATCTTAAGGGAAATCCATAAAGGCATCTGCGACAATCACATCGGAGTTCAAGCTCTGGCAAGTAAAACACTTAGGCAAGGATATTTCTAACCCACCCTACTCAAAGACACAGCAGAACTGGTTAGAAGATGCAAGACCTGCCAGTTACACGCTAACGTCCCATACTACCTACTGAAGCTCCTTACCTTAGTGATTAGGCCTTGGCCATTCCAGCAGTGGGGATTGGGTATACTTGAACCTTTTTCTACTAACATTGTACAATGCAAGTTCGTCATTGTTGGGGTGGACTATTTCACCAAATGGGTTGAGATGGAGCCCTTGGCAAAAATTATAGAGTAGAAGATTTAGAGTTTCACCTGAAAATCCATAATTTGCAGGTTTGGAATACCCAGGGCAATTGTCTCAGACAATGAAAAATAATTCGACAACCCCAGATGCAAAAGGTTCTGTGCCGAGCTGGGCAAAAAAATTATTTCTCTGCTCCGCTCATCTTTAGTGGAATGGACAAGTAGAGGTAACCATCCGAACCATAAAAGCGGATCTGAAGACCAAAATCGAAGCCTTAAAAGGATGATGGGTGGAACACGTTCCATAGGTGTTATGGGCTTACAGAACTACAACCGGGTCAGCAACTCAAGAGACGTCGTTCTCCTTGGCATTTAGAACAAAGGTAGAAGCTCCTATGAAGATAGGCATCCTATCTCCAAGGGCAGAGCTCTCTAAACCCGAGCATGCTGATGAGTCACTTCTTCTCAACCTTGACCTTTTAGATGAAAAGAGGGACAAATTCTAGTAGCACATCATGAGTTATTAGAGAAAGACAACCATATATTTTAACAAGAAATTCAGGGACATAACCTTCAAAGTCGAAATATGGTCCTCAAAAAATTCCTCCATACAGGAAAAGATCCCACTCGTGGAAAGTTAGGGCCCAACTAGGAAAGCCCATACATCATATCTAAGATAATCAGACCTGAAAATTACGAGCTACAAACGGAGGATGTAAAGTCTTGCCTCATTCTTGGAATACTGACCATTTGAAGAGATTCTTTTAGTAAACCAAAACACTTGTAAAAGTTCATCATCGATAAAACAACAAAGTTTCAACTTAGTCAATGTTCTATTACTAGTATAAGCCCACGAATAGCTCTTCAGCTTATAAATAACCGATGAGCTCATCAACTCATAGACACTTGATGAGCTCTTCAACTCTTAAACAGATGATGAGCTCTTCAGCTCATATAACCGATGAACTCTTCAACTCATAGACACTCAATGAGCTCTTCAGCTCATAAACAAATGATGAGCTCTTTAGCTCATTAATAAACAATGAGCTTTTCAGTTCATAACTACTCAATGAACTCTTCAACTCATAAACACTCAATGAGCTCTTTAGCTTATAAAAAATAGGATAAACACCTCAGCTCATGCTAAGATAATCTCTTCATCCCACCAAACCACAAAGAGCTCCAAGCGAACATCTAAGTTTCTCAGGTTGAGAGCATACCTCATACTTGGCAAAATTCAGATTTGCTTCAATAAGAATAGAGTTCTCCTTGACGCAAGGGGTAGAGCGGAAAGGCTAAAATACAAAACAAAATAGAATACAAGAATACAAGACAAAAATATTTTTTAATTTCTCAAAAAAGAAAATTACAAAGTCTTCTACAAAATACATAAATTTCTTAACAAAAAAAAAAGTCCTAAGTCTCTACAGCAGGATCAGTAGTGGTTTCAGGTAACTTAGACAGCTCAGGAGAAGAGAAAATAGCTAGAATAAGATCAGAAGGAGCTTCAATGATGATAGGAGCAAGGACTTCAGCTTGAGGTAGAGTCACATTTGAACTCCCTACCTCTGCCGCAGAAGAAATAGGCCCAGGAGTCTGAATCTCATAGTCAATGGAGCATCACTGATCATGGGCTCATTCACCCCAAGAGCAGCAGGAACTGGGACCTCTGCCTCCTTCTCAATACTTGAATTTAATTTCTCCTTGTCCAAATGAGGGTTGAAGTCAAAGTCCTGGTTTGGATACTTGTCCATCACTTGCTCTTGAAAGGCGAAGTACCCAGTGGCCTAGTTCGAGACAGTCTCATCCTTGCACTCAGTAAATTAAGCATCCTTCTTCTGAGCTGTGACCTTCTTAACCTCAATATCCTTTAGTAGAGTAGCATTGGCCTTAGCCAACATGCTGTACTTTTTCTTCATTGTCTCGAGGGAGTCAAGAGACTCAAAGAAATCCTTTTGAGCTTGGAACAGACTATCATCCTTTAGTTTGAGCTCGTCCCTAGCCTTTATGGCCTCGACCTCTAGGACTTTATTTTTCAAGGAAAACCCCTCAACCTGAGCCTTCAGGTCATGTGCATGGACCTTGAGATCGTCACTGGTGAAGACCAACTCAGAGACCTTGAGCTCAGATGCCTTTGAAGACTTTGAACCACCTCAGTTGTGCTCTCCAAAGCTCGGACTCGACTTACAAAAGTACTTACGTGAATGGCCAATTGAGAAAAGCACAAGAAGAAGTCAAGGTTAGTAAAAACTATTTACTCAAAGCAAAAGTAGAACTTAGAGAAATCAGAACTTACTGAAGTTGTTGCGTACAAAGCGGCAGTAACAACAGTGGGTTAAGGGATCATTGAGACCTCTTGAATATCGTACTTAGGAATGATTGAGGCAATGGCCTCAGTGGCAAAACTCACGTTCCTAATAAGTGAGCCCTTGCCTTTCTCGGCCTTTACCGATAAACCCTCCACAAGCAAGCGAGCAGTCTTCCTGACAAGCCAGAAAGAAGAAAGCCCTTGTAAGAGAGGAGCTATGGCCTCCAGAGCCCTAGTAACCTTTGATAACGAAGGAGAGGATGATGCCCCAGCATGTCCAGAAGACCACTCAAAAAGAGGAGGAGAGATCCCTTGAGAAGTAGAAGTCAGTATAGCCTTCTGAGAAATCGGTGGAGGTGAAAAGATCATCTGGGAAGTAGGAGATGATGGAGGCACTTCTGTTCTTTACACTTTTGGAAGGGGAGCGGGGTAGCTTCCAAACTTGACCTGAGCCTTGCATTTTCCTCCACTTCTACTCTTCCTAAGATGGAAAATCTTAGACTTCACATCGTTGGCATCATGAGCCATTGAGCTAGAACCTGAGATGCTAAAATAAGAAGGTCACTGAAAATAGAAAAAAAGAATTAAAAAAAAGAGCTAGGGATAAAGGGAGAGAAACCTTACCAATAAGCCCTTATGCGTCAACCACAAATATAGGAATAGGGGTCTCAACTTTTACTTTGGGAGGACTAAACCGTCACTGAGTAAGCACCTCAAGCTTGAGAAGCTTGGTGTATTCTCTGGCTCACAACTCTCAAAGCCTAGCAAAACTATCCTGTCCTCAACACTAAATTTGGGTTGAATACTTGAAAGAGATAGAAGAAACAAGATCAGCAGAATGAAACATTGAGGCTAGATCAAGCCTTTTCAGGGGCAGACCAAGCCCGTGGTACAGGGAGTGTGTCAGTTGTGTGTCTAGGGTTACACTCCCAGTATCTCCCATACACGAAGAATAAGAGCTTCTTCCAACCCTTGTGAGAGCTCGAGAGGTCAGTGATGAGAATTTGGGCCTTCTCCCATTTGGCAATACACAAAAAGTTGTTAGAAGGGGTAACCTTGACATTGAAGATCTTCATGAGCAAGGGTACATTGCGGACACCAAGTTCATTCTTCTTGAAGAAAAAAAGAAGGCCCACTAGAACACCCCAAAAATTGGGAGAAAGTTGAGTAGAGAAAACATTGAAGTGTTGAAGAACTCTTTTGAGAAAGCAATGCATAGGAAATCAAAGGTCATTCTCGAAAGAAGCTACAAAGAATCAAACTTTCTTTGGAACTTGGGAGTTATACCGAATATTCACATGTGAGGACCAATACTGCATACCTCGTGAAAAACCTAATCGAGCTGAAAGGACACTTAGAAAAAGAAGGGTAACCTCACTAAAACCCACAAGGTCTGAAGCCCTAGGGACGACCTCTGTCTCCCTAGCACTGCAAGAAACCCCAACTTCATTAATCTTGGATTTCCCTTTGTTAAAATTCTTAGACCTCGGCACAGGAGGAGATGATGGAATAGGGACCTTAGCCTCTTCCCTAACATCGAGGGAATCAACACCAAAAAAATTATCTATTTCGTCATCTGCATCACCTAGGTCATCCTCCTCTAGTTTAGGAGACTTGTCACCCATGGCAAGGGAGACAGATGAAATACTAACTTCAGAAGATGCAGACATGGTAGGGTTGGAGAAAGGAAGATGAAAAGAGGTATAAAGGAAGGGAATGTTAGAAAAGCAGTCCCTGAGGGCCTAAGGATCAAGACACTAGCAGCCAAAAAGAAAAATCCAAGCAGTCGAGTAAGGGTCCAAGAAAAGAGGAAGAAAAGACAAGGAACAATCTCGATTCTTAAAGTAATAGAAGTGAAAATTCCAGAAATCAAATAACCACCTCGAATTTGAGGGATGCAGAATGAAAAGAAGAAAAGAAGAACAGAGCAAAGAACATACCTAGCTGAAAACAAGCAACAATCAGAAACCCAGAACAAATCCGAGGAATGGATTAAGATAGCCTTGCAGAATCTTTGAACTGAATTTGGGATTTACCAGCAAAACCTTAGATCTCTATCAATTTAGTGAAGATGAAACCACAAGAAAACAAGGAAAGGAGTAAAATTTGGAGAAAGAATAGGAATAGATTTCGAAGTAATGGAAAAGGCGAGTTTTCGTCTGCTGAAGCATTTAAAGCCAATCATATGGAAAAACACATGGGACCTTGAAATAAGAGTTGTTCATGAGAAACGAGGAAGGAATGAGTGCTCGTTCGCTATAACCATAAAAAACATGTCCCATCATGCCCACCTCAAGGTCGTTCCTAGGAAACCTCGCTCACCTTAGCCATAGCTCAGTCCCAACTCAAATAACTCTACCTGACCAGGGACTACGGAGCAACTGATGATACCTAGGATATGCCTAAGGTTGAGCTCGGTTTATCTAGCGCTGCTCTCACTAGTCGGGAGCCCAATCACATGAAGATTCTGATTCCAGACCTCGAGATCCCCTGAATTTGCGCCTCGAGGAAGGCGGTGTTGAAGACATCTGGCACCCACCAAGCACGAGATTCGTAACCATCGCAACATCACCATAGCCGTTGGACAATTCAAGCAGCCATTGTGAAAAAAGGGCAAGGATCTTGCCGTAGATCTGGCTAGGCCCAGAATCCACTATAAATAAGAGACTAAAACCCTTAACCAAGAAAGACAATAATAGCTTTACGAGAATATTGTGTAATTCCCCTCTCTTGATCAATATATTCTCCAAGAGCAAGAGACTCAATTGAAGAGTAGATTATCCGAGCTCCCTAACTGGTGAACTACTATAATTTCCCTATGTGATTGATCCCTTTCCAAAAATCTTATACCTAAGAGCCTTGAAGCTCATACTGAATTCTTCAATATACTTTACATTCTCCATTCAGCTCAATCGTGTTAAGAACATCATCAAGTAGCAAAACAAAAGTGCGTTCATTGTCTTTAATATATTTGCTCATGACAATTGTAACCCATCAGAAAAATCAATGGTCGTATCTTTGATGCACTGTTGGTTGGTATATTTGAGAATTCTTAATTGACTAGTTGTAAATGGCCCCCAACCTATGGAACAAAAAATTTTCTCGGACCTACACTGATGTATTGACTATGATTTTCAAATCTCACAAAACAGAATGTGATATAATGAAATAAAATGCATTAAAAATTGTGCTTTTGACAGTTGTTAAAAAAGAGTTGAGTGTTAAAGGGAGTTGATGAGCTAATATGACTAGTTTACTTTTCATATGTGAGGCAACCTATTGTTAAGCGTTGGGGCCAGCCTAAAAAGAGTAGGCTTGAATTAATATGTATACCGTCTTTCAGTTGACCTTTCTAAACCATGCTTCGCAATTAAGCTAGAGAAATACTTAGCAAAAATAACATAAATAAGATGAATAAATCAATTCTTTTTAAATCTGCATCTTCGAGTGACTCAATACGATAGATTAACTCAACTCCCATTTCTTCGAGTCCCAAAGATTCCGCTCATAAGAAATCATTAAATCTATTTCTAATTGAATTGAAAATTTGGACATTATTATTTGAATTTCAATAAAATTTGACTATATTTGATCGTCATAAGAAAATAAAATCCCTATTTATTTTCAAATTGAATTATCAATGATTTAAAGAAGATTTCAAACCAGATTAATTTTCTCCTCAGGCAAACAAGGAATTTCAGGAAAATAATCTCTATTTCAAGATCACCATGAATTAAGGAATATTCTTTTTGAAAATTGCATGTATTTCGATTCATTAAAATTATATAGCTAGCATTAAATTTAAGGGATAAGGTTTTATGTCCCCCTAACTATCTGTAATTTTTTCCTTATTAATAAATTATACCCTACTTGTGTTTTATTAAAAACAAATATTTAAAGAAGATAAAGTTTATTCATGATTAACCATAGTCGAATTTATTTATTACTCATATTTGTTGGTTATGTTTTTTTCGACTTCCGTCCTTATTCTTGTTAATCCATAAAATTGAGGTCCCTTAAAAAAATAATGTGCCCTCCGCTACAATTGAAAAAAGTTCCCAGTCATAGTGGCAGCGCCATTAGTTTTTTTTTAGTTTAATGGTTAAGAGTGTTCGAGTTAGTTTACTTACACTTTGATTAATCACCTCCTCAATTTGGTCAAAGACATGTCATCTATGTCGGGATTAGGGTATTTATTTTATCACTCATGACCTAACCCAAGAAATTGTCAATATTTAAACTAAGAACGTCTGAATTTACGGTCTGTTTTTATTACCACTCCAGCTAGCTCGGAGTTGGCTGCGATTGAATCATGTGAAATTGTGAACCACATAAGTCATAGAACCACCTGATATGCGTAAGTAATCCTACAAGTCCATACTCAAATTGCGTAAGTAGTCCATTCAACTTGTTTAGGCAACAGCTTTTTTTTTTGGGTATTGCAATAGTTAATTTTTGGGTCACTTTATACATATCTTGATTAAATTTTTTTAGGCAGATTAAAAACAAAGCCATCTACACCAAAATTTATGAATTCATAAAAAATAAATTCTT
>CM042190.1:19496274-19506796 GCA_023539305.1 Ilex asprella | reverse complement strand
AGTGCATTACGTATGTCGTCCATATACATATATATATATATATATATATAATAAATTGTTACTGTCTCTTTACGTCAATCAAGTTCATGTTAGGATAAATTTCAATGATGATGACTCAAATGGGGATGATCATAATAATCAAAATGATGATTCTAATTCGGAGGATGATTTGTTGCCTCGCACGATAATGTCATAGTGCTAAAAGAAAATGTCACACTAGTACTAGAAAATGTCACACTGCTACAAACCAAATTCATACTGCTACAAACCAATATCACACTACTATAAGTCAATGTCACACTACATACATTGACATAACACATGGCATAATGAAGTGACTTCTTTGGTTTTTTTTTGGCAAACGATCGAACACTTGGTGTGCATGTAGTACCAAGCACCAGAAGTAGAAAGGATGATTTGTTGCCTCGCACGATAATGTCACAGTGCTACAAGAAAATGTCACACTGATACTAGAAAAATTTCACACTGTTACAAACAAAATTCACACTGCTACAAACCAATGTCACACTACTGCAAGTCAATGTCACAATGCATACATTGACATGACACATGACACATGACACAACGTATACGGCCTCATTGGTTTTTTTTTTGGCAAATGACCAAACACTTTGTGTGCATGTAGTACCAAGCACCAGAAGTAAAAAGGTAATTGAGGAAAAAAATAGATAAAATAAAAACGTTAGGAGAAACAACATTTTTTTTTGAGTTATCAACTTCTTTTCCAACAACTTCAACGATCTTCTTCTTCAGCGAAGAATTTTGGTATGGTTGTTACCGTTTGATACAGATATTTTCTCTTATTCACAGTGAACCCATCAAAAAACCCATTACTTATTCAAAAAGATTTTCACATCCTATTCAGCGATCAACATGAAGTTTTGAAAAAAAAGGTCTTAGGGAAAGTTTCTCACCAAACATTGGAAGAATTTATATTTTCCGGCAAGATTTCCACTTATTTATGGTAAAACAATAAAAAACCCCATTACTTGTGAACAATGATTTTCACTTCTTCAGCAACGATCAACAGGAAGTTTTAAAAATCCAAAAGGAGGTTTTATTGAAATTTTTGGAAGAATGGAGTTTTTGACGATATTGAAGGGATTTGTGTAATAATTGAGATCCCTTAAGTTTCGGTTGTGGAGGCAAAAATATTGTAATCGGTTCCCATTCTACTGAAGGGGATATTTTAGAGATTTGTTAGAGGTTGTTTACTTTTTGACCTACATTTTTAAAAGCGGTATTTTATGCCCTATAATTTCTAAAAAAGGTACCGGCCCACTTAAAACCCATAATTATTTGGCATGGGACCTTGATGTTGAAACCCATATGACTGCCATAAAACTTGAGAACACAATCATAGCAAAGAATTTCACATCCACGCAGGATTGTGCAAAAGCCTTGATTTTCCTTTTTCATCATATTGATAAAGGATTGAAAAAAGAATATCGCATGGTACAAGATCCACTAAATATCTAGGATAATTTAAAGGAAATATATGATCACCAAAAGACTTTTATTTTTCCATATGGTTGTAATGAACGGCACACCGGAGTTTTTAGGATTTTAAAAGTACTAGCAATACACCATGTGCGTTGCACGTGAATAATTTTTATATATAAAATATTAATAAAAAGTTTTAGGTATATATGTATCTAAATTAAATATCATCTCAAGTTTATAAAAATTATGTTTTTATCGCTCGTATTATACTATAGAGTTCGAAAAATTTGTCTATTCCCAACGATTCGTTATTCTAACAATAAGAAACAATGATAAAAATAATTCATTTTAAAATTCATTTGATTGGGTTTCAACTTATAATTTAGTGAATAAAATAATAATAATTGTCAATATCCTAATAAATGCTTATTTTTAAGAGTAAAATAGTCAATTAAAAAGTTTTATAGATATTGATATTTATACATAGAGAATAGAGAATTAAAAGAAATTTTAGAGATAATTTCGAGATTTAAACATATAAGGATATGATGACAATTTATTTATAAAGGTAAAATAGTAAATCAAAATTTTTTCATGTTAATGTACTTTTATTAGTAGTATAGGTAAGCGAGTTTAATTCGGCATTGTTAGAATAAATTTACGATTGAAATTATGTGGACAAATTATTATTGAGGATGAAAAGTTATAGATTACATTCACAACCTCTAATTTGCTCAAGCGGCAACAATATATAGAGTGTAGGTTTGAGAAATATTTTGATTTGATAGCATATTTTCTGATTGCCGAGAAACATATTGAACTTCAAATGAAAAATCACAACACTTTCCCAAATAAATCAAAAGCATTTCCTGAGGTGAATGCCACTTCGCATAGTTGTCGTGACCGGGGTCATGGTCATGGTTACAATGAAAATACTTGGCATCGAGATGATTAGACAAACCCACCTTACCACCAAAAGTAAGCAAACAAATAAATAAAACCAGACAAGGGAAAGGGTTTACAAAATAAACCATCCAAAATCCATGAAAAAGTTTGCTATAGGTATGGGATGAAAGAGCATTTGTTATGTATATGTCATATGGCCAAACATCTAGTGGGTCTTTACCAGTAATAAATAAATGAGAGAGGCAAGAAGATATAAACTAATTTTACTGATCATCAAAAAGAACCAGCAGATATAACTCCTTTTGATATTTCAGATTTTCTTATTGATCCTGGTACTAGCACTGATTATTTTATTAGTGATGAAAATGACGATCAAGATTAGTGTCATGTTTCTTGTACTATTATTGGCAATCTATTATAAAAACATGTTTACATAGTTTTGTTTGTCGAATTTGTATAGACCTGCAGGTCTAACCGAGATGGTTAGCCCCACCTCAGGGGAGTGAAGATAATTGGTTCGGATTTCTTATATAGTTGTTATAATAATATTAATAAGGATTAATTGTACTAGAGGTTCCTAAAATATGAAATTTGTCTCATTTTAGTCCTCAATGTTTCAATTGTATCATTTTAGTCCCTAAAGTATTGAATATGTTTCTATATAGTCTTTCAAGTAGACAATGTCCAGATTGCTAACAATTTTTATCATAAATTTGTCACGTAATACCTAAATATGGTCAAAAAATAATTTTGATAGCTCTTAAACAAAATTTGGGTAACTCTTGACAAAAATTGTGTAATAAGGATAACTTTTGACCAAAATTTGGGTAGCTCATGATCAAAACTGTGTAATTTAGGTAGCTATTTTGAGTAAAAATTTGGTCAAAAATTATCTAAATTATTTTTGTGTCCATATTTAAGTATTACGTGACAAATTTATGATAACAAATCGTTAGCAATCTGGATGCTATCTGCTTAAGGGACCGTATAAAAACATATTCAATACTTCAGAGACCAAAATGATGCAATTAAAATATTGAGGACCAAAATGAGACGAATCTCATAATTTGGGGACCTCCAGTGCAATTAACCCTATTAATAAAGAAAACTTTTATTTGTAAAAGGATACTAGGAAATTTCCAGAACAAAAATCAATTGTGAATTACAAGCGGTTCTCTGATAAATATTATATCAAATAATTTTTTAGGAATCATTACCACTGTGATAAAGTAATATATAAAGGAAAAATAAAATTATTACTATATAAAGAGTAAGAATATACAAGAGATAATAGAAAAGAGTTTGCGAGATATTTATTTCAGAAACCATAGAAAATTTAGAAGAAATAATCTTGTTTTATATACTTTGTATCCTATAACATATACATATCTGATAAAAAAGATAAATATTTGTATGTACTCTAAAGGTATTGACAATTTAGTTCATGTGTGGTTAGCCGCTAATAATGATTATGAATCCTAAAATGAGTGGCGAAGATGCATGTTTGATAGATAGCGGTATAACACATGCAATCTTGCGAGGTAATTTTTCTTTTCTCAAAACTGACATTAAATAAAGCTAATATAAATACAATAGCGGGTTTTGTAAATCTGATTGAAGGCTCTGGAAGAGAAATAATTGTGTTATCAGATGGAATCATACTCAAAATCAATTGACACTTTGTATTCAATTAGATTTAAAGGAAATCTGTTGAGTTTTGAAGATATACGTCGTAACGGATTTCATATTGAGACTATAAATGAAAGTAATACAAAATATCTTTGTATTACTAGTATTTCAACCAGAAGCTGATATTGCAGAAACTTCCCATTTTCTCTTTTGGGTTGTACCATACGATTATAAGAACAATTGAATCAAATAATTTTATGAGCTCGAAACTCATTGATCCAAAAACTTTTATAGTTTGGCATGACCGACTAAGTCACCCAAGGTCAATAATGATATGTTGGATCATCAATGACTCACATTGACATCCATTTAAGAATCAAAAGATTTTTTTTTCCTAGTGATTTTTCATGTCCTAAATTTTCCCAAGATAAATTGATTATTACACTATCTCCTATAAAGGTCAATGTTGAATCCCCAACTTTTCCGTAATGAATCCAAGGAGATATATGTGGACCTATTCATCCATCATGTGGACCATTTCGTTATTTTATGGTCTTGATAGATGCATCAATAAAGTGATCACATATTTCTTTATTATCTACTCGGAATGTCATTTTTGCTTGTTTTCTTGCCAAGATAATCCGGTCGAGGGCACAATTCCTAGATTATCCCATCAAGACAATTCGTCTTAATAGTACCAGTGAGTTCACATCCCAAATATTTGATGACTAAAGCATGTTTGTCGGGATTGATATTGAGCATCCAATTGCTTACACTAATACACAAAATGGTCTAGTTGAGTCTTTTATCAACAGAATTCAATTGATTATTGGACCTTTACTTATGAGGACAAAGTCATCCATTTCTACTTGGGGAATGCCATTCTACATGCGGCCGCCTTAGTTTGTATCTGACCAAGTGCCCACCATGAATATTCACCTTCACAACTTGTATTTGTTCAACCCTAAAATATTTCTTATCTTTGAACTTTTGGTTGTGTTGTATATGTCCTAATTGCACCCCACAACATACTAAAATGAGTCATCAACGTCGATTTATAATAAATTGAGTATAATTCATCTCTAATTATCAGGTATCTTGAACCTTTGACAGATGATGTTTTCAACATAAGATTTATGGATTACCATTTTAATGAGACACTTCCCATCACTAGGGGGAGAAAATTTTCTGCTTGAAATCCGGTATGAATTTTCTTGGAAAGTATAATCTATGTCTAATTTTGATCCATGTACTTCTCAATACGAAAATAAAATATAAAGAATCATACATCTACAAATAATTGCTAATTAGTTGGCTAAGTCCTTTATTGATGTAACAAAAGTAACCAAATCATATATACCAACCGTGAATGCACTAGAAAAAATTGATATTTCAATTGAAGAACCTATGGTAGCAAATGAATTGTCAGTTGTACGCCTGAAGCATGGATGACCAATAGGTTCGAAAGATTTATCTCCCCAAAAAAGGAGAATAAAATAACAATTATATACGACTCCTAGAGAAGTTGTTGAAAACCAAGATACACCTACATTATCTCAAGTCATACCTCCTAAAGAGGAAAAATTCCATGAAGAGAAAAATAGACTCCTGAAAAGATGTAGATATCTGCGAATAATTTTTTTATTAACTATGCATGCACAAGAGAATTGTGAGTATATTTCTTTTTTAGTGGCTACTAAAATTTTAAATGATGATGATCTCGAATCACGCTGTAAATGCCAATCTAGATTTGATTGGCCAAAGTGGAAAGAAATAATCCAAACAGAATTAAATTCTCTTAAAAAATGTGGACTGTTTAAACTTGCAGTCCTAACACATGATATAAAATTAGTTGGTTATAAATGGGTATTCGTTAGAAAGTGAAATGATAAAAATGAGATCACCAAATTATATATTATATTATATAAATGGATATTCGTCATTTTTTATTTTAATGAGAATTTGTGTTGGTAAAATATATAAAATATACTAAATATATGGTATGCGTGTGTGTGTTTTTCACATTGTAAATTATGGTGTGTGGAGTTCAGTTTATGCATAGAAGATTAGATAATTAGATCCATATATAATATGAGTAAAGATTCACAGTCTTAGATAGAATTAGACACACCACTAGCAGAAATTGTTGGGCAATTTTTTGACATAGTCTATCTTGATTATAAGAGACTATCTGATGTCTCAAACTGTTGTAGTAATACACTTTGTGTATTGAACATGACCGTTTTTGAGATTATTATCTTTTTACTGACTAAATAAGAAAACAAATATGTTATAGTTATTATAATTACTTGAACTCTTAATCCCAATATATTTAATAAACACATGCATAAAATAAGTATTACTTTAATTCATCAAAAAGTGAAATTCATATTTGAGTCAACAAATTTAGTGAATTGAGAGATGACATTATTTGTATGATAAAAAATTAATTATTAAAAGAAATCACGTCGCTGTATTTAAATGTGTTGATGATGTCCTCTTAAGCAAGCTCATAAATTTTTGTCTATGTCAAACTCTACAAGTGAATTTAAGTATCATGCATGACAAATAAGTTGAGTGCTAAAAACTTAAGGATAAAAAGCAGTCAATTAAATATAATTGTTAATACTTAAATTAATTAATGGATATCTGTAATCTTAAACATGTGGAGATTATTAAGCATATAAAAAGAAGAAACTTGAAATATAATTTTGAGATAAGACAGAGAAGATTAATAATAAGTTTTTGGTGTACAAACTTATTATCAATGGACTATAGGATGTTTGTTTTGGATTCAACATAGGATTATTAGGCCATTGCAAGACCGACCCTTATTTCTCCTTGGGATCCTACTATAGCCCATATGTACACACCCTTTCTGGTTTTCCCAGCTATACTTTTACCTTCACTTTTAGAAGAAGGAAAGAGAGAAACAAAGAAAAATCACATAATCACAGCCCACACTACATTCAAGTTTTTGGCATTGAAGGACATATGGTAAAAGATAGTGAGGTCCTCAAGCCGATTATTCAATTTGCATCAAAAAAAATTCATGTTGTGATGAGATTGATCCGTAAAAGGTAAACCCTTTTGCGACTGTACATTTGCCGTGCCAATTTTTTTTTTACTGTTACTAATGCCATTGTTTAAAAAAAAATTATTTGCAATGGTAAGTCATTGTTGTGGCAAATAGTCAATAATTTTTTTTCTACAGGATTGTTAGCCGTCGCAATTGTAATGCTAATAATTTTTTTTGCAGCCATTAATTTGTGATATCTCATAGATTTTTTAATTTTTAATTTATTTTTTTAAAAAATAAATGATTTAGCAATGAATTTTTGTAGTCGCCACAAAAAAATAAAAATAAAAAATAGTTCTCCCCTCCCCTCTCCTCCCCGCACCACAATTCGACTTTTTTCTTTCCCATTTTTTCCTTCTTTTTCTTTTTCCCTCTTTTATTGTCTTTTTCCCCAACCGTGCTTTTTTTTTCTTCTATTCTCTGTGGTAGTCTCCAAAGAGTGGAAAGGGACTCTCCCCTCCCTCTCTCACTCTCACTCTCTCACACACACACATACTCATAGGCACACACTCTTTTTTTTCACTAGCACACACTCACATGATTATTAACATCATCAAATTAGCCTATAAACCCTAACCCCAAAAAATCAGCCATAAACACACACAGTCAGGAGCACATGCCCCCCCCCCTCGCCCCTCTCTCTCTCACATACACTTTCACAGACACATTAATGAATGATTATTAACTTCATATAATTAACCTATAAACCACCTAACCCCACTAAGTTGGCCACACACACACAGGCACACATGGGCGCTGACAGTTCCCACCCCATTATCTCTCCCAAGTTTGTTCGAACTTCAATCCTTTGAGTACATAGCAAGCAACACAGCCCCGACCTCCCGAAACCTAAAATCATCGGCACACACACATAATTATGAATTATAACTAACCTATATACTTAATCCTTAAACCTAATCCACAAACTCACACACGTACTAGAATGCATTAACACACATACTATCGTTCTCTCTCTCTCTCTCTCTCTCACACACACACTGTCACAACACTTACACTGCCACAAGCCCTCTCTCTCTCACTCACTTTCATACACACACACACACACAAATACACACTCTCACAATCAATTTACACAAACACACACATAGAGTTAGTCAGCACATGATAGATTTGTCCCTCTGATTTTCAAGTGATTACTTGTCTTTTAGTTAGTGAATTTATGTCTCTTTTGCAACATTCTGGTAACTCTTTGTCCTTTTACAATTTTTGAATTGAATTTTAATTTGTATTTATATTTCATAAAATTTTCAATCAATAAATCTCCTAATTAATTTTAATCGATGGTGTGTGACTTTGTGCCACATTTTTTGATTATTGCAATCGAATAATGGTCAAACTTTTTCACGTTTCAAGCTTCCATTAAGTGTCTAGGTATTATGAATTTCACTTTGCAAATGAATTACAATTATTTTCTTAGTCAATTCAGTTCATCTTACTTTGGGCCCAGTAAATTCATTATCTTTGTATGTTCAAATTCCATTAGTACATTTTTAAATTGGGTTTGTTGTAAGTCATTGATAAATCCATCCAATAAAAAAAAGGCTTGATTGAGGCAAATAAATAATGTGATGCAAGGCTAGAAGGTTCTTCGTGTAAAATTCGGTTAATTTGAACTTTTTCTAACAAAAGGGGCAAAACACGGTAATTTGTCACTATAATATAGATTTAAAATATGTATTTCTCTAGAGCTCATATGACATAACGGATTTCACCGTTGGATTTGTATCGCAAAACTAAGTTGCCCAGAAAATTTTTGTCGAATTTTGAGATAGTCAAAATTTTAACGTTTTACGAGACAACTGGGTGTCAGGTGATCTCACAAATTTTTCCAAAAATAAATTCTATTTATAATTGAAGGAAAGTCCAAATAAAAATAATTTTAACTTAAACCGGAATGAAATTAATCATTTTAGGGCGAAAACGGACCCGAACAAGGGGACGTGTGGCGCAACGTGCACCAAGCATCAAGGACTATAAATATCGGTAAAAATCTAATTTTTTGGAAGAAATATATTCTAAAATCAGTGTGTAAATGTGTGAGGAAGAGAGTAGAATAAAAAAAGAAAAAGTGAGATTTCAAAACTTCTTGCTACGATCTACGAAACTCCATCGCTCGAATCAACTCGAGACAAGAATCAAAGTCGATCTCCTCGATGAGGGCTATGCTTACGTACCAAAAATGAAGGATTTCATCAAAGATCTAAATAAGAGATTTTGAAAAATCAAGAGTTTTGAGTTGTGGTTTGTGTTCTTGAAGGTTCTACCCTTCATTTTATGCTTCAAGAGGTAGGGTTTCCTCCTGCTTTGATTTATTTCCATCCTATGGTGTCCATAGAAAAGGGTTTGGTGTGTAGAAATGACTTTAATCAATTTCTAGCTTGGGTTTGATGTATTGAAGTTACTTGTATAATTTCTTGGACTTTGGTATTGGTGGGCATATTATGTGTTTATATTGTGCCTTTTTGAATAAGGTGTGTTATTAACATATATTATGTAATAACATGCTTATGTTTGGTTGTTAAGTATAAAATATTGATATATGTTCATTGATATATTGTCATTGTTATGGTTAAAGGTAATTATATGCACATGATATAATTTACCTTGGTATATTGATATACGATTAAATTACTCATTTGGTATTCATTGCATCTTGGGTATGGTATTGACATCAAATTCATGGGCATAAAGCATGAGTGTAGTTGTGGGTGCATGGTTGATCAAACACCATCCTTGGTGTTTGATAAGTGGACTCAGGAAGGTTGGATCGAAGATCCGGCTGAGTTGCATGATTGCATGAAAAACTTGTGTCGAGTATAGCTAGAAGGGCTAGATTCTTCTATGGGTGCAAGACCCAGCTACTTGGTTCATACACTCCCCTGAGGTGAAATTCCAAAAAAATATAATGGTGTACGGAACTGGAGGTATAATACCAAAATCTGTTGCCCAATAAAGACAAAAGATTTTATTTTATAAAACATACTCATTTAATATGTAACATTCAACAATGACTTGGTTTTATAAACACATAACTTTTATTTCAAACAATCATTGGATGTATTTCATCAATGACAAATGTATTACACATGTGTGTTGCATTATGTTGTGGAGTCGGTGGGGACTCAGGTTAAAGTGCATGAGTGAGTATCATCTTATATCATGACATGATATGGTAGAATTTTGATCTTGAATTATATGTTCTTGTTCGGAATGGATAATGGTTGTTGATTGTTGCATGTGCACATTTCATATGTATTTAGGTTGGAGAGTAGGCTTTGTAGGAGATTCTTTGTTGAGTGTAGCTCACCCTATACGGGAAAACATTTCAGATGGGGGATACGCGTCGTTGGACGATGCCTATTCGGGGCCCGAGTGCGAAGAAAAGCCGACTTGTGGCTTTTAGACCCTTTTTGTAAAACTTTG
>CM042190.1:19477884-19496174 GCA_023539305.1 Ilex asprella | reverse complement strand
GAAGAAAAGCCGACTTGTGGCTTTTAGACCCTTTTTGTAAAACTTTGCAAAGTTAGTTTTTGAGCATGCAATATATGTAAAAGAATTATAACTTTGAACTTGTATTAACTATGTTTAATGCATAAAATCATGATGTGGGAGTATGAATTGATGTACATTGGACCTTGGATGGGTCATGTGATTAAATGTTGTTATATGAGTATGAATAAATGGACCCGGTGTGGTCAATGTTATATATTGGACCTCGGATGGGTCATGTGATTGTATGATGGACAAGTTGTGTTTTAGGTAGAGCTCTCCGTATAAAGGAAACTCAACCCGAATTTTGTTAAATTATGGATCCCGATAAATGGGACATGACGTGTGATATCAAGTTACATGGTTCCATGAGTATTTTTGTGAACTGGTGGGTGATCAACAGGTTGACAAAGGACCACCGGTTTTTTATGCGTCACACTTTGTGCACCATCAATTTGTTTCCATATGGTAGAGTATTCATTTTGATATTCGGAATCATAAAAATTAAGGAAGTTGTTGGAACTTAAATAACATGAAGTGTAGATTCTAATGATATTCTGTAAGGAATAAGTCACGATTATCTATAATAGCATCACAATCACCCAATTGATAACTCTTTGCCAAAATAAGGAATTTACACATTGGATATATATATTACAAAAAAATGATTTTAAATATTTGCACAATAAGGCGTAACACCCCAGCTATTTTCTAATAGTTTTTAAATATAATCATATAATTTTGTAATATGTATACAGTGGGGCCCCAAGCAAGTAAAGTGCCACAGGAACTTGACAAAATGACCCTATAATTCCAAGAGAATGAGTGATTTCCTATCTTTTGATTAAAAAAGTAGCACACACCAGGGAAAACAACTTTGTAGTAAAAACATAGTGGTAACACGATGTACAACTACTAAGGTCGCTTTGAACAGAATCCCCTATAAATGGAAACAAAAAATCTAAATGTCAAAGTTTTAAAATTCCTTAATCCCATTAGTAGTCGACTACACAAACAGAGCTTTTTACCATATCCATGTCTGTCAGGATCTTATTTCCTCAAACCAATCACTGTTAAACTTATTTTTCAAATTCAATTTTTTTTCAAAACGTCATTTTAAATGATATTTTTAAAGTTGAAAATTTTAGATATGTTAACTAATAAAATGTTATTTTGAATGATGCTTTGAAAGATGTCATTCTAAATGACGCCTTATAAAAGCTATTTCTAAACGGTTTCTTTGACAGTGACTACTCCCAAAGACTGTATGTCAAACGTTATTTCATCATTCAAAATAACATCTTTAAAAACGCCATTTGAAATTATTATTCATAGAACAATTAGGGAAAAAATCCCAACTCACTCCTTCACCCTTAGATTTCTTCAAACTCCTCTCCACCGGTAATTGATTCTGAAGCCTAACTCCGACGTGGATGCTGCCTCACTCCAAGAACTCCAACTGAACTCAGATGACTGTAGGTACTATCTCTCTCTCTAGATTCATAATCCATTCTGAACCTAAATCAATGTAACATTCCCCTTTCTACAATCCACCCAAACCTCCCTGAATCCACCCAAACCCAAATCACCAGATTTTCCTTCTCCCTCTATCTCGATCTCTGTTTATATGTGTGTCTATATATATACCCCAATATCACACAACATACATAACACTTCCCCCGAGCTCCCCTTCCATGTGTGTAACCCACCCCCAGAACACACACACACACACACACACTTCCCTCTTTGGGCCTTCAAAGCTTCTATTGATGGATTTGTTCACAGTTGGCCAGTAATTAGTATTGATGCCACCTTTGTAAATGGAAAGAATAAGCATAAAATTTTGATTGCAATAGGTGTTAATACCCAAAAATATTTTTTCCTCTTTCATTTGCATTTGTAGATGATGAGAGTCATGATAATTGAGGTTGATTTCTATATCAGCTCTAGGATGTTGTTGGGCCGAATAGACAAGGTCTTTATTTACTATCAGATCGATATAAAGGTATAATCTCAAAGGTGAAACAATTCTAGCTAGAATGATCCACACGCTTATCACCGGCTCTGCCTTAGGCATGTACAGAGCAATTTCAATACTACCTTCAGAGATACGTACCTAAAGGATCAAATGTGGAGGGCTAGGTGTGCACATCAGATTCACAAGTTTAATGTAATAATCGAAAATACTTTAGGTACTGCATCCTATCACTGCATGTGTGAAATTCATATTTGAGCAATGCTATTGGGACCTAATTTGCTGACCTAATTCACTATAACCTTTGGATTGGCTGTGGGGACCATCAAGCATTGGAATTTGGTGTTGATCCAATGGTTTTACTACAGCCACGTCATTATTTCAACAAATTAGGTCAGTATTTTAAATTCAAATAGTATTACTCTTCATATTTTATCGATTTGTAAAATACTTATATGAATGACGTGCGCGTGCACTTCGTTACAATGATAATGGTACGGACTTGTCAAATCATGCAATCAAATTTAAGCGTCCTAACTAGACAAAAGCAGGAATGTGTAATGCTATACCATTTCACATGCAATGAGAACTAGCCAAGGTGGTGACAATGAACGGTAATACACCTGTTGTCTGTATCAATCAGAATTAGTGCACTTGTGGGAAGTTTGTCATTTATCGAATGCCATGTTCTCATGTAATGGCTACTTGTTCTCATTACAACTTGATCATCACACATATGATATTTAGGAGAGCATTGATTGTTTACCCATTACATTGTAGAAAATCTGAGGTCCCACTTTATCGAGTTACCATCACTAACCTGGGGGTTATTCAACATTTACACACAGTTGAATTTTATGAGGCCTATTGACTTAGATATATCTAGCTAGATTGGTGCACTTGTTGAGCGGTGGTGCATTGAGACACACACATTTCATCTGCTAGTTGGTGAGTCCACAATCACACTTCAGGACACAACTGTATTACTCGGCCAACCATTCGATAGAAATCCAGTATGGGGCATGGATATCATTCATGACTTACATCAATGGCGTTTCATTTGCACTAATTTTCTCGGGTTCACACCAGGAGAGGGAGTCATAGATAAGTCCCAATTGAGGCTTAGTGCATTGATCGAGCATTTGGGGCATGTGATCCCAGCAGATGCGATTGATCATTTCGTCGTCTATTACGCTTGAGCCTACATGTTGTTGTTGATTGGGGTTTTTGTTAGGGGAAAAGTCGTCGAGTAGGGTTAAGCCGATGTTCTTACCATTGCTTGCGAACCTGATGTCGTTGAGATTTTTAGTTGGGATAGTGAAGCCCTAGCATGGTTGTATCGCGGGATGTGTCTTACTACAAGGCATGATACAAAGGACATTAGTAGTCCACTTATTCTAATTCAGGTAATGGCTTGCACTATACTATCTTCTTACATATTTTCCGATAATTTTATCAATTTACAAACATTAAATTTTGTATGTGATTGTGGGCATAGGAACGTTTATCGCACATTGTTCCAGAGCATCTGATCCTATGCTAGAGGGCAACCCTTGGTCTAGTTGAATTTAATGGCCATGAGGATGTTCCACCTGCACATGATGCTTGTGATGGACTAGGAGATGCTAGAGCTGGAGCCCATGTACATTATCATGGACATGATGTCCCACATAATGATGATGAAGTACATGATAGTCTTCTTGTGTGAAGGTGGGTAATACAATCAATCATTAAATAAGAATTCTATGTATTATTATTTGAATGTTGGCTATTTTATATTTTTTACACTTTACAGATGAGATGTGACATTTTCGAATCAGCACACTCTGACCCTTGTATTAAGTCATTACTAGGACCAACTTAACCAAATGAGAGATGATCAGGTATATCATCTTAGTTATAACAACATAGTTTGAAACTTTGCTAATTACATGGATGATAGGTTTGAAACTTTGTTGATGTTTGGTTTGATGGTTGTGTGTTGTTGGTATGAATGATTGCTATGACATGAATGTTCCATGAATTTGTGGATGTTGGTAGAATGGTTGTTTGTTGTGAGTAGATAATGAATTAGGACTATTGTATATAGGTTAAAATTTTGGCAAGGTCCAATTTATAGGGGAAAATTGGCCAATTTTTTTAAAATATTTATAAATTCATAAACTTGTTTTCATCTTTGGTTTTGTAAATGATATGGGAGCCATATATTATTGAGATCATGAGTCTCCTACCTGTTTGTTGCATTGTTGGGAAAGATATTTGACGCACATGATCTCCACTGATTTGTTTCGATGTTATAGAGTGGCATTTTTTCGATCATGTTAGGCAACAGTTTGGTCTAGTGCAATGCATACCAGAGGCTTGTGAAACTAATAGGGCGCTACATGGTGTCAATCGTCGTAAGAGGTTAGGTCGGGATTGGATTTTTTTTCATCAGGTGTACGTAGACATATGGGCCCATTGTCGGGATTGTCATGTTACAAGAGACATCACAATTGCATCGATGGATCCCAGTGATGCATATATGGTATGGCATCGACGCATCACTCGTCGGCTGGTCAGTCCATCAATTGGTAAGTCTTTTGTTGGTTTTCAGCCTATCAGAAGTGATGAGCTCGAATTTGACTGGGCCACACTCAATTTAGATAAACCAAGAAATCCCAAAGAAAAGTCCAATCGAAGCTGGGTCGACCCATCAAGAGGAAGCCTAAGGCATCAAAGAGGAGCCTAAGTCATCTAGAAGAGCCTAAGTCCAAGGAGACACCCTCAAGGGGTTGCCGCCCAAGGGGTCACCCAAGAGGGTGCCGCCCAGTTGGTCCTCTTGCCTCTCCTTCGTCCTCTTTACCTTGGTACTCCAATCCAAGTCCAAGTCACACCAACTCAAGACAAGTCCAAGCTCAAGACGAGGATCAGGTCTAATCCAGTTGAGAGTCCTCCTCCGAAAGAATAGGAGCAGGAGGGAGAAAATATTGGGATAGGCGCAGAGATCTCCCACCATAACTACACTTACCAAAATAGTAGAAGTCTTCTCTTTCACGTTACCACCTCACCGCCTCATCACACCTATATATGTAAGCCCTCTCAACATTAAGGGCACTCCTTTGAATCCTTTACACATACTACACCTTCCTACACACATTGCTCTCTCTTTCTCTCTCTCTCTCTTTGAAGCACTGTAATACTCCCGGAGGAACTCTCCGGTAACCATTGTTCATTAATAAAATGTCAGGTCACCGCTTCTATTTCCGAGAGTGGACGTAGGTCATCCGAGATCGAACCACTAAAAATATTTGTGTTCACTTTATATTTACTGTTTTGCCATTGATCTGCTATTGATTGTTTATTTACTGTTCATTGATCACACTCTTACACATTCTTGATTGTTGATCTTGCACGAAGACCGATTTGTGCATCATCAGGAAGCATCATAGAGCTACTAGTAAGTTGTTCTTACATGATTTACTATTATATTCAAAATAGGCATTAAATGTGTTATTTCACTATAATAAATATTTTTTTAGTTTTTTATAAAAAGAGACTCACAAAGATGTACAGTTGTAGATGTTACCTTTTGTACACCTCCAACTGCACTGGCACCATTGCATTCTATATATCCCCCAATAGTGTCAACAATTGTGACACCAATAGTTACATTGACACACCTTCCGTCTCATGCAACAATGAGATCATCGTACACATCACAGACGACACCTTCTATTGAGCATCATTTACCAGATCCTATGTCACATGGGGTTGACACAAGATGCTACACTTCTAGGCAGAGGTCATGTGAGAGTCGGGCCAAGACTTTCAGGCATACGACAAGATCAGGGCCAAGGTAGGGGTCATGGACATCATCCACATCATAGCGATGATGTCGATGTATCACATGTGACATGGGATGGACCACACTAGACTGAGCATGAGTATCGGTGATAGTGGAAGTGACGTAGGTGACCAACTCCATGTGGCACTTAGTTTTCTTGTCGTATTTTTTCAATTTTATTGTATAGATTTTCAATTTTTAAATGATTTCATATAAGAATTTTGTAAATTTTAATTGCAGTGTTTACCCATATTGTCACATAGAAAATCAATATTACAGACAACACATTTAAATCAACTTCAACATAATTTATTTTGAGAAAAACAATTAACACTAACTTTCTAACAATACATTTAATAGAACAACATAAAGTAAACACAACAATGACAATATTCTTCAGATTTTACAACACAATAGTAATATATCATGTTTCATGCGTTTACATCTTTATCAGATATCTCGACATTAAAAATACATCCAATTTTTCCACTTAAAAGTAAACTTATACGTGTTTCTTCTATCAACCCTTCTTTAGCACGGTCTCGTGAGATGTGATGGAGGTTGTACCGAATTAAACGGATTGTCATGTGATTGATCTTAGTTCAAAAATGAAACAATGCTCGCTCCAAATCTTGAGTAATGACAACTGGTATATCAATGAGAATTTGTCGAAGCCTTCGTATATTGCAAGTTCGCATATTTGCACTTAGATTTTTCCTTTTCGTCAAATGGTATTGCAATTTGATCCTCATGGTGCTTATGGTCCTTCTTAAATAACGTAAACGAGGGTTCAATGGATAGAATGACTCATTCTCTAACTCCCAATGTTGACCCAAACTTTGAAATATTGTTCTCAGACTATAATTCAGGGTTCGAGATCAATTGTGTACAATAAGTCGTTTATACACGTTGAATAAATGGACCCAAAGAATTAACGAAACGACAAACCACTGTTGCACTTACATGACTTTTCAGTAAAGCATGTGATGAAGTAACCTGTCACTGAATCAATAAAATTACTGATGAAATTGATGATGAACCATGTGTTGTAGTGAATACACACAATTGACAACATTGTGTGAGTATGTACTAATGCGATTTTCAGCAAATCATGTGCTTAAGTGACAAAACCCTAATTTTTCATGGATACTAACATAGACTGACCTTGTCCTTCATTTATTGTCATAACACGACTTTAATACTATCAAGTGATTTTGATATTTTGTACAGTAGTCTCGTCCACTTAAATTACTCAACTATTGATACAAAAAACACTGATAAAAAAATTATAGCCTTCTAAATCATTCTACTATGTTAGTGTTTGAATTGATGCAACATTGTGGCGCGACATGACCACACACCAGTTTTTCAATAACTCCGTTTTTTCAGTAGCACAATGTTTGAATTGAATCAACTTTTCTATTACCCATGTGCTGAAGTGACAAAACCTCAATAGTGTATTATCAGGGTTTTAAATCACTATATAAACACCTTATGCGTGGTTGATATGACATGCATTAAACATTATGACTACATCCAGAGGATCCACAGTCTATGACAATTGTAGACGTGAACGAATCTGGTTGTTACAAAAGCAAAATGATGATTACAAGAGTGAGAGATTTTTCAATCCAAAAGAGTATTATGCAGGAGTACGGTGAGAGTAGGCAATTCATGCTAATGAATTAGATGCATTATGCACACAACTAAGAGAACTTGGCATATCGGTGCTACATAGACGTTCACTAATAATGCAACAAAAGAATGGAGAAGAGTACAATTCAGTAGTTAAATATGTTTGAAGAG
Organism: Ilex asprella; assembly: GCA_023539305.1. Lineage (NCBI taxonomy): Eukaryota > Viridiplantae > Streptophyta > Magnoliopsida > Aquifoliales > Aquifoliaceae > Ilex > Ilex asprella. The sequence goes on along the minus strand of CM042190.1, from coordinate 19,488,549 downwards.
AGAATAACATAATGATGATCTGTAGGTGTTGATATTATATGCTCCAACTAGCAACATACATGGTGAGAACTGCATATAGACGAGATTTGACACCAGTTTGGCAAAATATTGTATTGTCTAATGAACAATACCTATCAGATGATTATATGTCAGATGAAGATTGACAATTGTACTCAATGTCCAAATGCTGGTTTCAATCTCATATCTTGGTAAGTGATAATCATTGTTAAGTTATCTCATAGCTTTATCAGTATAGTCAATATATTGTCATATCACCACTTTGTTAGTATCAAGTCATGTCAGTGATTTATCAGTGTATTGTTATGTCATTATTTTATCAGTATCAAATAATGTTATTACGTTATCAATGTCTATTTATGTCACAACTTGACAGTGTGATGTCATTTGAATTTTGTATATAATTTCATTGTAATTTTAAAATGAACAATTAAACCTATATAAACCATCATTCATAATTGTATACATCATAGAATCAAATAAGCACTCTAGCCTAACCACCAAAGGTTCTTCATCACGCAATAAATAACATACTTTATCTTCATCCAATGAACTTCAACACTCGACTAGCCAAGTAGCATCATGGAACATATTTCCTTCTATTGGATCCTATACTAATTTTGGTTGTGTAACATGGTATGGACAAAAGCGTGAGTTTGGCAACGAGCCTATTGACACTAATCACTCATTTGGGTACATTGGACACGTAATTGTTGGGTCGGTGACCTACTATCCGCCTTCGGGTGCTCATCTCGTACTCACATTAAGATGGCGAGAGTTATATGACAAACGTTACGAGTTTGAAGTATATTTTTGTTAGCATGGACTAGCAGTACATAAGACACGTTCAGCTGATATATACAATCCAAATAACTCAAATAACAATGATGAAATCATAATAAAGCTTGAACGTGAAAATGATTAGATGCACCATTGGCTTGATTGTTTGCATGCAATCGAGTAAGCAAAAATTGAACATTTCGATCCTGTTTATGCCGAGATTGAAATTTTAGAGGATCCGTTACTTGTTTTCGATCTTGAACTTTCTAATATTTTGGATTTAAGTGATGATGTGTCAAACACTTTTATTCCATTAAGTTTATATGTATGTGATCAACCTCTATGTTGTTATGAACATCAACCACATTATTGACCAACTATTTTTTATACAATCTCATGTAATAAATTTATTTATTTTTAATGGTTAAGTATCATTTTTCATAAGTTGCATTTTTGGGTATGTTCATGGAGAAGCATTGTTTTGAGGAAGAGAAAGTGTGGTTTTATATTATAGAGAAGTGGCTTTTTGTAATTTTGTTGGCAAAACATTGCATTGTTCAATATACTTTGAAGCATTGTTTTGGAATTAAACAATTTTTTCTACTTTAAAAAAATTGGAAATATGATGAAATTTGATATCACAAAAAAAAAAAACGTCATTAGAAATAACAATTTAAAAGGTGTCATTCGAAATGACGAATTTACTAACCTAACACCATTAGATTATCATTTACATTAGCTTTTTAAAGGCATCATTCTAAATGACGTCTTTAAATGTGTTATTTCAAATTACATTTTATGTATAAATATATCTCATGCTTTCAGAAAATTCTCAAGGCTCAAAACTTCATTTGAAATGACATTTTTTACCATGAAGGCATTAGTTTAAATGACATTTTTAAGAAGCTACTGAATTCAAAAAAATAAGTTTAAAAATAATTGATTGAAAAAACTAAGATCCTAACAAGCATGGATATAATAAGAAACTCACACAAACGGTGTAATGATTGCTACGCTACTATTTTTGGCATGGACATGGTCAAGTGCTTCATTCACCTAGGGAAATAGAAATTGATCTAATTTATTGTTATAATGATATATTATTTATTAAAATCTAACTTGATGAGCCTAGATTTAACTAGGTCAGGCACAATTAATGAGCTAGGCTCAAATCAAGTAAAAGGCAGGTCAAGCCCAGTTTATGGATTTAGTACAATCCAGAGTTCAAGGAGTCTAGAAGGATTCAAGCACGTGGGGAGAAATTATCGGGATACTCACTCCTCGAAGATCAAGACAATTTTTAATTGTACTTACCTTTTGTAACTCCTCGAATATATAGTTCTTTTACTCTAACGTTACCGCCTCAACTAAGACTCTGTGTCTATAAATTGTAAGCTCTCTCTACATGAAAAGACACCTCTGTACACACCGTACACATATGTTTTCTCTCTCCTAGCTATTGTACCCCTCCCAAGGCTAACCATTGTTCTCTCTCTCGTTCACCTTACTTAGTCAATGAAAAATCCCCCGACCACCATTGTCGTTTCTTGGAGTGGAGTAGGTCACCCAAACTGAATCACTATATATCTACGTGTTGACCCAATATTTATATTATTGTCATTGAATGCTCTATTAATTGTCCATTAATTATACTTTATCACACACTCGACTGTTGATCTTGCATAATACTATTTTGTGCATCATCAGTTTGGTGTCGACTGTGAAAATCGATTAAGTTTTCTACTACCTTACTACTCTATGTCAAATACATGGCGATCACGACTAGGTCGATGAGTCAACAACCGAGGGACAAAACCCTCGGGCAGAGCTAGGGCGCCCCTCGCATGAGAGTCCCGGGAGTCTACATCGCCATAGGAGTCCCGAGATTCTACACCACCACGGGAATCCCGAGAGTCTACACCTCCATGAAAGCCCTGAGAGTCTACACTGCCATGGGAGTCTCAGGAGTCTACACTGCCATGGGAGTCCCGAGAATCTACATTGCCACAGGAATCCTGGGAGTCTACACCGCCACGGGAGTCCACATAGCCATGGAAGTCTCGGGAGTCTACACTGTCAAGAGTCCTTGGGAGTCTACACCACCATGGGAATCTCGAGATTCTACATCACCACAGGAGTCCCAAAGTCTACACTGCCACAAGAGTCTACACCACCATAAGAATCATGAAAGTCTACACCACCACGGGTGTCCCGGGAGTCTACGCCGCCACAGGAGTCCCGAGAGTCTACACCGCCACAAGAGTCCCAGGAGTGTACACTACCACAGGAATCTCGAGAGTCTACACCGCCACGAGAATCCCAAGAGTCTACACCGCCATAAGAGTCCTGGGAGTCTACATTACCACAAGAATCCCAGGAAGATGTATCACGTTTCCTTACGCTCGTCTGCTTAGTGCGTAATGCCTTCACCCACCATAAGGCAAGTCCAGACACTATCCCGAGAAAGTCCTATGTCTCAAAGACAGCTCCACAGGCCTCGGGTCACCACACTCTGAGACTAGAGGTGCCTGACTCCTTTGTGCCTACTTCACGGGAGTCTTCGCACCCTCACTACCATCTACTGTATCATGTTAGAGACTATACATGGATGAGTCCTCCACCAGCGAGGACGGCGCAAGACTAGTGTTGATCAGACCCCATGGCACTTCACTCAAGTACGTTGTCTCCCTCCACTTAGCAACATCTAACAACCAAGCTGAATATGAGGCCCTCAAATCAAGATTGAAGCTCGCATTGGATATGGAGGCCCTCTACCTAACAGCCTACAATGACTCACAGTTAATAGTCAACCAGGTAAAAGGAGGGCTCCCCTTGACGTTTGTATCCAACCCCTCAGAGCCTAGGCACTCGTGTTAATCAACGCCCCAACACCAATGCCAACACCTGCCAGTCAGTGCCAGCACCCTAGCCTGCATCGCATATGGCCATTACCCAGTGGTGTCACCAATCCACTACCAATGGCGTCGCCCTCTGCCTCTAGCCATAGGGTCGCTTAGTTGGCCCATTATGTCTCCTCTTGTCGCCCACATCTTTGCCACCACCACATCAATACCCAACATTCCTTAATTTTTGTGCCCAACGGCACCCAGCGCCCCTCGACGTCTTTGCCCAACAGCGCCCACGTTTCAATCTCTAGCTTAGCAACTCTCATGAGAGTAGCCAAAAGCTTGGTCTATCTCTACTCTGCTATCAGGCAAACAACCTATATCTCTAGCATTGTGGCTCTTGCAAGAGTCATCAAAAGCTTGGCCTCTCTCTCCATCTGCTCTCACGCAGACAAACTATATCTCCAACATAGCGGCTCTCACGAGAGTCACCAAAGCTTTGCCTATCTTTTCTTTGCTCTTAAGTAGGCAGCATATATCTCCAACTTAGCTGCTCTCGCAAGAGTCACCAAAAGTTTGGCCTATCTCTGCATCTACTCTCACGTAGATAACCTATATCTCCAACTAAACTTTTCTCCTGAGTGTCGCCAAAAGCTTGACCTATCTCTACTCTGCTCTCACGCAAGCAACTTATATCTCCATCTTAATGGCTCTCACGAGAGTCGCCAAAAGTTTGATCTATCTCTGCTATACTCTTAAACATGCAAACTATATCTCTAGCTTAGCGGCTCTCATTTGAGTCGTCAAATGCTAGGCCTATCTCTGCTCTACTCTCACGCGGGCAGCCTATATCTCTAGCTTAGCGGCTCTCACAAGAGTCGCCAAAAGCTTGGCCTATCTCTGCTCTACTCTTAAATAGGCAGCTTTTATCTCCAACTTAACAGCTTTTACAAGAGTTGTCAAAATCTTGCCCTATCTTTGCTTTACTCTCAAGGAGGCAGCCTATATCTCCAGGTTAGTAGCTCTCACGAGAGTCGACAAAGGCTTGGCTGATCTCTACTCTACTCTACTCTCTTGCGGCCAGCCTATATCTTCAGCTTAGCGGCTCTTTCATGAGTCGTCAAAAGCTTGACATATCTCTGTTCTGCTCTCAATTAGGCAGCCTATATCTCCAACTTAGCAACTCTCACGAGAGTCACCAAAAACTTGGTTTATCTCTAATTCGCTCTTAAACAGACAACTTATATCTCCAACTTAGATGCTTTCACGCGAGCCGCCAAAAACTTGGCCTATCTCTGCTCCGCTCTTAAGCAAGCCATCTATGTCTCTAGCTTAGTGACTCTTTCGCGAGTCGCCTAAAACTTGGCATATCTCTGCTCCACTCTCAAGCAAGCAGCCTGTGTCTCCAGTTTAGCAACTCTTTCGCGAGTCGTCAAAAGCTTGGTCTATATCTACTCCGTTCTCAAGCAAATAATTGATATCTCCATCTTAATGACTCTCTCTCTCTCTCTCGAGTCGCTAAAAACTTGGGCTATCTTTGCTCCACTCTCAAGAAAATAGTATATCTCTCTAACTTAGAGGCTCTCTCACGAGTTGCCAAAAGCTTGGCCTATCTCTATTCCGCTCTCAAGCAGACAACTTTGGTCTTCAGCTTAATGGCTCTCTTACGAGTCGCCAAAAGCTTGATCTATTTCTGTTTTACTCTCAAGTGGCCTATCTCTACTCCGCTCTCAAGCAGACAACCTTTGTCTTCAGCTTAACGGCTCTTTTACGAATCGCCAAAAGTTTGACCTATCTTTATTTTACTCTCAAGTAGGCAGCCTATATCTCCATCTTAGCGGCTCTCATGAGAGTCGCCAAAGCTTGGTCTATCTCAACTCCGCTCTCAAACAAGCAGCCTATGTCTCCAGCTTAGTTTTTCTCTCGCAAGTTGCCAAAAATTTGGTATATCTCTGCTCTCAAGAAGACAGCTTGTGCCAACAGCTTAGTGGCTCTCATGAGAGTCACCACAAGCTCGGCCTAACTCAGCCTGTGCTTATACACAAACAACCTTGTTCTCTAGAAGCTCGGCCTTGAGAGTTGTTACTCTCTTATGAGCCAACATCAACTGCAACTTGGTGCCCAAGTCTCTCTTCCACCAAAGCTCTCGACACCTCGTTGAGTTTGAGCGTTCTCAAAAGTACGAAAAAGCCGTAGCCATTTGCAAATTTTTAAAGCTAGAATGTCAGCATGACCAATACAGAAAAGAGGGTTCCATATAACAGCGGGGCACCAGCAAATTTTTAAAGCTAGAATGTCAACATGACCAATACATAAGAGAGGGTTCCACATAACAGCGGGGTACCATAACAAATTCCTCTATCTCGGTATCGATGATATCCTCAAGACCCCGAGAGTTGACGTCCAAGGGTGTCACAAACCTCCAAAGCCTTTCTTTAGCCAAAATTCACATCTTACAGCAGGGACATAAGGCTATTGCTAGAAACAAGGTAATTGTGTGAAGCGTTGGGGCATCAAACCAGTTCTTTTAAGAAACAACAAGATTGTCAACCCTCAGCTAGGATGAACTGGGGGTATCAGATCTCATCCCTTCTAGGAGGAGGGGAAGTCACCATCCTAGTGACGTAGAGAGCCTTCGTCGTTAATCCATTAGCTACAGGATCACTTGTGAAAGAGAGAATTTTCATAAACTAAAGATATTATCAATTTGTCTAGGTCCTCCATGGTGTTGCACGTGGCACCGCCCAGTCTTATGTTTTCCCTAGTGTTAGCCAGGTTCATACCCTTGGCACCACTCGCCAAAGCATCTCCATCTCCACATGTCAAAGTGTCCGTTCTTCTCTTCATCCTCTCTCCAACAATGGCATTACCAAATAGAAAAATAAGCTTCAAAAATGCCATGAATGGAAAGCTAAAGAAGCCACCATATGGAACAAGATATTTGTTCTACCTAAAGGAATGAGCTCACTCATACCCTCAACCCCCAATCTCTACTAGGGCTTGGGGTATAGGGACAAATGACGAGCCTAGATTTTAATTGGGACAGTCCAAATTAATGAGCTAGGCCCAAATTAGCTACAAGGCGGGTCAAGCCCAATTTATGGATTAGGCCCAGTCTAGAGTTCAAGGAGTCCAGAAGAATTAGAGCACGTGGGGAGCAACTATCAGGATACTCACTCCTCGAAGATCAAAACAACCTTAATTGTACTTACCTTTTGTAGCTCTCCGAATATCTAATACATTTACCCTCACATCACCACCTCAACTAAGACTCTGTGTCTATAAATTATAAGTTCTCTCTACATGAAACGACATCTCTCTACACACTCCACACATAATTTTTGTCTCTCTTAGCTATTGTATTCCTCTCGGGGCTAACCATTGTTCTCTATCTCGTTCACCTTAATCAATAAAATATCACCCCGCCACCGTTATCGTTTCCCTGAATAGAGTATGTCACCCGGATTGAACCACTATATATATATGTATTGATCTGATATTTACATTATTGTTATTAATTGTTCTATTAATTATCCATTAATTATATTTTATCACACACTCGACTATTGATCTTGTATAAAACTATTTTGTGCATCATCGTAAGTCATTATACAAAAGAGTAATGCTTTGTATCCCAAATTTATATCTCAAATGTGCATTCCAAATCAATGGGAACTATTAGATGAGTGGGTCCCAATGAAAAAAATTGATGTGACTCACTTATCCAATAATTCTAATTGATTTGAGATTTATATTTGGAATACAAATTTAAAATATATAGCATTAGTCTATACAAAAATGGTGTAACATCTAGGTCTCTCTCATGGCACCGAGTTGTTGGCAACTTAAAAGTACATTTGTTGGTCAAGAATGCATGGGTAGGGGCAATGCATGGGTAGGGGTGCCCAATTGATAACTCAAAACATTCTGTGAACTTGTAGTGCAAAGAAAATGGCCAAAGAAGCAGAGGGGGAGATTAGTCAATGCATTTTCTTCCGGAGCAATGCCTTTGCAAAAATCATATCCAGACATGAAAACAGCAAACCATCTCACTCACCGTCTCTTTCATTCAATCCATGACAGTCAACACCCCATATATGATCTGATGATACTGAAACCTGAAACCAAAGTGATCTTCCTCATTCAATGAGATTTTAACTACTCCCCCAGCCCCCCCCCCCTCCCTCTCTCTCTCTCTCACACACACACACACACACACTTATTTTTTACCTGTGCACTGAGACACAATCGTTTACCAATACAAAAAAGAGACAGGATCCTTTCACTTTCACACAGCTACAATAACCAAGCAACAACAGTGGAAAAGAAACAAGAGTAGCCCAAAGGTCCTTTCCTTTCCCTTCTGAAGCTCAGTACTCTCATTTTTCGTTTTCCTCTTCTCGACTTGTTCCTTTCACTGCTCTGCGGCCTCTGCCTTCTCGTAGTGAACACTTCTCTTTCTTTAATTGAGGCCAGTTCCACCCACCTCTTTATTTTTTGTTCATCCTCCTATTTCTTAAAATCCGCACAACCAATGAACAATTTAACTTGATCCAAAGCTCTCTCTCTCTCTCTCTCTCTCTCTCTCTCTCTCTCTCTCTGCTTAACTGGTTTGCTTATGGTTGGGGAAGGTTAAAGTGGCAGTGCCGCAATAAGGTTCCCAACTTTGTCTTTGGACCATTTGTAGCTGTTCATGGGGAGATGAAATGCCTCCATGACCATGAATTCACTCAACTCATTTATTTTCTCTACTGCTACCATAGTTATTACACTTCTTCATCTTCTCTCTCCTCCTGCCGCTTGCTACACGCAAAAACAGCCTTCAGATACTACCCAGGTCAGGCCCCTCTCTCTCCCCTCTCCCTCTCCCTCTCCTCTCGAGTATCGGAGTATGACTTATTTCTATATTTTCTCTCTCTAATACACACACATAAACATGTATTGTGGATGACTTTTTTTGACATTTGAATTGGGTGCAATTGGATGTGTTGTGTAGGGTTTGCTAGTTGACGAGAAAACCAGGTTGGGTTCAACGCCACCAAGTTGTCACAACAAGTGCAACCAGTGCCACCCATGCATGGCGGTGCAAGAGCCAACCCTACCGAGTCACCACCCAGTGCAACCGGGTCCTAGACTCTCTATACCCAATGATTACTATGACTCATCACCACCTTCAAGCAACAAGTACTCCAATTACAAGCCACTGGGCTGGAAATGCAGGTGTGGTGATCACTTCTACAACCCTTAGGAGAAAAACCCTTGAAGAAGATTAATCTCAGGTTAATATTATATATGTTGATGAACTTCAATTTTCGGCTTTCAATTTTAAGCTTTATTCTTATTATACAAATTTTTTATTTAATTTTTGTAGTGGTATATCCAAAAATTGAGACTTATAGGGTTCGTGAGGACTCTTATAGAGACAAGACATATTTAATGGAGGTTAGTAATAGCATTTATGGTGTATAGATAATTGGAATTCACACAGAGATGTACAGACAGAAGCTGTTGCAGACTTTTTCAGTGTGATTTAAATGCTTAGAAAAAAAATCCCAGTGCCAGCCAGCCAGCCATCCATTAGATTCTGATTTTTTTTTTTTTTGATTCTCTCTCGTCGTCCTTTCTTATCCTCTCGGGATTTTCATGGCCCATGAACACATATACATATGCTGTCAATCTTTAATTACTGTAGCAAACCATGTTGAAATGACCAAAAAGTCCTGTACTCTCTTGATGTTATACATTGCTGGGTGAAACCGTGAAACAGTGGAGGGTTGTTTTGGTCTTGTTCTGGGTTCTGATGCTGGTTGTTGACACAAGCAAGCAAAGAAATATTTATCAGAGGAGGAGAGTCACGAAGGCCAGAGGAGGACAAGCATAACAGCGAAGCAGCCCTGCGTGGGATCTTTTCAATAAACCATGTACTACTGAGCCCTATTCCTTGTGAGCATTAGGTAATTTTGTCCCCCTTTGAGTTGGAGCCATATGGCTCCTGCCCCCAACAAGGACTGAATAGTTATAATGTTGTGCAGCGTTAAGCCTCATGACTCATGAGGTTATGCTAATGGTATTGAAATATGTTTGTGAAAATGGTTCCCATCCCCAAAACTTCGTTACTAATCGAAAAAGTTACATTTTGAACTCATCAATTATGGCCCTTCTCACGTTATTCTATAAACTATTGAGTTTCTTACATTGGATTTTCATCTATTTGATTAGTTTCACATTATCCCAAAAACTTTGGATGAAAAATCTTTCGTGACATTAGATTTTAAGATAAAGTGAAATAAAATCATATCATTCGAATATATAGAGACACAAGTTCAAGTCCAACTTGCGACAAATGTAATAGTTGATATGATCTTACACTAATAATTACAATTGAAAATGCAATATTAAAAACATGACAGTTGAGGGGTAGTGAGTAGATGGACATTAGCTGAATGGTCAAAGTATAATTTGTTGTCAATAAAATGTAATTTTCCATTAATAATATAAGAATTATTTCCTAAATCAATAGTTAGTGATACGCTAAATCTTCATATACCAATCTTGCAAAAGAAACTTATTTCATCAATTTTCATCAATTCGGTGAATGATCACGTGTATTTTAAATGTATGTTATCTATATAATAAAGTATAATATAATTTAAATCTCAAAAAAATAAATAAAATAATTTTTATTTTTTATGGTTGAAATCGTTTTAAATTTTAATTTAAAGTTAATCAGACGGTTAATATTAACTCCCCAAATTTAATAGAGAAAATAGGTCCCTAAGGTGTGTTTGATGTGACTTTTCAAAAGTGTTTCAAGAACTTATAATTTTTCATAAATATTTTTTTAAAAAAATTAATGTTTAGAATAGCCCCACAAACATTCCCACGGTTCCACCACCATCACCATTACCACCACCACCACCACCATTACTCTACTACCAACACCCCCACTATCCACACCATCACTACTACCACCACTATCGCCACTGTCGTCGCTGTCGTCGCCACCACCACCCCCCACCCC
>CM042190.1:19456992-19470750 GCA_023539305.1 Ilex asprella | reverse complement strand
AGCTCCCCGTACAAAGGAGACTCTGTCCGAATTTTGTTAAATTATGGACCCCGGTAAATGGGGCATAACGGCGCGATATTGATTTACTCAGTATCCACGGATATTCTACGGGTTGATAAAAAATCAACGGAACCCCGGATTTTGGGGTGTCACAGTCAACATATCGTGTTATGGGCTTGCGTCGGTCGGTAGTGTGAGTGACTTGATTGGTGCCAGTTGGCCATCAGCATCCTTAAGTTGTTGGGAGTGACGGCTTTAGAACCTTTTCGAGTGGGCTTTAGTGTCTTTGGATTCCTTTGATCTTCTTGAGTCCCACTTGATTTATTTACTTTGGGTAGTCCTCTCGAGTGTTAGATATGGGGATTTACCATGACATAGTGCCAAGCGAGCAATTCCTAGCAAAATTTAAAAAGGACTTTGACATAACCGAGAACATCAAGGTGAGAGCTATTTTTAGGGAAGCTAGTGACTTTGAGGACAGTTGGTACAAGTGGCCTAGGGTGGCTGTAGTTGAGGGAGGAATTAGATTCTCAATTCTTAGCTTAGTGAGGGACCTTTTACGTGCAGCGGACCTTCACTTGTCCCAACTTAGCACTAATGCTTTTAGGATCCTTGGGGGGATATGAGGTTAGAAGAGATTCATGACGCCGACTTACCCACTAGTAGGTACTAGATTGCTGCTACTTGAGCCGTCCCCAATTCAGATAATGAGTACTACCTCTTAAGTAGGAAAAACTCTTTGCTTCCTTAAATAGCCTCTTCGTCCAAGGGTTATGAAGATGAGTCCATTATAGTGATGGGCAACTAGGAGTTTGGCCCTGATGTTACTAGTGGCCCTTCATACCCACGTGCCGTTGGTGAGCTAGGTTTGTTACTTTTACCTTCTTATTGCTTACTTAAAAGTTTGGACACTTGTTTCTTAGTTGCACTTATTCTTGTTTTTTGTTTGTTTTCTCAGCTACACTTGACATTCGAAGAATCAAGAAGCATAGCAATTGTGCTATCGTTGACTACTTATTCACCCCTTTACATGATCACGTGTACAGATCTTTTGGTAGGTCGGTGCCGCTACTACTTGACTTTGTCCTAGGGTACGCTTCATTGACTTCCTTCCCTCATAACACCACAACAAAGGCAGCAATCAAGTACTTTAAATCATGATTCTTCTACAGAGCAAGAACTTATGTCAGAGAGACACTTAGGAGGAATAGGATTGGGCTTGACATTGAGGACATGGTCGAGGAACTAGAGGGGTCTAGTGATCGCATCATCGAGGTTATAGCAGGAGTAGGGGAGGAGGCTTGCCTTGCTTAAACCAAGCTAGTGCCTCATTGTTTCATTATTTCTTTGACTTAGCATTTTGTTGTTTTTTCTTTGACATTCCTTGATTACAGGTATATGAGGTGGCTTCCCTTCGATGCAAGGGCTCTAAGATTTGACTATAGGCGAGCTAACTATTCCAAGGAGAAAAGTCAAGCAGTTTCCTTCTGATGCTATTGGGGAGATGACCTCCTGTAAAGTGAAGTCTGTAGCTAGCTGGCTCGAGGTTCTGCATTGACTACTAGTGATGAGATCATCCTTAAGTTTCCTTCAGGTGATCACTCAGTGTTTGAGAATGCTGAGGTAGCCAGAGTGTTAGGTGATTCTACCATTCTTTTGAGAGGTAAGGAGAAGGTGTCAGAAATGAAGCCGATCAGTTTAGTTGACTCAGACAATTAGCTGTCGCTTCAAGTAAATTTTTTTTTTAAGTTTAAATTATATTTTCCCCAAGCTTGAATTGACTCCTAATTGCTTGTGTAGAGTTCCTATATTTCGAGTGAGGAAGCCCATTGTTATGAATAGCTTGTTCAACAAGCTAAGTTAGATAGGACCAAGAATAGAGCAGAGATTACCTCCTTGAAGAAAGAGGTTACTGAGGCTGGTGCCCGAGCTAGTGGGCTCCAAGAGGAGCTTGATACAATCAAGATGGAGAGTTTTGGCCTCGATGAGCAAGTGAATAATAGTTCTTGTGGTCACCACTCTAGGATCCTGGCCATAATCAAAGACAAGTATGTAAGATAGCGGAACAAGATCTTTGGTGATGGTTGGGGAGGAGCAGTTAAGGTAGCTAGTGCTGAAAAATCTTCCTCTATTTGGGTGGAGGTTCCCTGACCTGGGGTTGATCTCTCAACTCCAGATATCAAGGGGAAGTTCCTTGAAGATGGTTACTCCTCTGATGGGGCTGAGACTTAGCTTTATTTCTTTTTTTCAAGTTTAACTTGTATGAACTATCTTTGGATGTTTTAAACTCTTATGTTTATGAACTATTTTTAGATGATGTTGAACTCTTTTTATCTAGTAATGAACTAACCAATCTTATATGCTTGTAAGTGTCTCTTTTGTTATCTTTCTTAAGGGTTTGTTGGGTAACCATTGACCAATCAAATACTATGTTCTAGCAATGGTTTGGCGATTGTAGGGAGACTTACCTTAGGGGTGTTATACCTTTAAGAAAGGAAGAATGACCTGGGAATGCAACCTTAAAAAAAGGCTAGGTAGCCTTAAGGTGTAACCAGGAGGATTTACGGAGAGCTAAGTAGCCTCAAGATACAACCAAGGAGGTTGGTTGAAGGTTAGGTAGCCATAAGGTGCAACCATTAAGGTTGGCAGAGGGTTAAGTAGCCTCGAGATACAACCACAGAGGTTGGCTGAAGGCTAGGTAACCCTAAGGTGCAACCACAGAGGTTAGCTTAAAGAGTGCAGCCACGGGTATTGGCATAAAAAATTCAACTAATCATGGCTTAAGATCCTGTAACCACAGAGGTTGACTTAAAGTGTGCAACCACAGAGGTTGGCTTAAGGAGTGCAACCACGAAGGTTGGCTTAAGGAGTGCAACCACAAAGGTTGGCTTAAGGAATTCAATCATGGAGGTTAGCTTAAGGAGTGTAACCACGAAGGTTGGCTTAATGTCATTCAACCACGGAGGTTGGCTTAAGGATTGCAACCATGGAGATTGGCTTAAGAAGTGCAAAAGTAGAGGAGTACTCAAAGTTGTGAAAGACAAACTTATTTTTCCTAATCAACTAGAAACAAATGCTCTTGAAGACTTATTGGAATGACCAAATGTTGTCGACTAAGGTAAAAGTAAAACTTTCTAAGGTTGATGATGTTCCAAGGTCAACGAATTGGTTTACCATCAAGCTCCTCCAACCAATATAGTCTAGTCCCTACTCGAGTCATGACCTTATCAGGCCTTCCCAATTAGGACTCAGCTTGTCATCGATAGGGTCCTTAGTTTAAGTGAGAACTATATGAATAACCAAGTCTCTGGGTGTAAAGCTCCTTTCTTTGAACTTCTTGTTGTAGGATCTAGCCAACTCCTGCTGATATGCTGCCAGTCGAACCATTGCTTGGTCTCTTTTCTCTTCAATGAGATCTAGGTTGTACTAATGGTTTTGATCATTGTTACCTTTTTCATAGACCTCACATCTGATATTTGGTATACCTACTTCAAGAGGAATGATGGTATCTATGTCGTATGAGAGTGAGAAAGGTGTCTCCTTGGTAGAACACCTTGGTGTTGTTCGGTAAGCCCAAAGCACCATTGGAAGTAGTTCCACCCACCTTCCTTTGGCTGCTTCAAGCTTCTTCTTAATACCATAAAGTATGACCTTGTTTGAAGCTTCATCTTGCCCATTTGATCAATGGAAATTAGGAGAGGAATAATAATTACGGACCCCATACCCCGAACAAAATTCTTTGAAAGTTGAGGTATTAAATTGAGTATCATTGTCGGACATCAAGTCGTAATGAATTCTATACCTTGTGATTATATGCTCCCATACAAACTTCTTAGTATCAAAGTCGTGGATGTTAGAAATGGGCTTAGTCTTAATCCACTTCATGAAAAAATCGATTGTAGTAATGACCCATCTTTGGTTAAATGGAGCCTGAGGAAAGGGGTTTATTTTGTCGAGACTCGATTGAGCAAATGGACAAGGGCTAGTGAGTAGGTTCAAGTCACCTCCTGGCTGTCGAGGTATAGTGGCAAACTTCTAGCACTTGTCACACTTCCTAACATATAGTTGTGCATCCTTCTGCATGTACAACCATCAATACCCTTGGGAGATGGGCCTTAAGGCTAAGCTTCTACCTTTTGCATGGGCATCGCACACCCCTTCATGAATCTCGTAGAGTAGATCTTTCACTTTGTTAGGGTGAACGCATAGCAAGTACGGCCCCAAGAATGACATTATGTAGAGCTTATGATCTTGTGACAACTAGTAGTGGGTTGACTTTGAGACAACGAGGTTTAGCTCCTTCTTATCTTTTGGGAGGGTCCCATTCTTGAGATAATAAACAAGGGGTTCCATCCAAGTTGGTGCTTGCTCCCAGAAATTGGCCTCTATTGGGTCATGGTGTATACTTGGCTTCTCAAGATACTTCATCTTGATTGTTCGCTTTAAACCTTGTTTGTCAATAGAGGCTAAAGTAGCAAGAGCATTAGCATGTTTGTTTTTGATCTTTCATAATTTGGATCACCTTGTAGGACTTCAATCATCCAATTAAATCCTTAGCCTTCTACAAGTATGAAGTCATAGCATTCAAACTAGCATTATGCTCCTTGGTAAGTTGGTTGATCACCAACCAAGAATCTTAGTATATAGATAACTCTTCTGCTCCTAGTCTCAATGCAGCTTATACTCCAAAGATGAGTGCCTCGTACTCAGCCTCACTATTGATTTCAGTGAATCCTAACCAAAGGTTCTACTCTAAGACTTCTCCATGAGGGCAGAAAAAGACAATGTCAACGCCTGATCCTCGCCATGTCAAGACTCCATCAACCTACATCTCCCAAGGCTAGGACTTGAGAGCTATGCTCTAAGATAATACCTGTTCTTTCAGTAGCTCATGTGTAAACTTAGCTATGAATTCAGATAAAACTTGTGCTTTAATCATTGGCCTTGGAATGAATTTGAGGTCGTACTACTCCAGCTCGAACGACCACTTTGCGGTGCCACCTAAGAGATAGTACACTTCTCAAAGGGTGCTCATTGATTACCGTAATGGTGTGGGCTTGAAAGTAATGATTTAGCTTGCAGGAAGCTACAACCAAAGCAAAGAAGAGTTGTATACTTTGTCTCTACCCCTAGTAATGTCTTGCTTACAAAATAGATGGGATTTTTCTGTCTCCGTTTTACACAAAAGCAACACTTCGCTTATAGCGTGCTTGAACACAACCAAATAGAGTTAAAGTTCCTCTCCTTGTGAAAGAGTAGAGACCAAAAAGAGTATATGGAGGTACCTTTTTAGTTATTCATGGGCCTTGTCTCACTGATCGCCCCAGTGGAAGGCCCGTCCTGCCCTAAGTAACTAGAAGAAGAGTCTATATCGGTCAGAGGATCTGCTTCATAAATTGGTTAAGGTCTGCAGCCATGGCCATTAACCATTGTACTTCCTTGATTTAGGAAAGCTTCTGAATTGTTTACAAGGCCATGATTTGATCATGTCGACCTTTATCTCTCTTCTCATCACCAGGTGCCCTAGGAACTTTCCTGAGCTTACTTCGAAGGCACACTTGGAAGTGTTAAACCCGAGCTTGTTGTGCTTCAGAATGTCAAATACATCTTGTAAGTCGGAGAGGTGGTTCTCTAACTACTTGCTCTGAACCACCATGTCATCTATATATACCTCCATTGTTTGGTCGATCATGGAGCCAAAAAACTTTGTCACCATTCTCTGGTAGGTAGATCATGCGTTCTTCAAGCCGAAGGGTATGACCTTGTAATAGTAGATCCTTTTTGGAGTGATAAATAAAGTATTCTCCTCATCAGGTCCAAACATAGGGATTTGATGGTAGACTCTATATGCATCTAAGAAACTCATTCTTGCATGACCGGATGTTACATCTACTAGCTGATCAATCTTTTGAAGTGGGAAGAGATACTTCAGGCAAGCCTTGTTAAGGTATGTGAAGTAAACGCATACCTGCCAGCTTCCATTCTTCTTCTTTACCACAATGGTGTTTGACAACCATTGTGGATATTGGACGTCGTGTATGCACTGGCATCTAGGAGTTTTCCTACTTCCTCTTCTGCATAGTGGAGGCCAGACTTGCTACTCTTTTGGATGAAAGGCCTGCAAGCAAGGTCAACATTAAGATGATGACTAGCTAATGTGGGGTCAATACCTAGAATCTCGTAGGGTGTCCAAGCAAAGGTCTCAATGTTTCTTCTTAGTAGCCTAATAAGGGACTCCTTCTCTAGGGTAGGAAGTTGTGACCCAATCAAGAAATATCTTTCTGGATTTGATTGATCCACTGGTACAACTTACAGCTTTGTAATTGACTTGTCATTGGGATGGACCCCCAAGTCCTCAGGAAATGTGACCTCCTCATCAGTTGTAGACACCTGTTGAGACTTAGTCATCAATTTAGCCAAAATCTTGAGGCATTGCTTGGAGGTAGCTTGATATCCTCAAATCTCAGTTATCCCCTCACTAGTCGGGAAGTGTAACATCTGATGGTAAGTGGAAGCTATCACTTGTATCTACTATAGCCATGGTCTCCCCATAATAGCATTGTAAGGGATGGAACATCCACCACTAGAAAATCTACCTCAAACACTTGCAAACCAGCCTTGACAGGAAGCCACAACCTGCCAAGAGGCCATACTTGCATGCCATTGAAGCCAATGAGTGAAGTCGTCATTAGGAGGAGGTCAACTTGGGTTTTTCCCAACTTCTTGAATAATTTATAATACATGATCTTCGCTGAGCTCCCTAGGTCAATAAGCACGCGCCTTACTTAGAAATCACTCATGTTGAGAGTAAGAACGAGGGGGTCATTATGTGGGTGGACCACTCCTTCTAAATCTGCATCTAAGAATGTGATGAGGACCTTATCTAATTCTGTTCTTCAGCACTTAGAAGTATGACCATCTCGGCGGTCTGCTTGCATAACATGCTGAAGATGGTGAGCTTTTTCGTATTCATTCCAAGACTAAACTAAGTCAACTTGCATTGGGGTAGTGTAATGAAGATGAAATTTTTCACCTTGATAGGTTGACTGTCCCTTGGTCAAGGATGGTCATCTAGTCCGGCTCGTTGCTCTGTCTACTCCTTGGCAGACTTGTCCTTGTCTATATACTGAGATAGGTGGCCTTGCTTGGCTAATTCTTCCAAGTAACGCATGATAATCCGGTAATTCTATGTTCGGTGGCACTTATCCTTGTCATAAGAACAACGGAGGCTTTACTCTCCCTTGGAAGGTCTCCTGTCATCTCTGGTGGTCATCGAAAATAATCCTTGTGCTTGATCTAGTTCAAAATCTGATAGATTGGTTCCTTAAAGATGTTATCAACTCTTTTGTAAGAGTCCCTCGTCCCCTTTGATGTCTTATCCTTCTTTGATGGGTTAACAAAGTTACCTACCTTTCATTGGTTCTTCCTTGGGGAAGGTGGTAATTTGTCAGTTGGTCCTTCTTCATCCTCTATTTTCACCTACCTCTTGATATGTTCTTACAAGTGGGACATACTCTAGGGTGACCACATATTGAGGTGTTCCTATAACTCGATTTCCCTAGGGAGGCCCAAACAAAAAGTGGTTGTAGTAGTATTCTCGTCCCACTCTTCAATGTCGGCATAAGTCTTTAGGTACCTCATGGCGTACTCAGGGAGAGTCTCTCCTCATTTTTTGGTGTAGTGCCAAGAGTTTTTCAATCGTCATGGGCTCTAAGATATTGGCTATGAATAGAGAGATGAACTCCCCAAAGATTTTCTCCCAAGAGAAGACCAAGTTCACGGGCATTCCATAAAACCACTTAAGAGTCAATTTTCCCAAGTTGGAGGGGATCATCTTGCACGTCAATGCCTCATTGCTTGTCCATAGGGTCCTCTTGTTAGTAAAGGCTCTTATGTGGAGCAAAGGATCAGACTTTCCATCATAACTCGAAACTTGGAGGAGTAAACTTTCTTGGGGGTTTGGATTCTTGTAACTCGAAACTTGGAGGAGTAAACTTTCTTGGGGGTTTGGATTCTTGTATAGACTGAAAAAAGGTGTGGTAATCATCTTTGCGAGGGTCTGACTCACTCTCTCCTTTTGCCATATATAAGAGATTGTCTTGAATGAATTCATGTTGCAATTGAGCGGCTACTTAACGAGCTGGCTCAGAGTGCCTACTCTTCTCTCTTCGATAGTTGTCATCCCAGTGGTCTCTCCATTGATAATTGATTAATCATAATTAATGCATGATTTAATTAATTTAATGAGTCAATTGTGTTAGTTAAACAAAGTTAAACTAATCAAAATTGACCTATTAAGGTTAGTGAGTGAATTAGGGATAATGCATTAATTGTTGTTCTTTTCAGGGTCATATGCGTCAAAGCTACAAACTACCGGGTAGCCAATTGTGACAAAGCTACAAATTCTAAGATGACAATTATTAAAGCTCTAAATAAAAAGATATTAAAGTAATCCAAATGTCATCTTTTGGAGGTTTGTGAATGACAACTTTTGGAAGCTTGTGAATGACAACTTTTGGAAGATTGTGAATGACAACTTTTGGAAACTTGTGAATGTTATCCTTTGGGCTTGTGAATGGTATATTTGGAGTTTGTAAATTTTATCCCTTGGGGGTTGTACAGCGGATAAATACCACCTTTTTGTGGCTTGTAAAGGAGATAAGTTTTTGCTAGAGCTCTTGGTTGTGGACATCCCTCCAAGTTGTTATTGTTTTCTTTGTATGCTTACTAGCTTTTCTCTTGGTTGTGGAAAACCCTCCAAGTTTGTATTAATTTCTTTGTACTATTGCTTTTCTTAATAATATTATCATCTCTTGGTTGTGGAATACCCGACAAGTCTTATTTTATTTTACTTCCATTGTTGGAGCTTCTTTCTTCCCTTAGAGGAGTGAAACTCTTCCACTTTTCTAGAGCTTCACCGAAGCCGTGAAGGGTGTAATGTGATTCACTCATTCTTTGTCAAAGATCATTTATATTGATGCATATCATTTATGCTTAGTTCTAACCTTTATTTCTTCATAATGTCTTCCCATTTAATTGTTGTTTCTCTTTCAAGAATGAGTAGCTAAGCTTTTAGTTGGCTAATCCAAATGAGACCTCCTCTTGGGTATGTCATTTCAACTCTTTTTCTTTCTTTCCCTCAGAGTACGGTGGTTCAGTTTGACTGGGTGGAGGGTAGATGAGATCATGAGTCTTTGATATTCTATAGACTTATCACGGTTTATGCTTAGATCCTCATCATCTCGTTCCTAGCTTCCCACGAATCAATCGTTCATTTATACTCTATTGGAGGAAGGATTTGGGTTGAATTGATATTCCCATTGGAGTAACCCCTTGGATTAGCCAACATTTGTCTTCTCACTTCATTTTCGTCACTTCACTAAACAATTTTCAAACCGCAGGGATTTTACACTTTCTTTTACTCAAAATCACCTTCCCCTCGGTTTACTTCCTTCCCTGTGGAAACGACCTTGGAATACCACCAAGTAAAACACGACCCACGAAAGTCTCCTTGCGATTAGGGAGCACTTTTGTTCACACGCATATCACATTTCCACCATTTCTAGTTTTTCATTTTCTCCTTGACCTTTCTTTTGACATCACCACCAAGAGAGTGTGATACTCCCCTTCGCTCACATATCATACATACACATGTTAAAGAGTGATGTTTAGAGGTTAGGAACTACAATAAAAATCAACAATTAATAATGGGATGAACTCTCATACTAATCCCTTTGCTCCCTAGTTTACGTGTTTCGTCTCCTTCCCTATGATGAGGATGATTACGCTTAGGAGAAGGGTCTCAAAAGGTGCAATGGGTAACAATTTGCCTGGGTGAGTAGCTATTTCAACTCTAATTATGAGTCGAATAAATCCTTGTTGGAGAACGGCTCCTATGTCTGGGGAATAGACTTACTCAAAGCAATCGTCCTGACAATCAAAGTTATGGTTTCAACTTTTAACCTCGCTAGTGAGTCACTTGCTCCTCTAACGTAGGAGGCCTTGTTTGAGAGCTTGTAACTCCTATGTTTTCTTCCTTATTGCTTCATGGTAATCCATCTCGATAGCTAATCCGACTCCTACACCATGGGCAGGTAGGTTGCGATGAGAATGAGGTTTTTCTTTAGAGAGCTCTTGTTCATCATAGAGTAGTACATCCTATGATAATTGGGGGTCATAGTTAGTAGGATCTTCAAGGATTGGGGGTAGTGGAAGTGTCGTGCGGCTGGTTCTTGGGTCGAGGGGCTCTCTCGCCAAACATGGTTCAAGGATTTTTGGTTGATAGAAAACCTAGTCATTTACCACAGATGACACCAATTGTGCAGGGATAATTTCTCACTATGAATCACCACCTTGTATGAACGGAGATGATGGTGGGGAAGCCTGGAATAACCTGCAAGACAAGAGAACACATACATTGAACCAATGGCCAGAGGCTGGCAAAGGGACCCTAATACTTAGTCAAATCGCAAGTCAAAGAAAAGTATGGAGTGAATAGGCTAGGATTAAATGCCTTACTTGGTCCTAAAGGCCTTTATTTATAGTGGTCGGAAGCTATGTTCTAAAGGGACTCGAACTCTAAGTTGTGATATTATAGACGTCATCACCAACTCCTAGATATTCATGGTAGAGTTAGACTAGGACACTTGCTCCTAGGTCTTTATCATTAGCTCCTACTTGTTTGAAGTAGCATTTAATTAGGACTCTAGGTCCCAGGTTAATCCTTAGCTAAATAGGACTCGTCCAACGGAAATGAGTAAGGAAGAGGAGCCTTCGAAGAGTACTTCTTAGCTAGTAGAGTGCCTATTAGTCAACACCCATTGGCCAAAAGGCTACGATTTGCTATGCCAGTTGACACTTTTGCCCGTCAGCGTTGCCTAAGCCAAATGGGACCCCCCCCCACAGTTAGATAATGCCACTGAATATGAAATTGGGGTGTTGCAGTCCTTAGGCCTAGACCCAATATCCATAACTGATTAATTAGTCAAAATAATTTCTATTGAAAAAACATATAGATTTGGCAATCAATTCTTATTTTACCGACTTATTTTTGTCTTAAATTTTATCTTATGTTTTAAAAACTTTGCAATCAATCCTTCCCATCAAATCTTCTTATTTCAAATAGTTGACAAAAAATATACTTTTGATGGATGCTAAATAACAACAAGGTTGATGATAGCTTTGAAAGAATTTAGTTATCCTTATACACTATTTGATCACATTTTCCTAATCATTTCAAAAATTAAAAAAAAAATCATTGAATAAGCAAACACATTTGGTTACCATATAATAGTAGTAATTTATAATATCTGAATATATATAAAATAAACTTATATATGATGTGTAATGTTATATAGGCGATTAATTTTGAAATAAGGGAGTAAATGTGGGAAAGTAAAAAAATAAACAAAAAAATGTTATTTAAACAAATTATAAAAAAATCAGTATTAAAAAAATTTACTTAAAATAATGTTAGAAAATAATACCTGACTATAAAAAGTTACGTAAAATATAGTTACCAAACAATACCTTAAACTGTTGACCGAAAAAAAAAACCTTAAACTATATCTTATAAACTCATGTCAAATATAGGTAATTGATAACTATATCTGTTTACACCCAAAATAGGAAAATCTAAGGGTGATATGTAGAGGTGATTCGACAGTCAACGAAGTTAGTGAGAGTCCAAACCTAATAGTGTGGTTAAGGAAGTGAGATTCTAATAACCCCAAGAAATGAAGAAATGTGACATTATGAATCGCCAGCTAGAGATGGTTCGGTGCACATCTGCACATCTCAAGAAAAGAGTCCATGATTACAATCATACCTAAAAAAGATGGCTTTGATTGTTAGGGGTCATCTCCTACAAATAATGAAGGTAAGGCTGCTGAAAGAAAGATCCTCGATCAACACAACTCTAAATAGAGTCAAACTTTCTTTTACTTAGTTTATTTCCCCAGAAAATTTGTTTTAATCTATAATGCATCACTCCAATTATTTTTTTCCTTTTTGTTTAATGTTAAATACAATAATCTTTTTCATCTACCAAGTTTAGTTTTCTCTAATACTTTGCATTCCAGTTGTCTTTCTACATTCTAGTCCATTCCATTACAAGTTGGAAAATTGTTTAATTCCTTGATCCCCAAGGCATAGAAAAGAGCTCAAAGGTAACCTTAAGCCTTGTTACAATTGCATGAATAGTCAGGATTTAAGAACCTCACGTCGATTCGAATAACTAAGGTTGTATGTGTTTCGATCTTAAGTCTAGTCAAACTTTGGCATAATCGTAATCAAAAAATACATCGAACATATTTTTTGGCACGCCCGATGGGACCCCAAGTTGTAGCACGGCCAAAACCCATGGAAAGGCCAAAATTGGCTTATCAAAAGTGCCTCCAACACACAAAGTTATTGAAAAAGGTAGTGTTTGCTGTCCCCCAACATGCAGGAAGAATTGCCTCCGCTCAAGGGGAATTAAAATCAAGAATTCAACTCTGATTCGGAGGCTTTTATTAAAGCGTTGTCTCAAAAAGTCTCCCAGTAGGTGTTCAGACTCATCAATGGTCTGGGGGACTTGATTAGAGATGAATTTGGCCACACCAGACAGCTACTAGAGCAGTTCTTTGACAGTCTGAATTGTCTAAGGGGCACAAGGCAGCCTACACACAGTGGTTCTAAAGAAAGCCACGACTAAAATGAAGGGAAAAAATAAAGTAGAGCCCAATTCCTCACTGGAGGAGGACATTTAGCAGAGAATGGTTAAAAAAAAAGTGGATCACCTTAAAGCCACATTGAACATTCCTCCAGAAACTTTCAAGGGGAGGAAGAAATATGACTTTACTGATGAAGACGATAGTGATGGAGGTGATTCCATCCAGTTCAGCACTCTAGTGCATTTAGTTTCTGTCAATAATTAATCCTAATTAATGAATGATTTAATTAAGTTAATAGGTCAATTATGTTAGTTAAACAAAGTTAAACTAATCAAAATTGAGCAATTAAGGTTAGTGTGTGAATTAGGGATAATGCATTAACTGTTGTTCTTTTCAAAGTTTTAGGCGTCAAAACTACAAACTACCAGGGAGTCAATTGTGACAAAGCTACAAATTCTAATATGAAAATTATTAAAGCTCTAAAAAAAAGAGATTAAAGTAATCCAAATGTCATCTTTTGGAGGTTTGTGACTGACAACTTTTGGAAGCTTGGGAATGACAACTTTTGGAAGATTGTGAATGAAAACTTTTGAAAACTTGTGAATGTCATCCCTTGGGCTTATGAATGGTATCTTTGGGGTTTGTAAATGTTATCCCTTGGGGGTTGTAAAGGCTTTGCCTATAAATACCACCCCTTTGTAGCTTGTAAAGGAGATAAATTTTTGCTAGAGCTCATGGTTTTGGACATCCCTCCAAGTTGTTATTGTTTTCTTTGTATGCTTACTTGCTTTTCTCTTGGTTGTGAAAAACTCTCTAAGTTTGTATTACTTTCTTTGTACTATTGCTTTCCTTAATAATATTATCATCTCTTGGTAGTGGAATATCCACCAAGTAGTATTGTTTTCTTTTATTGTGTTATCATCTCTTGGTTGTGGAATACCCACCAAATGATTATTGCTTTCTTTTAACTTAAGTCTTATTTTATTTTACTTATATTGTTGGAGCTTCCTTCTTCCCTTAGAGGAGTGAAACTCTTCCACTTTTCTAAAGCTTTACCGAATCCGTGAAGGATGGAATGTGATTCACTCATTCTTTGTCGAAAATC
>CM042190.1:19391176-19432817 GCA_023539305.1 Ilex asprella | reverse complement strand
AAATAATTAGGTAGGAATCGCATTTTTGTGATGTTTTTTTAAAAATTCGGAAAAAATTGCCAAAATTCAAATTTGCTACAAAATTATAAAATCGTAGATAATAGAGTACTTTTTGCAACGAATCTAAAATCGTCGCAAAAAAAACGTCACAAAAAATACTTTTTTACTGTAGTGTGTAATAATTTTTCCTATTACTAATATAAAATTTTCACTGTTGTTATAAATTTTTTACTGATGTTGTAATTTTGTCAACTACTATTATAATTTTTTACCGATTTTCTAATTTTGTCCACTATTGTTGTAAATTTTTCCATTGATCTTGTAATTTTGACCTCAATTTGGATACGTAGACAATGTAAAAAAGCAAGTAATTTTATCCATTACTTTTGTAAATTAATTTTACCATTAATTTGGTTAATTTTATAATAATCAAGGATAATTTTATAAACATAAAGGTAAATGTACAATACCTATGGGATACATTACTGACTTATTTACAACAAATATTGTTAAAAATGTCAATCATTACTTTTACTACCATATTACATTTAATATTGTTAAGGATAGTATTACCATCATTCTGGTAAGATTTTACCATAATAGTGAACAATTTATCACAATTGAGGGTACATTTATAACATTTGAGTGGGAGGTTACCACAATTGTGGATAAATTTACATGTTTAGAGTTGAATTTACGATTGTTTTGGTTAAATTTACTACAATTATAGGTAATATTAGCAAAATTAAGGATAAATTTACCAAATAATTAGTTTAGTTTAAACCATGGTGGATGAATTTACTACAACTGTGATAGCATTACAATATCAAAAAGAAAATTTACAATAGTTTAGGGTTAAATTAGAATGATTGTGGATGAAATTATTAATATATAAATCAACTAATCATAACTTGTGTCTGAAGACAAAATAAAATATAAAATTGGAGTACCCTAAAAATCGTTCTTATTATATTAAATTTTTTCAACGTGTGTATATTATCGTATATGAATAATATTTGAAATAAAAATTATATTAACTACAAATTAATCAAATATTAAATGATTAAACATATAATAAAAATGATTGATGCGATATTTTTGGGAGAAAATATATAAATGATTAAACATGCGATAGAAAAATGAGTGATGTGATGTTTTTAGGAGGAAAAATATGTAGAGGATAAAAATTTAAATTACTATGTATTTTATTATATAGATTTTACTTTCATTTTGGTTAAATATTACGAGAACCGTATATAATAATACAAATTAAAAGGTAAATTTACGACAACAGTGAAATGCATAGTGGTGTATTTACGACAAATGTGGTTAAATGTGTCAATCATACTTTTACCAACATATTGGTTAAAGTTTATCCACTATTATTGTAAATTTTCCAATAATGCTGTAATTTGACCACTACTAATGTAAATTTTCATTTGATGTTATAATTTGCCCCATTATTATTTTAAACTTCCAATTGAAGTTGTAATTTGATCTAATACTGTATGTAAATTTTTTACTGATTTTATAATTTTATCCATTACTATAATAATTTTGTCCACTACTTTTGTAAATTTTTTACTATTGCTATAATTTTTTTATTGATGTTGTAAAATTTTCACTATTGTTATAAATGTTTCATGGTAGACAATAAAAAAAAAAAAAAAAAACCGTTGAAATCGGTTGCCTTAGATTTACTGTGGTTAAATTTGGTGCCTTCTGCACCTAGAAGTTTAAGCTAAATAGCTGTACAGTACACGGCTCATTTGTTTGTTTCGAAAAAAAAATTGTGAATAGTGACACCTTGTCACAACAATCTGAGGCTTTCCAAAGTTCTAGGACACTTAAATTACTGAGCCAATAGCTATTAGTGTTGATTGCAAGTGTAGGACAGTCCAAATTGTTCCGTCAGCATTCACTATTGCTCTACTTAGTTTTAATTTCTAAGATTGTTTGCTCTCTGCCAGTCCTTGGAAACTTGAAATTGCTGTTGAGAAGTCTCCACTTGACGGACGAGACAACGGTATAGAAAAAAGAAAATTGATATCCCACTTTTAAATTTTATAATTTTTGTGGTTTTAATATAAATTTTACAGTTTGTTTTCAATAAAATAATTTATAATCTTTTGTGTTAATTTATAATTTTTAGTTAGTATTTGGAATGAATTATTGAATTCAAAAATACTTCTTGAATAATTATTTTTTAAAAAACACTTTATTAAAAAATACTTTCTTCTATAAGCATCGTTTGAATGCTCATTAAAAAAGATACTTAAATAAAAATGATTTTACAAAATTGTGTTTGGATGGTCAATTAAAAAACTATTTATTTGTATCACAATTACAAATAAACCCTTCATAATCAAATATATATATATATATGTGTGTGTGTGTGTGTGTGTGTGTGTGTGTGTTTGCATGTATTTTGTTAAAAACATCAATGATTATCCCATGATATATTTTTAGTGATAATTTATCAAATATTTACATAAATTCACAAAAATAAAATCGGTAACCATGTGATACCAGTGATCTAAAGACAAGATGAACCCAAGTGTAAGCTTGGAGTTCACTACTATGAATTTTTTCATTACCAATGTGTAAACTTCTACTCTTTGACGTAAATATTTTTTTTAAAACAAATCAACACTTTATTTTATCGCTCAAAAATTATTTACAATAGAATAAAAGACAAACAGACACCTATCTTAACAAGACTTTAACTCAAAATGAATAAAAAAAGCCAAGAGACTTTAGTGTTAATGAGACTGACCAATAAACATGACATTCAAAAACAAACAACACAAGACGTTAATAAGACTGATCAATAAACATGACACACATATATCCACGAAAAAAATAAATTCCAGAAAAACAATAATAACATTAAATTCGTTTGCTCTGCTGAGAGGATATAAGAGCTTAACGACATGTTTGGTTCACGTGGAATCAAGCCATTTCTGGAACCCGCTTCGCTCATGAAACCAAAATGGCAAGAGTTTCTTCCACAAAAGCTAAACTTGATCTAGAGCCACCCTAGCCTATTAGGTTTCTCAGGAGAAAGCTACGGCAAAATTATCCGCTTTTTTATTTATTTATACAAAATACACATCCTTGTTTTTTTTCTTATTGCGCAAAAGCTAAAAAAGGGCGTGTAATCGATCACCCCCTTACATCCTTTCTTCTTCCAAACACTGTTCTACAAAAGTCAACAGTTCAAGCAACTAATGGTACAAAAAATGCAACTCAGTGTTATTGTCAATTTTTTTGAAGTTACTGGAGAATAGAGGCGCAAACATTGGATGTTATCTAAGCAGCAGCCTCCTTAGCAATCTTCTCCGCCTTGGCAATGACCTCTTCAATGTCACCAACCATGTAAAATGACTACTCAGGAAGGTCATCGTATTTTCCATCCAATACTCTCTGGAAACTGGTAATACTCTCTTTCAGCTCTACATACTTTCCTGGGGTCCGATGAAAACTTCAGCAACATGGAACGGCTGGCTCAAGAACCTTTGAATCTTTCGTGCACGAGAAACAGTCAACTTGTCATCTTCACTGAGCTCATCCATCCCCAAAATGGCAATGATATCCTGAAGATTCTTATAGTTCTGAAGAACCTTTTGAACACCACGAGCAGTGTTGTAGTGTTCTTCTCCCAGAATGTGTGGCGATAGCACGCGAGATGTAGAATCTAAAAGGTCAACAACCGGATAGATACCAAGCTCAGAAATTTGCCGGGACATGACAGTTGCGGCGTCCAGATGGGCAAAACTCCAAAACTAGGTTCCAAACCTTCCACAAGGAATATCTCAATTTTGTTTTCAATTTGTTAGTCCCCATTAACCAAAAAAAAGTCCTATATGCGTAACTAAGCATGCCCTTGAATTCTTTTTGGCATGCTAAGTTAAACAAAACCCCAAATCTCAGACCTTCATTTCCTTTTACAATTCTCCAGTTTTCTCCACAGCCAAATCTCTGTTCTGTTTGCATTTCTTTGTCCCCATAAATCAGAAAATATTTCCTCGACTTGGAACTAAACATACCCTTGAAATTTCTTTTGCATTATTTAGACCCAAATCTTAAACCCAATGTCACATAATATGTATCATGTCAGTTAAGATATCAAACTCTTGAAAACCCCAGAACAACAGGCCAAATCTCAGAGCTTCATTTTGCTTTCCAGTTCCTCTGTTTTCTCAACAACCAAACAGAGTATAAACCAAACAGGGATACTGTAAAACCAAAAACATTTCTATACACATGAACCCTTAGCAGCACCATCCACATTGAGCTTCAAAGTCCTAGCAGGAGGCGGCTCCCACTTGATCCACATAGTCTTAGTCACCACAGCATATGCAGGGCTAATCCTTAAATTAGCAAGCATCTCCATCCCTTTAAAGTAATCGGCAACAAAGCACCTATCATGGACTGCCTGATTCGCCAAACTATCAACAACCATATTGGCTTCTCTATACACATGCCTCAGCTCAAACTCAACCATCCTCAAAAGCTCCTTAATCTATCTCAAAAGATTCATCGAAGCCCATGAACATCCACACGTCCCCTTCACAAAATTGGGAGCTCATTTTATCAAACACCTTACATGCATATTGATTCATAGATAATTCTTGAAAAAACCATTCATTCAATAATCACCTATCATAGTTTATTTGCATCTCAGACTGTAATCCCAACCACTGAACCAAAATTAGGTGGTTCACTATCAAATTCAAAGATCTTATGCACATATTTGTTACTACTGTTAATAACAACTCCATTTCATTGGCTGGAATCAAGAGCGCACCAAAAAATTACAAATGCCTCAAAGCAACACAAGTCAACTGCCTTGTTTTGATAGAATGTGATCCTCCTCTGCTTTGATGATTTGATTGTTGAAGCAAAAATAAAATATGAAACCAAATATAATATTTCATTAACAATTGGTGAGAGAGTGGGAAGCTCCAGCATCGTTAATGGAACTCCCCAATGTCGCTGAGATGATTGAAGAAAGTGTGGTTGGAGGTATTCGGCGGTCGATAATGGCTACATGTCAACACAGTACAAAGAGCAACGGCAGAGATCGAGAGATATTGGAGGCGGCAGAGATTGAAAGATATCGGGGAAACGGGGGGGGGGGGCGACAAGGTAAGTGTTTTAATTAAAAAACGTTTTTTGGAAAAGTTAATTTTTTTTTGCTTCTCCTTAATAGTTTATTTAAGTGTTAAAATTACTTTTTATTTATTAAAAATTGTTTTAAAAAAATTGATCCAAACACTACTTTTTAAAAAAAAATTATTTATGATAAGTCAAAATATATAAAAAAAAAATATTTTTTTAAGCTATCCCAAACACACTCTTAATGTTTGAATTATAATTTTTTTAAGTCAAATTAAAACTTTTATGGTAATTTACGATCGATTTTAAAATGTTGTAATTGATCCTAATATGCTTAGGATCGATTACAATTTATTATAAAAATTGTAAAATGACCCTAATTTTTTTAAAAAAAAAAGCTCAAAAAATTTATAATGACAGTGCAACATCTCAAATTGGTACTTTAGACTTCTCCTTGCTTGATGGGCATTAATGGCGGCATAGAAGTGAATGTGTCATTTGTACACGCCATATATTAATTACCTAAAATAATGACACGTGGTGGTATTTAATATACAAAAATATTATTTAAACTTAATTTGAGAACTTAATTTAATGTAGCCATTGGATTGAAAATATGCTCAATTTAATTTTGGAACTCCCAACTAATTAAATAATTGCATTGAATTGCGATTCCCCAAATTAAGTCTGTATAGCTTTACTCTTAATATATGGTGCTTGGAATTAACAATCCTTTAGAGGCCTGTTTGTTTCGGGTTTTAGGTTTATGTGGTATAAAATTTTATAACTATTCCACTCTGATCCAATCCAATGGTATATTATATCTAGTTTTAAACTATAATCCCATCATTCCCCTTGTTTGTTTGTCACAAACATTATCTGTGTAATATCTACTTAAAAAAGTCAACAATTACAACTATTCTATAAAAAGACAATTTTAACCTTATAATCTAATGCAATCCATGCCTTTGTTTGTTTGTACAACTACTTGTGCATGAATAAAACTAAAAGAATCTTTAATTTTTATTTTTTTTTGGTCCACATCCTGTGCATGCCCTATTGAACCTGTGTCCAGGTAACACACACATACACACACACGAACATAGCCTAAAAAAAAAATCCAACAACTGTTCACTGTCCCATAAAAACGGTTTTTTTAAAAAAAAATTTTATTGTTCCACGTGTTTTGCATGGCCTGTTGAACTTGTCTCACATGTAACTCACTCACTCACACACACACAACACACACAAACGAACATATCATACAGAAAAAAAAAAACTTCAACCAAATGTTCACTATTCATTAATCAATTCCAGCAACAATGGAATTCCAACAAATTTTTTCAGCAGTCCTGATTTACCTTCCAGCAGTACACTGTAATTCCATTTACAAAAAACAAACTCAATGGACAACACAGAAATATATATACATGCTACTACTAAATATATATTGCCATTCCATTTGCAAGGAGGTAAGAGTTGTTTTCCTGTGCCTTAACAGCTCCACAACAAAAGTTTATAACATCCACCAAAAATTTTTTTACATGCATAATATAAACAACATTCTAAAAATATGAAACTCCCCATGACTCTTGAACAGCAACTACTACCACATGCATTCATACCAAAAAAAATGGCATGTGGAAAGCATAATTTACATATAGTCATAATCGGACATGAGAACAAACTTAATCAGAAAGTTCGATAATATCTATGTCATGTGCTGGATCACTACTCGAACAGGAGCCCACACTTTCAATCAGCTCTTCCGAGGACACGACGTCGAAAACCTCCATCATTTTCTCAAACAAAGGACATGGATCTATGCAATGTGTTTTTGCAAACTTCTTTGCATGCAAGTTAATCACTCTTAGACATAAAATGAATTCAACCAAATGTGAAAAACAAATTAAATAAAGAGTTCATAAGATGATATCCATTAATATAATTTTGAATTAAACACTTACAAGTAGGTAGTCACGCGCTCCAACGATCGGGCCATCGATGACACACGAGTTAGTTGAGTCCCACGCAAACATCTTTGTCTTCAACATAGCTTTTATACTGATGTATTGCTTCTTTCAGAAAAATATAATCTTGACAAGATTAACTTGATCAATGCAACTTGTAGGTAGTCTCCTTTCAGTTGTTGTAACAAATCCCTGAAGTGTGTGAGCTATCATGTTGCCTCGTTCAAGCACTATTCCCCGTTGTTTGTTTCAAAGCAACAATGTCATCAACACTTCACTTTCCGCATCAGTAATTTGAGGAACCGACATTTTGCTACATAATATTGTGCAAACCAAATGCACAAACCATTGACACAACACCAATTTATACAAATTCATTAAACAATACAATAACATCATAACATAAAAACCAATTACAGTAGAAATACATTCATAATGTTACCCATATTCATACATTCCCTAGTTAATGTCAAAAGATAGGAGGCAACATTACAAACACTAACCATAAATATTGTCCAAAAAGTGTCAAACAATATACAAACATAGTTCAAGAAAGTCTACCCAAGAAAAAGTAAAGAACATGGGTTATTACCATACCCAAAACAAACATCACAATATACATGAGATAGTTACTGACATTATGGTCTCCCTCGACCTCGTCATCGTGCCCAACAACTGTCGGGGCTGCTAGAGGAATGTCCATTGCATCTTCTCCACGAAGATTATGCGGAGGTTGATTTTCATGGTCAACCACTTCACATTCACGTTGGACATCTCTTATTACATCTTCATTGTCAATGTACGTGCACAATGTATTTTTAGTCTCGTCGTACGAATCATAAGACTTGTACAATGCGCTCGGGTATCTATTCATTTGCACATGAAATTCTTGTCATGCCGTATAGATACCAACTTGTCTTCCAACAAACATGACATAAAAATGGGTTTTCTTGTTCATCACTTATCTAACTAAACACTGGTTAGTACATTTCTAGGCAAGTGCATACCAATATAAAAAGCAAGTGGTAATAAACATCATTTATTCATTATGCAAGTACGACTAAGTTGTTCAAACTTCATAATAAACACCAACCAAAACGTACTTAAAACATTTTTTACATACCGACATACGTGAACAAGCAAAAAAAATGGCTAATATACCATGTCACTTTATAAGGTCTTTATGACTAAATTCACCTATATCACACTCCACTAAAAAAAAATAAGTACCATACTTAAACCTACAAATGTTGGTAGTTCTATCCGTACAACAACTTCCTTACCCGAGAAGATTTAGAAACGTCAGACAAGCTAAAGAACAAGTCAAGCTTAACCGGATCAGAGGCAATTCTGTAACCAGCCTCAAACAGTAGATCCTCGTCAAGCCACCAAATTTTCTCAAGCTCTGCAAATATTTTTCTCCTCGACTCAGAAACATCTTGGGCATGGCCTACCCGTTGTGCAATATTATCAAGCTTACGACCACAAGTCTTAACATAATCACCTAACACCCTTGTCATATCACCCAAGTTACCTGCAATGACTTCGGCAGCTGTCAAAGCCTTTCTCTTGTTCATTTTTTTGGTGGTGGGGGTGTTTGTGGAAACATTTATGCCTTGAATTGTACTATAACTTCCGGCATTTGTTTCATTTTCATAGTTAATGTCTGACGGGTCAACTTCATGGTCTGCATTTTCATTGTCATCCCCTCCAATCATTTCATCAACATCCTTAGCAAATTCTCCTGTCGCGTGATCATTGCCAAAAATATTTCCCCAATCTTCGTAATATGGCCAACATTTTTCACGCATCCCCTTACCTTGCTTATCTTTCTACAACAAGTATACCATGAAAGAACATGCATCGAATAAGTGGAGTAATAAATATAGCAAAAGACCTATATTAATTAAAAAGTGGTATATTAGACCAAATTACCTTTAAATACTCCTCCCAAACATCATTAGAATCTGCTTCTATTTTGTTATCGGTGTCATTCAAACTGAAACCACTCGTATGCATCATAGAGAGTATACAA
Source organism: Ilex asprella (assembly GCA_023539305.1). NCBI lineage: Eukaryota > Viridiplantae > Streptophyta > Magnoliopsida > Aquifoliales > Aquifoliaceae > Ilex > Ilex asprella. Next base: position 19,423,691 of record CM042190.1, on the reverse strand, counting down.
TTGTACTATCTCTTCCACATTTTTATCTTTGATTCAATGTGAGGTTGTACACAAAGTGTACTGCTGCCAATTCTTTGTTCAAGCATATGCAAATAACAGGGCCTGAATGTACCATTAGGACATTTCAGCCCTGCTGCACATAGATCCTTCAGTGCGTCTAATAGTTGTGTCTCTTCCACACTTGCCCATATTCGTCGGGTACTTTTTTCAACTTGAATACCACTCATACCATGGGAGCTGTCAACACTAACCATATTCTATGCATATATATACACACATACACACACACATGTATTTATCAGTCTAAAGCCAATATGCAATTTAAAATAAAGTACTATACGGCACATGTAGAATATATTGCATAATAACACCACCAAATAAATTGTTTTACATTCATTAATCAAACTAGACAAAGTAGCAATAACACATTACCAAATATAATAGTCGTTGAGTTTACTAAATAAAGGTCGAAAAAATAACCACTCCCCCCAAAAAAAATTATCTACCCATTTGCCACGCCGCGTACATTTCATTCGTCAACTGAGTCCTCCAAGCAGTCCATGCAGTAGACGTCTCAACACTGTCAACTATATTGGTGTGTGTATTGTCATCAGTATCATTAAGAACATATTCAGGTATGTGGTCTTCCAATGGGTCCACTGCCATCTCATTTCTAATGAAATTATGTAACAGACAACAAGCAACAATAACTCTGTTATGTGTGGGGACTGGGTAGAAACATGCAGTTCGAAAGATTGCCCATCGCATCTTGAGGAGAGCAAAACACCTCTCAATAATATTCCGGGCAGATGAATGTTTTAGGTTAAAATATTCCTCGACATTACGGGGAGCTTCCCTTCCACTTCCAAATTCGTCAAGATGGTATCGTTGACCCTTAAAAGGAGCTAGGATGCCCTCACCATTGGTGTACCCAACATCACATAAATAATATGTGTCTGTCGTAATTGTGTATACACCCATTAGTAAACAATTCCAAAAAATAACACTAATGTTTCAAATTTTCACTATAGCTTATCCCGTTGAACACGTAACCCAGTACGCCTTGTAACTGCGTCGTGAAGGACTCGTGAATCAGTGTAACATCCCAAAACACACCCTGGACGGCATTACATTCTAAAATCATTCATATCCTGAGAGCAGTAATATAATTCCATAAGAAACAAGACTTCATTTGTCATTCATGAATGGTTACAACATTATCCAAAAGAATAAACCCAAGTCATGACTATTACATCTCAAAAATTAATTAAAGAAGTGCAGCAGAATAAACAAAAGAAGCTAGACTATACAATGTTCCAAAAGAATGTCCTAGTCTAGTACAAAAAGAAAGGAGGTAGCTCTATGCATCCACCTCGGGATCCACACTCCCGTCAAGTGGAGTCTCCTAAGTAGCTTGCTTCTCGACCCATATATCCTCCTCAAGCGGGTAATCTGAAAAATGTTAGCAGTAGGGAGTGAGTACAAAGCTCTGTAGAAAAATTCTCTCAAACCCATACAAGGTTTAGAAAAGCATTTAAAACCGTCGGTCTCATTTTAATATAACATAGATACATAATTTGAAATAAAGCAGTGACATTTTAAAATACCTCAAGTTTATTTAAAAACATTACTTAAATGAATAAACGAGCACCACATACAAATAATAATCATTAATGGCAATAAATAATTCCCAACAATTCTTTCAGTAGGTGGCATACTTTGTGATAACCTCCACCCCTTTTTTGGTCACCTTTGATTCTCAAGCATCCATACCGGGAACCTCTTGAGAATTGATGAGCATCCTTACATGGAACCTCTTGAGAATTGATGAGCATCCTTACATGGAACCTCTCACCAATCACTACATTGTTTCCCAAGCATCCTTATCGGGAACCTCTTAGGAAGGGGTGAGCATTCTTACAAGGAACCTCTCACTCATGTCTATCGCAAACAACCCAATCAAGCATACAATTCCAACATTTATATCAATTTACAAGCATCTATCCAAAATCCCCAAAATATATCATGCAATAATTCCACAACCAACTGAGAAAAATACATGAGATCACAATAACATCAATTTTCTACCCAACACAAAGCACTACGGTTTCGAAATTCATAATAAAGAAATCATTTCAGAAGGAAATGCATCACTCTCCAAAAATTAGGGTTTTAAAACTAGAAAAGAGATTTCATGGGTATTAAACCCTAACTTTGTTCAAAATATTTAATCTTTACAAAAAAAACCTAAGAGACGATGATTCCATAGCATATATATATACCATTGATAGCCAAAACATACATATATATATATACCCTAGCCTCAATGTAAGTGAATGAAAGAAAACCCCTACCTTAAATCCAAAGTTCCAAGCCAAACCCAAGCTCTAGTGACCTCTTTTCTTCCTTTCTTCTTCTCCTTTATCTTCTCCTAAGATTATAAGGGAGTTGGGGTGAGAGTGGAGTGGTAGAATGAGAGAAAATGGAATGAAAATGAGGTTTTGAGACACACCAATCCCGAATTTTACTGTTTATGGGTTGTTTGAGTTGTCTCCAAATTTACGGTTTTACCATTAAACATTTCAATTTGATCCATATGACTATCCTAAAGTTTTTTAACATTCTGGATTCATTTTTAATGTTATTTTAACCTAAAAACATTTATTTTTATGATTTATCTCAAAACCAAAGTCAACGTACGCCCGAAACACTAAAGTTTCTATTTTATCTATCCAAACCAGCTATTAATGAAGTTTTGCGATATTTGCAAATAAAAGGTGATCAAGGGCGATTCTTAAATCCTTTTATACTGATTTGAAGCATAAATGTACTCCTTATTCTTATATTTTGATTTAGGAAGCAAATGTAGACGTTAAATGCAAAAAGAAGCTAATTGGACTATTTCGACATCATTTTGTTATCTAGGCATAACTCTCACATCCGAACTTCGATTGAGATGATTCAAGATGATATGGAATTCTAAGAAAGAGCTATACAACTTTCATTTTTTGAGTTTTGAGAGATATTGACTGAATCAATGACTAAATCGGGCTTGAAGTTGTAGTCAGTGCACTGTTCACATGCACTATTCAAGCTAAATGGGATTGTTTTGACATCGCTTCGTTATCTGGGCATAACTCTCTCATCCGAGCTCCGATTAATATGATTCAAGATGCTATGGAATGCTAAGGAAGAGCTCTACAACTTTCATGTCTTGAGTTTTGAGAGATATTGACTGTATCAAGGTCTAAATCGTGCTTGAATTTGCAGCCAGTGCACTGTTCACGTGCACTGTTCACAGCCTGTTTCATCCCTTTTTCCATTTCCAATCCATTCCTAAGCCAACCAAATCCATTCCAAACCTATTTAATACAAGTTCTAGGGCCTAAAATTTCATATTTTCACTTATTAAAACTAAATTTCAACTATTATTTCCACTAACATTCTAAATCTCTACTTTTTCAATCTACCAAATTCAAACACATATCACTGCACATATCCACATTTTTACAACAATTATTTACTATATATCTATATACATATATAAAAGAAAATGCGGGGTGTTACAATCTGTCACTGATCCCTCCCAACTAGGCAAAACATAAATGATTCTCATGTCAGGTGCACATACACCTAACACATTTGTTGCAATTTGACCCTTCCTTATCATATATCTTGCTTGGTGCACAAGTGGTACTTTTGCTCTAATGTGAGTGCCATCTAAAGCCCCAACACAGTTCTAGTCTTTCAGAAATAAACATATTATCAATTCATATTTTGTTATGTACATACCACGCGGCGTGACAACTCAAAATGTGGATATACTTTTAAAAAAATTAGAATACCTTAAAAAACTTCCACTCAAAGTCAGTGCATTCTTTTGTAATTGGAGTAGGGACTGCAAGCAGTAATCGGTGTAGCCTAAGAACCGCCAACAACATTGCATTGAAATACTTGCTAACAATCTCACCAGATCTAATGAAACTGAATTTTACTGGTCTATTCTTATTATTATGACTAATAACACTCAAGAACATAGCTACCATATCCTTAATGCTGACATTCCTTGTATGACTCAGCCCATCAACATATTCAACTGGTGTATACAATATAGAAAAACGTCGTCGATCCATCCTAAGTTTATTGTAGGATGTGATATCACTTTCACCTATCAGTCTAATGAGATGCTCTATTTGTAGTCGGGTTCGTGTGACTGAGCTTGGGATACTGTTCTTGTTTTGAATTTCTAGAAATTCCAGCAAATTTACAATCACAGCAATCAGACATGAACATATCATAACCATATCAGAGAGGACACTATCCAAAACAACCACCAATGGCACACTGAGATCATTGTCTTCATCCATAACAATTGTCACTCACACAAATTACAGTAATCAAACATATCATCACAAGAAAGAATATATTGATTTTTTTTGTTATAATATAAAAAAATCATACAAACATTCTGGACATTAAAACAAGGGATAAAATATGGATATGGCCAACATTCCACAACAAATATGAAAACAAACTCAAACAAACCTGAATAGGTGTATTTCACTAAAAGAAGAAAAAAATATTTTGGCATTGTATTTCACTTTCCAAATAACTAATGGTTAAAAAAACAAAAAATGCCAACATTAGAACGGAATTTGATTTAGAAATTAGAACTGAATTGACATTAAACAACAAAAACAGCTTGTGCAATACCTTGGTCTAAAATCCAAAGGTTAATCAATAACTTATTAATTACAAGAAAGTAAGGGAAAGAAAATCAAACCACAACAATTTAACTGTACTAGTGAATGTCAGTGGTTTTATATTGCTAGAATTTGCTCGACTCAGTAAACTATTTGTTTCATAGTAGTTCTCAAAGGTAAGCAACTCAAGCCTAACAAAAGATAGATAATCACGTGGCCATTATCTAAGAATACTTACAAAATATTGAATGTAATCAACAAAAGATGGTACAATTCATAGACTGCTAAAATTATAATTATTTAAGGGCAAGTTATTATTTTTTTGAGATATAATAAGTTACAATTTTAATGGGTCTGACCAATCATGAAAGGTTGAGACTGATACCAATAATTCAATCATGGCAATTTGTGATCGATCATGACCTTTCATAGTTATAACTTTTTATTTTAAAGTTATAATTTTACCATAAAAAATAGTAATCAATGGTATGATACCGAATTCTTTTTTTTTTTTTTTGGTCAAGTAAACTTTCCCCGTTCAAAAACCCAATTTTCAACTTTCCAAGCAGTTGAGGTAGATGGAAGAACTAGGAAGCGGTGACAACGGAGAAGTGAAGATCAATTGCACGACAAGGCAATGAAAGCACAAACAAAAATAAAATAAAATCAAAAGCTATAGTTTTGGGTTTTGTGGTCATCCAAAGGCAATGAAAGCATGAACAAAAAAAAAGACAATGAAAGAACCAACAAAAAAACTTAAAGTTTTGGGTTTTGTGGTCATCCAAATGCAAAAAAACAAAAAAAACAAAAAAAACAAAAAAACAAAAATCAATGACCATTCCCTATTTAGAATAAGTACACATATTAAAGAGAACGAAATCACAGCTGCATATATGTGACAAATCTTCTCAGATCTTGATGAACTTACCTGTTTGCTGGTTGCAGAAAAAGGGGATCAACAGCGTGAAGCTCTGCCTAGGGAGATACCAATGTCAAGATCTGCCTAGGGAGGCAAACGATGATTCAGCGTTGTGTTGGAGCCAACTGATTGTTCTACATCTTCAGGGAGGCGAACGATGGTTTGTTGGGGGAGACGACTGATCGAGTGGGTAGAGTTTGTTGGGAGAAAGTCGATTTTTATATGAGGCATTGTAGACGAAGGCATTTGGGTCTTTTTATACTTTAATACCTCCTTGAAATTTATACCTAAATATTATACCACTGGGTAGGTGGTATTGAAAAACACCTTGTACAAGGCATTCGTGGAACTGTTCACACCGGTTCAGTATTATGACCCGGAAATTAATACCGACTAAAAAATGTCAACAAACAAGGTATAAGATAGGCCCCACGTACTATTTTCTTTATACCACCTCCTTATACCACTCTTATACCTCAAACAAACATGCCCTAGATGTGTTTGCGAAGTATCAGGGCCAGCCTAAAGGTAAACCAAATAAAAGGGAAAAACAGAAGCCAATAAACTTAAGAAGACTTATTAGGGTAGAAGTTGAATACGAAAAATATTTTGGGTAAAAGTTCACTTTGGAACAAAAAGTCTGGACTACCTTCCAATTACTTCTACTGTTGCAATAAATCAGTTTTGGAAACCCAAACTTGCACCCCCTCCTTTAACGCCACCAGTTAGCACATCTCTGTCAAACACAAATGAAGTAATATGCTTCAACCGATGACATTCCTTCAATTTCGCTTGTTTGCAATTCAAAAAAATTTACTCATATATTTCGTTAATCCATAACTATCGGATTTCCTACCATTCACTCTAAAAAACAAAAATATCGGCTTAGAAGAGAAATCACGACATTGAGTAGTCAATTTGGGGTTTTGCTATTCGAATCATTTATCACCGGAGTCTTTCTCTCATCATCAATAATCCAACTTCATTTTATCATAATTGAAACTGTCAATCAATTATGCATGAATTAAGATAGGGGTAATCAAGTAATAATCCAACTTCATTTTATCAGAATCGAAACTGTCAATCAATTATGCATGAATTAAGATAGCGGTAATCAAGTAATATAAAAAAGTAAAAACTTTAATCTTGTGACCAAAATTTTAGGGACTAGAGGACTTAATGGTTTAAAAGTCTCACATGTGAACCAATTTTTTCTAAGTAAATGTCCGCTTAGAATTCCCAAATTATAGGGGCCCCAATGAAAAAATTTAGAGGCCCAACAAAAATTTAGCATAAAGGGTAGATTGAACCAAAAGAAAATCCCACATAACAAGCCGCAAATTGCTTTTATGTGAACATCAAATCTATACACAGCCAAACAACCATCTCCCCTTTATCTTCAGTAATCATTACTATCACATCCCAACCTGGAGATAGAAAATTATGTCCCCTTACTTTTTAACTCTATCATGCATCTCGTGCATACATTTATTCAGACAATAAATTGAACAGACCAATTTTGACGAAAAAACTTTTACACTTTCAACATTCCATCATAGCAGGTACAAAAATTGTACTTTTAAAATCATGGATTAATACAATGTTTAACTTATTCGATTTACTAGACAACTATTTTATAAGTGTCATAAAAAGACACAAAAACCCTTCTTTCTTCTTTTATTGCCTAGACTCAGCGGTGACATTTCCTCCTCCTTATTTATCTAAAAATACAAACTAAGAGGGGGTGAGCACACACGCTCAGTGAGTGTAGACCATCACTAAACAGATAACCACAATAACAGATGTCACATACATCAATATTCATCTTATCAAAATAATTAAACAACTTTATAAACCAATACACATAAGCTCTCAAGATTCTCTAGCAGTCATCTCATAACACATAAATCTGTCATAGAATCCAATATGAATATACAATTCCCGCCACTCAAGATATATTCGCCACACAGGCAAGACTTGCCACAGGCAATATCTTCCATGCATGCAACATTCGCTACACAGGCTATCTGATACTAATTTAGACAATATCCATCACATAGGCCATACATTTGCCTTTAAAGCTATATTTGCCAATAAGACCATTTATCATAATCACTACATCAAACATAATACCATGTTGCTATCACCAAATAAGAATCCATATAGCCATCTACTAGCGACAAATACATTAGCCCTTAAGGTTGTCTCAATAAGTAAATTATATAACATAATCATATTGCATACACAACATCTTTTATTCACAAATTCATACGCCATTAAGCTTATTCGTTCTCTTGTTATTATCAATAATGTGATACTGCTCATCCACAATACCAATCATAGTTAACAATTTGCAACATCACACATATAATTTAGCATTTAAAGTGTATATATACTAATTTCAATCACACAGAAAAATATACCCACCTAAAGTCCAGTTGTAGTACAAACTCAGTCTCCAAATGAGACTTTAAGCGTATTTGACGTAGGTACTGTAGCCTCTATTGCTATCACACATCATAGTAACCACATATAAATACTCTTCATATATACATTTTATCTTAATTATGCATATATAATTACGCAATCATGTCCGCGGTAACACATTTCTAAATTCCTCCCTAAGTGGTGTATTTTTAACCACCTTAAACATTACTCATCAATTACTCACTTGATTTTATATATTTTTTTTTTTTGATTTTTCAAATATAGTAAAATTACTTATTGAAATCTCTGATTTGTATCATATAATTTAGAACAAAACAGTAACAATCAAGAATGAAACAGTTACACATAAGTTGATCTATGGAATTAAACCAAAGTATAAATTGATCCGTTTGTAGATTAGGAACAGTTATTGAACTTTCTGAAAATCAAGGCTAGTGTTTGACACTGTCTTTAAGACAAAATTCGCCCCCACACTTGGTGCTTATGAAAATTAAAGCGTCTGTCTTTTAGGATACAACAATCTTCACGTGAATAGAAGTAGCACTCCAATATAATCGCCCAACAAACAGAAACTATATTGTGTACTCTTAAAATGCAGACTGTTAATGCTGAAATATGATGTATGAGACTGCCTAGTCTACGAAAATTGGATATATAATGATTATTTAATTGGATTATTTATAGGCAAAATGGTGATCGATCCAAACAGTCACCATGTGAACAAATACAGCCCAGAAGACACCATTGAAGTCTGCCCATTGGGAATAAACATGACTTCAAAATTTTGGACCGGAGGAAAATGAAATCCGAAGAAGTGCGAAATTTGTATTCCAAAGATACTAGAAATTGAATTCCAAATTAAGAAATTCACGCCCAATTCGTTAAACGTTTTTTTTCCAAAAAGATAAGAATTAGTCTAAACCACACTCACACCCACACCCAGCCCGGCCCTGCGGGGTCGTGGCGAGGTGGGTGGGCGACATGTGTATGCGGTCGAATCAATGACATGTAGACGCTCACTCCGCTCATAAAAGTGTGATACCCTTCGGAGTCCAACCTATAGAGAAAACTTGTCATATATATATATACAAGTAGAATTTCTTCCTCAACCAATGTGGGATTGGTGTCAAATCCCATATTGCACAACTTTTATTTTCATAATTCAATTGGGTTACTTTTGAGCCTATGTTCTCATTTATTTCTTACTTGATTTGAATAAGTGAATATACTATGTTATTTTCCTTACGAAGTAGAACATGAACGTATGAAAGTTTACTCAAAACAACGATCGGGTCCCACTTTAATTTAGGGTTCAAAGACAACGAAAACTCGGTTTTTACACTTAAAAAACTATTTTGGTCCAACACTTTCTCCCATTTTAAATTTAATTAAACCCATAAGGAACATATTTGAGGTCTATTAGTTGCATCGATAAGTTTTTAAAAAAAATTGATGAAAGGCTAGAACAGCATAGACAAATTATCAAAAATTGATCCTGATGAACCAGTTGAAGTCCAATAGGTTCAACCCCAAAGTATTGGGAGTTATTCAACCGGTTCAAGTTCAACCTTCAACCGGTTCAATGTTCAACCAGTCTAAAGTTTCTTTCAACTGGTTCAAGCATAACTAGTATCTTGTCCAACTGGTTCAAGCATTCTTCAACCGGTTGAACCATGTTCTGAAGCTTAAAACTCCATTTGAACTTCATCTTCTAACATAAAAACCCAATTCTAACACCACCCAACTCCTACCCTTCAAACCCAATTCTAAAACCACCCAAATACTACCCCTACATCAAAGATACATTTAGAAGTGGAAATACATATTAATTCATAAGAATACATTACCTTCGTTGCGACTCGATTGTCCATCGAACTCTTCTGAATTTCACACCTAAAAGCTTAGAGTTCTTCAACTCTTCACTTCACCATCATCACTTCACTCTTTGTGCATAAGCTAAGATCATTCAAGCCTTTAGGAAGGATTTCACTCAACAACTCATGAACACAAAGTGTTTTCTGTTAAAACCTCACAAACCCACAAACTCATCTTTTTTTTTTCCCAATTTTTATTTTCTTCATTCGGTTGGCATCAAACTCCCTCTTATATACTCACTGCTTCAAGAGTTGAGGATTTCACAGGCGGCCGGGTGTCCACTGACTCATTTCTTTTGCTTAATTTCTCTAAAGCCACCTTTGGTTTTTCTTATTTTTACATTTAACCACTTGAAAAATTCCAACACTTCAAAAATTTCACCTTTGCTCCCACTACCTTATAAATCTACAATGAAATTCCTTAATTAAAACATACTTAACCTTGCAGAGTTATCTTATCATAATTTTAATCACATGCAAAGATTAGCAATTTACACTTTAACCCATAATATTTATAAAATGCAATGTTATGCATTCTTGGGTCTCACAACTCTCTCCCTTTTAAAAGAATTTCATCCCCGAAATTCATTTTCCACACTAATACCAATGAGTACTTGTTCTCATACTTGTTTCGTCAAACCCAAGTGAAACCGTAACAATAATTCTACCACAAGACAATTACTCAATAACTTGATAAGCTATCTTATATCAAATTATTATTGCTACTTAGACATTTGATATTTATAACCAATACTATTAGTGCTTACTTTCTCGTATAAGTTATTTGGGGCTAATATTACATTATCTTTTCTATATTATTAGTCCTAATTTTCATGCAATCCTCTCAACAATAACATGTCACAAAAGTAATCTAAACATTGAGTAATCATTGAATACAACATATCACACCATCTTAATTCCATAGATCAAAACCAAAAGTGCAATAAATTGCTATAAAAACTACATTATCTTTCACAAATTATACATATTCAGTAAGTCACTTCACATATATGATCTCAATAGCCCACTGTCCATTCAAAATCATCAACTATAAAGACAAACCAATTATATCTCAAGTATACTGGTTATCAGTCAAATGAACACCTTCATTATGATGTGAATTGTAAAACTTGTGTAAATTTGAATTTTTTTTTCAAAAAAGGTTAAAACAATAATTAGCCACTATGGTACATGTTGAAAATCTATTTTTTCTAGAACTCGGATGATGAAACAGACATCACCGTTGGATTCATCTCCCGAAATCTAGTTATTCAGTCTATTTTCGTTGAATTCCAAGACGGTCAGATTTTTCTCGTTTTACGAGACAATCGAATATCACGTGACTTAAATAAACAAAAATGAAAATTAAATTGGAAAAATTGGAAAATAATTTAAATTTAGTTCAAATAAAAATATTTTGAACTTGAACCGGGACAAAATCGAACATGAGAAAGGAGGACATGTTACGCAACGAGGGCCAAGTATTCCAAGGAGTATAAATAAGGGAGAAAATGAAATTTCTCCCCATTTGTTCAGCTGTGTTCTCTGAAAAGGAGAGAGAGGGAAGAAAAGAGGGAAAATCAAGGGATTCTTCAAGCTTCTCTTTACGATCTATAGTTCTACGTTTGTCGAATTAATTTGAGCTAAGAACTAAAGTTCATCTACGCAATGAGAGCTACGACTACGTACCAAAAAAGCACGAATTTTGACAAAGTTCAAAGAATGAGATTTTGGAAATCAAGGGCTAAAGCTTGATTTGAGTTTTGGTAGATTTTTCTATCACTTGTTTTACGCTTCAAGAGGTAAAGTTCTTTTCCTAATTAGGTTTACTTTTAACCTAAGGTTGCATATGATATGGGTAGTATGAATTGTGATGAATTCTCTTGTTTAATGTCTCCTATTTTAATGTGGCATGTTGTTTCATTGAAAATGTTATAACATACTTGGTGAAAATGTGGATTGTAATTATATGTCTTTGATGTAATTGACAATTTGGGAATATGATTATGTTGGAATGTAATTTTATGCTTTATGGAAGGTGGGTATTGATAAGTGTTAAAATCAATTCTAGCATGAATTGGGCATTTAGAAATTACTTGTTGTGATTTCTTGTGAAATGTATTGATTGGACATGCTAATTGTTTACATTTATGCCTTGAAGGTGTTTAATGGAATGTCTATGAGGATTAAGTGTGTTATTTGCATTGATTATGTTATAACATGCTTGTGAGCTGATGTTGGTTACATGTTTATGATATAATTGACCATGAAAAAAGGTTTAAGGATATTTAAGATGTTCATATTGAGCTCATGACATGTGAACATAATGAAATTGCAAGTGTGCATTACATTTGCATATGCACGGAAAATATCGCATTCGTAAGTATTTGACAAGAGTGTGGGTGTGTGTGTGCATGTTTTGTGGATCAAACATCATTCTTGGTGGTTAAAGCGTGGCTTTGAGAAGGTTGGGCCTAGGTTCGCCTGAGTAGCATAGTTGCATGAAAAACTTGTGTCGGGTATAGCAAGAAGGACTAGATTCTCCCTTGGGTGCAAGACCTGGTTACTGGTTTATACATTTTCGTCGATGCAAGTCCAAAAAAGTGTATTGATGTCACGAAACCAGCGGTGAGATACCAAAATCCGTGTACCCAAGAAAGACACGTGATTTATTTTATAAAATGGTTATTGGATGTGTAACATCAATGACGGGGGTTTGGAATATCCAGATTTATACGCATGACATTGTATGTGTTACGGGAGCCTATGAATGCTCGCCGCTGAGTTGCATGTGTGAATCTCATCTCATAACATGACATGCCATAAATAATTTTATTATGATTTGCATATTCTTGAATGAATTATTTGTTGCTTGTTGAATTGCATGTGAGTATTTCATATGCATATAGGTGGAAGAGTAGCCTCTTTAGGAGATACTCTATTGAGCATGACTCACCCTTTATGAGGACAATATTTTAAGTATGAGACATGCACCGGTGGATAGCTCTCACTCGAGGCCTCATTGATAAAGAAAAGTCGAGATGTGACTTTAAATTGCGTTTTTGTAAAACACGTGTAAATATTTTTGGATATGTAATATTATGCAAGGAATTGTAAAACAAACTTATATGAACTACATTTTATGTAAAATTGTATATTATATGAGTTTGAGTTGTTGTTATACGAGTATGGATAAATGGACCCGGTGTAGTCAATGTTGCATGATTCCACAAGTTGTGTTTTGGGTAGAACTTCCGGCACAAATGAAACTCTACCCGAATTTTGTTAAGTTATGGATCCCAATAAATGAGGCATAACAGCGTGATATCAAGGTACACGATATTCACGGGTATTCCGTGAGTTGATGAGAGATTAATAGAGTAATTAGGGACACCCGAATTTTGAGGCGTCATCTGAATAATAACAATCTTTCATATTAACAACAATCAACCCATTACCAATTCATTAGTCTATAAAATTCTACATTCCTTGACATTTCCAACAAAACCAAATCAACATAAATACTCAATTTTAAAGAACTTATGTACCATTTACAAACCAAGATATATCTATCATTTCTTTCCTTATCTCCAGTTTCTCATAATTTGTTCATATCACATCTTTACCAAGAGAAATTCAAGTAAAACAATTGAATCATCTATCTATCAATAATGCAACTTATTGATATTTTTTTTCTCTTTCCAACTAGAATCAACATTATTTATTATTAATAATTTTTTTTACTAAAATTCAATCTTGATGTCACGTCTACAGTTATACCTTCAATATATCCATCTTATATTCCCATTTACACATTTATTATCGGTACCTCACCACAGGGTCATGGCTATATGTACACTATGATGTGTTTACAATCTTCCTTCTCTCATTCACAAAATCACACTTTATTTAGATTTATAGTCACAACATATAGATATTGACATTACTTACAACAAGTTTTCATATAACATTTTAATGAATTGCAAAAAATAGGATAAACCTCTTTATTCACCCTTAATACTATCGTTTTGGGAAAATTCTAGTTCAACATACTTAAGTTAGGTTCACATAACTATATTTTATAATATGACAATAAGGAAAAAAGAAGATAAACAACATAAAATAACTACGTGTGTTGATAATATTTTTGTTTTCGTGTTTTAAAAAAAAAGAAAAAATAGAAACAATTTTTATTTTTTTCGTGATAAAAATGAAAAACACAAAATATATTTGATAGTCAATTATGTTTAACAAATTATGAAAATAAAAATAAAAAATATGTTTGACAAAAAAATTTAAATTGAAAAAAAAATAAAAAGAAAAACTAGGCCACAAAAATAAAAAGAAATTCATTTAATCAAATTTTTGGGTACTAAATCAAATTTTGTATTGTTTTATTAAAATTTTAATTTTTGGGGTACCAAAATTTAAAGATTTTTGAGATGAAATCATCACTTTTTATTAATAACGTTGACAGAAGGGAGACGGAGGTGGTCTTCGTCTAATGAGTTTTAAATCTCAAGGGGTCTTAGTGTTATTTATAAAATATGGATGTTCATATAATATTACTAAAACTCAAGGGGGATGTCCGTGTTTTTTACCCAAATTAATTAAAAGGTAAATTGCATCATTAGTCCCTTGAGTTTGACATTTATTATACTTTCGTTCTCGATGTTTTAATTTTGATAATTTCGTCCTCCGTGTTATAACTGTGGCTGACTGTCGTCCTTATCTTTAATTGCCGTCTAAAAATTGTGCCAAAATTGGAACATCTGGAATGAAAGTGCAATAAGTGTCAAATTTAAGGGACTAACGGTGGAATCGACCATTAATTAAAATTTCGCGTCTAGCCACACGAATCAAACCCGCCAGAATTTCACAAAGCCACACACACACACCCCCCGAGAGAGATTATAGCGATCATCCATGGCGTCGTGTTCGATGCCCCTCTTACCACTCAGTCCCTCTCTCTCATCTCGCAACCCTATCTTCTCTCTCCGAATTACCACCACCACCACCACCCGAACATCCTCTCTCTCTTCTTCCTCAAGGTCGCTTTCAGTTTCAGCTTCTTCTTCGCCTTCACTTCAAGCTCTCATATTCGATTGCGATGGCGTCATTCTAGAGTCCGAGCACTTGCACCGCCAAGCATACAATGATGCTTTCTCTCAGTTCAATGTCCGTTGCCCCTCTTCCTCCTCTCAGCCCCTCAATTGGGGTCTCGAATTCTATGACGAGCTCCAGAACCGCATCGGCGGTGGCAAGCCCAAAATGCGATGGTTCCGTTCTTTCTCTCTCTCTACCTAAATACATATACATATACATATATATATATACATATACATATACATATACACACATATATATATATATCTAGTGTTTGTGTATATGTTAGTATTGTTTTTGATTTGTTGATCGGCATTTGAATGATAAGGTACTTTAAGGAGCACGGTTGGCCTTCTTCGACAATATTTCAGGCCCCTCCTGAGGATGATGATGCTAAAGCAAAGCTAATTGACACTATTCAGGTACCAATTTCGCTGGAATGAGGTCTTGATGAAGTTAAGTGAATCTAGTTCTATTACACACACGGAGAACATACACATACACATACATCCATTCGTCTAGTAAATAGTTGTTGTGTTCGATACACGATTAGGGGAAGGGCGACACTAAATTCACAGCTTTTTGGAATAATTGAAGATATTCTGGATTCACAATCTCAGTTAGAGTGCTGTGTTGGTTAATTATCTGTTAATAGACGCACATATGTATAACTGGTGATATATTCCCTATAGTTTTGGGATTATATGTTTTGCTATGATCGGAAGCTGTCCGAGTTGGTTTGTAATTTTCTTTCTTAAGTTTGGACACTTGAAGAGTGCTTTTTGACCTTTGTTCTCAATTATAGTGATGTATTGGTTCTTTGATGACTTTTGCAGGATTGGAAGACCGAAAGGTACAAAGAAATAATCAAATCTGGAACTGTAAGGAGCCATATATGTCTACTTTTTAATTGTGATTACTGTTTGCTCTATTTGTATTAGTGGCTGTGCTTGATGAGTAATTATGAGGACATTTGGTGGGTATTGCTTTGATCAGGTGGAGCCTAGACCAGGAGTTTTGAGATTAATGGATGATGCGAGGGCTGCTGTAAGATAGTTATGTACATTAGAATGCACCTATCATACTGTTATGGTACTTGGTACTTTACTTGTGTCTGCATCTATTCATCCACAGCCGTGTTGGATTCTACTGCTGGTAGAGGCCAAAAGTTATTGGACTTGAGAGTGTTAATCTTCTATTCCAAAATTTATTTTATTTCATGTTCACTGATTTATGGGAAGATTTCCATTTTCATATGCTTTCTCATCAAGGAGGTTAGTAATACACTCTACATTCTTTATCTTTGTGTAATAGGGTAAAAAAATAGCCGTTTGCTCTGCTGCAACCAAAAGTTCAGTGATACTGTGTCTTGAAAACCTTATCGGGGTTGTGAGCACTTCCTCCAACATTACTTTTCTGAAGTATTTTTCCTATTTATCGATCCCATGGTTTACTAGCTTAACGTTTTGCTCTTGTTATAGGAGCGGTTCCAAAGTCTTGATTGCTTCCTTGCCGGTAAGTTGGACAGTCTAGGGATATTGTTCTATACCAGTTGTGTCAGGCACTTGTCTCAAATTTGGACATTCATGTATGTCTGATTTGATCGCCGAATGGCATAGAGACACTTATAACCTGAAAAAATAATGTAATCTCTTTACTCACCAGTCTTTACTCACCTGTTGATATTCCATTTGTCATATTATTTGCTTTCCATTTTTTCCATTCATTTGGGAACTTGATCCAAGATGCCCCCATTTCATGTCTATGAGTTGTGGTCTATTCAATATGCTTCATCATGTTCAATTGATTGGAATAAATGTTGGTGCATGTTGACCTACTCGAGTTCTTATTGTTTGACTCAATTTTTAGGGACCCAATATTCAAATGTGCACAGTAATCATTCTTGATGAGTTGAGGTGCTGTTTCATAGAAACTGAAAATCGAGTATTGAGAACTGATCTTTAAATTTCAAGTGCCAAAGATAATAAAGTGGTTGAATTTTGTAATTTGAAATTTTTTTCCTATGTACTGAATTTTAAATGCGGAATTTGGTTAGGTTGTTTGATCAACACAAGGAATTGAAGGAAGAAAATTATTAGGTTTTCAGTTTTACCCTTCCTCCATTGAAAATATATAGCAATCACTAGGTGATTGTTAATGCATATTGTAATCGTAACCATCACATTACATTCAAAATTTGCAAAGAATACTAATGAAATTAATTCTTGTTCTACTGACGACTAAAAAGACGTCATCTGTCATAATTTATGACATTACCCATTAC
Organism: Ilex asprella; assembly: GCA_023539305.1. Classification (NCBI taxonomy): domain Eukaryota; kingdom Viridiplantae; phylum Streptophyta; class Magnoliopsida; order Aquifoliales; family Aquifoliaceae; genus Ilex; species Ilex asprella. The sequence continues at coordinate 19,406,357 of CM042190.1, read as the reverse complement.
AATCTTCCCGTGTAGGTTGACATAAAACTTTGATCTCCCTCCTGCTTCTGAGCTTCTTAAATTGTCATCATGCTGTGTACCTAGTTCCATCTTCTGTGTCAACTCCTGTCAAAATCTATGAACAAGGTTCATGAATGCTTTCACAATGAATAGTACCATTTTTTGTTGCTTACATTCAATACTTGCAAAGGCACCTTGACATCAGCAAATGATTTTCTGTGTTTTAACTTCAAGATATTTATTTTCATTATGTTCTGACCATTGCTCGATTCTGTTGCTCTGCCGCCATTTCAAACTTTATGGAATCAAGCCAACATTGTGCTGCTCGTTGTTGCCATGAGTTTATAATGCTGCTTTCTCCATTTAATGTTCAGCAAATGCTTCTTCCGTGTTTTAAGCCTTTCATCGAGAAATAATCTGCAAATTTGATTGAGAAGCATTGGCATCTCTTAAGTGGGATATAAAATTTCGGTTCACCCCATTAGTTGACCTCAACACACGACTTAGCCAACAGATTATATAAGCACAAAACCATAAGGTACCCAAGAACCGTCAAATATTGAATCTCTGTAATTTTCTTTCTTTCCACAACAGCATTCAAAATCAACATCCCTAAACCACAAAACCGCCATGATCCAATCAAGCCAGAACCAAAACATAGAAAAGTATCAATTACCAGCGTCACCAGAATAAGCCAACTAGCTCTAGCAACATAGAAATAGAAACTTATATTTACATAACAAATAAAAGGAAAGAATTTTTAGCATCAATTTACTTGGAAGCCAAACCTTGCATGCAACATAAAAGCTCAAGATATTACTGACTATAAGTTTGTGATCAAATGCTATTTTAAACTTGAAGTTCTATTTCTGTACAATCTAATGATAGAATGCCCAATTTTACCAAAAAGAAAAACGACATCACCAGAAAACATATCCAAATCAAAATTGTGTAAATTAGGCTGGCTTAAACAGTGGATTGAAACAACTGAGGGTAAAAATTTCTTGCAGGAAAAGTGATAAAACCCTCTTTTACCGAGTATGTCTCATGTTCAACAATAAGGGGTGGTGCATGAGCGAAGCCAAGATTTCTCTCTGGGGCAATCTAAAATTCATTAATAAATTATTTATTAATTTTATAAATAAAATTATATTAAAATTAACATTACTTGGAGATGCAATCTGTATACATGAGTGATGTACAGAAAGAGCCAACAACAACAAAAGCTCACATCAAAAACCTTTATAGAAAATAGGAATAATTTAATCAATCACAAACAAATTATTCAAGTCCATATCTAATCAATCAAAATACTTTAATGCAAGCGTAATCCAGAATAGGCAAATTCTAAATAATGTAATCTGAACTAAAACTTTAAGTAAGCAATCAAAGTAAATAATCAGTGGTGAGAAAGAGAGCATTGCCCTAGCCAAGTTGTCAAGACGATTGATTCAAAACATTGGATAATAAGCCATTCAATTGGATCGGATTAGAAATAGATAACTGTGACACCATTTGAATAAACCCGTTTAACAATATCAAACTCCTTAATGTCAAGAACAAAACAAAAAAAAACTTCTCATTGTTCTCCTCACACTCCAAAGTGTTTTCATCGACACAAGTCGCAATGTTACAGTAACTATATTCAGGAGACCTGAGTTAATGATGCATAATAAAGTTTGCTTGAAGGGGAGGGAACACTTTTGACCTAGTGCAATGCCTAATTGTTTACAACTCACACATAATGATAGTTACTGATTTGCACATCCTATTTCATGATTTTTCTCTGTTGCCTTTTAACAAACACTTAATAGGCAAACAACGGTTTGAAAAGCAAATGGTTACGACTTCTCATAGACAACCATATCTTCCTCCCATAGGACAAAAAGATTGAATAACTCACAAGATATATCTAAATCTAACAAATCTTTATTGGGTAATCTGACTACTTCTTGATACCTCCAATAGAATCTTCTAGGGCTACCATGGGTGGATTTACAAGATGATTGGCCTGAGGACCAACAGAAAGAGAAACAGGTGCAAAAGTGGTGATAAATACTTTCTGTAGAATGTGGGATTATGTTAGGAAACTGGTTTGGTTGGAAACTAAACAGAGAAGAGGGGAGGAAGAGATCTGGAGAGACGAGAGGTGTGAGGTGTGACTTTCGGGTTTATTTTTGGATTTCTTAAGGACGATTTAGTTTCCAAATTATAAAACTAACCCCATATGTTTTACAAACTTTAAATGGGGGCAACTCTTAAGAATTTGTAAATTGTCCAAAATTTTAATTAGGTCCCGGAATTTTGTTAAATTGCAGTGAGGCAGCTGCCACCACTGCAAATCCGTCTCTGGGTGGGCGACTGAGAGTTGTGGTCCAGTGTTAAGCGAGGTTTGTTTTATTATGTGATATTAAAGAAGTGTTAAACATAAATGGGAGATGCTCTCTCAAGTACCCTGGGAAGGTATGATATGTTGGGTTAAGGTAGGTGCAAGGACAGCAGAAAGCCCAAACAGGACTTGAACTAGGGTAGAGAATACTTGGTAAGAATTGAGGCCTTACGAATGATAGAAGGTAGAAGAAGTATTCTTTGATGTGGCTCCAAATTATTTTGAGTAAGCAATTTAGAGCTGTTGGTCATTTTGTAAATATTCTGAGTTTTGCAGCCAGCATAATAAGGCTTAGCAAAAAGCATGCGCTACCTGGATGGCTGCTTCTCTTTTCCACCTTTAGGTATTTAACTCAAACCGTCTAGTGGCTATTAAGAAGAAATGCATGCTCCCACTCGGAGATGGTGTTAGGACCTTGAAAATTGATCTTATGATGATAGTCAATTTTACTTGGAATTTGAATGTGACCTAATTACAAGAATTTAAGGTGGAGTGATGAGTTCTAGTGAGCAGAAATATCTTATTTTTCTTAGACACAGGTATTGTTGATAGTCCAGCCTAAATAGTTAACATTTATTTTTGATATTTTGTATTAGGTTCTCTTTCCTTTTTGTAGGTGATGATGTGAAGGAAAAGAAGCCTGACCCATCAATTTATGTCACAGCAGCTAAGGTATTCAGATGTTTTCTTTTTGTAAGTGCGAGCTGCTGATTACCAAGCATGCTGTATTCGATTATTAATCTGTTAAATCTAATACCCTGCAGAGGCTAGGTGTGTCTGGGAGAGATTGTTTAGTGGTGGAGGATAGTGTCATTGGGCTACAGGTTGATCTCATAATTTATGATTGTTACACAATGTTTGATTTTAGGAATAACAAAATCCTTGAATTGGAATAGCATTTTGATTGTATTGTGAAGACCTCAAAACTAAATCTAGATCTGCTTTCCCAAGATCTCATAACCGTCTGTCAGATTCTTGTTTTGAATGAACCAGAAATGGAAATGGGTCTCGGCCATGCATTTGGGACAAAGCATTCAAATTGACCCCTCAAGTTTATTAGAACCAAAATTTGTTTGACTCTCAGACTAAAACTAAGCTCATACTCTGCAGGCAGCAACCAGTGCGGGGATGTCATGTATTATAACCTATACATCATCAACGGCTAACCAGGTGAGGTCTAACTCTCTGTGGAAGTAGACCTGGGGTCCACGACAAGATTATTACACATAATAACTGCGCATTGCTGGCAATTGATAACCACAATTTTATTGATATGTGAGGTTTCGTCTGGTTTAACAGGATTTTAAAGATGCAGTTGCAATTTACCCTGATCTGAGTGATGTAAGGTATGATGTCATTCACTTTGTATTAAAGATCAAAGTTTTGTTTTGGTGAATTGTTTCGGTCACATAGGAAATGAACACATCTCAAAAATAAAATGGAAGCGAATAAAAAATTTAAGAATTTATTTTCAACACATTTCAAAGCATCAGTTAAGATATAATGGAATATCTTGAAAGAGTAATGCTACACTGACTAAATTTAGAGCCAAAATGTTGGAATTTTGATTTAACTACTGATTTGTTTCGCTCTCATTGCAAATGGAAAGTTTCGACCGATTTGAAACAAAATTTGATCCTTGCCTTACACAGACGGATATTTAGCTGTCTGTTATCTTGACATTCCCGCTGATTGCTCATGGAATCAATGCAGATTGAATGACCTGGATGCTTTACTTCAAAATGTAGTAGCTGCCCGTTGAGGAACTTATTACGTCCCATGAAATTTGGTACATAAGCTTGCCAATTGTAGCTGTTGTAGAAATAATTTCTTCATTGGCTTATTTTTACCATGGAATGACAGTTTACGTTATCAAAAATTGAAAATTGTCCAAAATTGTAAATCCCCAATTTAGTTGGTCCTTTGTATATTGTGAATTTGTAACCACTGACTACTGTCAAATGTGTGCACACTAGAATAGTAATAGATTATATTATGTATCTTGTAAAATTCAGGTAATGGTTCGTACTGAGCCCGAGGGCTTCATTTTTTCACTGATTGGTGTTATTTAATTTCAGGGAATTTATAACCAGGTCAAATTATATCCCAAACCGCCAAAGTTACAAGTCGTCGGGTTATGATCAGTCTAAAAAATAGTAGTATAGGATTAATCTTAACCTTTTTTTTGGTCTGGAGATTAATCTTAACTTGTTATGATCAATTTTAGACTTTTGGATGTCATTGAACTGCAATTTTGATCTGCACTGAATCATAAGTTGATCTTTTGGACTATTTCTATGTTCATTGCTTGTCCTTTTGAGAAATATTGATGGGTCAAAGCTTGGCTCAGAGAAATATATATACACACGCATTTGAATTTTATCTTCACATATTTTTTGAGTGTATTTTTATCACATTATCCATTGCTATCATAAGTATAATCATTTAATTTTTAATTAATTTGTGATTTAATACAATTTTTATTTTGAATATCATTCATATATGATAGTGTACACATGTTGATATTTTTTTGAAGTTATGTATTTGGAGAAAAGTTTGTCTATTTTTATTTTTAAAAAAATGGATAAAAATTAATTTTAAATTTTGTATTAAAGAAAGGGAAGAAAACAAATTACTATTCTAATTTATTTTTATTTTGTCAACTTCAGTCTTTTTACTAGGATCTTAGACATCTTCAAAAGTAGAAGTAATCTAGACGAGTGGAAATTGATCACCCCTTGTCCCCCTCATTCTAATGATCGGAACGAAAAAGTAGGTTGTCCAAAATATTTTGTGAGTGAGATGAAGCTATTATGTAAACAAAAGTATGAAACAAAAATAAACAATTAAAGTATGCAAAAAAAAAAAAAAAATTCTCACCAACATTTTATAGAGACTAAAGAGATGATTAATAGCGTAGTACACGAGTGCAGCCAAGAGTTGAGAGTGAGGGTTGTAAATTTGGTGGGTTGGGATGAAATGATAATATATATTTATACGAAGGGTTTTGGTTGGCAAATTACTAAGCTTATCTTTCAAACTAAACGTTTACTACAGTTAGTTGGGGTTAAAATGAATTTCTTGTGGTTTTGCTGAAAATTATAAAATTGGGCCCATAAATAAGTCCTTTATAGCTATTGGGGGAGAAAAGTGTCATTTTGACTCTTTTTTTAACACTTTTTTGGAAGCAACGATCAAAATTTACAAATTTCGGGCGGCTGCTGGGCGGTTCAAGCAGGAAGGTTAATAAGTAGGCCTGTCAAAATTTGACACGATATAATTAATCGATACAAATTAAGCGGGTTTGGGTGAGATCTTAATGGGCTCGAGTGATAAACGGGTTAACTGGTTAAACACGTTTAATAAACGAGTCGTGTTCGAGTGAGACCTGTCAACCCTTTTAAAAAATTAATATAATAAAAAATTAATAATTATTTTAAAAAAATTAGGGGTACAACTCCTCTACAGTTACCCAGAAACAGCGTACGGTTTTGTTCACCCAATATGGTGCCGCTTCAATGAAAGCTTTTGGTGTGTGAACATCCTGTTCCCCCATGGTCTGAGCTTTTGGGTTTGTTGTAAGAGCAATGCTACATATCCCAAATTTATATCCCACATCAATGAGAACCATGGGATGAGTGGGGCCTACCAACTTTTTTCATTGGGACCTACTCATCCAATGGTTTCCATTAATTTGGGATGTACTTTTAGAATACAAATTTAAGATACAAAACATTACTCTTGTTGTAAACATCCTGTTCACCCATGCTTTGACTTTGGTCTGCGGTGGTCTGAGCTTGGTCTAACCATTGTTGTGAATAGAGTGAATGAAGGAGAACACAGTTAAAGCTTTTAGGTCTGCGCAGTGAACACATTGAAAGTTTTTGGCTTGAATTCCACATCGACAAATTTAAATGAAGGAGACCTACTATGCCTATAAAAGGTTGCAACTCCTTTCTTTTGTCATTCCACATTCTCACTTGCTTCTGTAAGTGCCACCCAAGTGAAAATATTTTAATTAAGAGAGTTTAGATTAGGGGTGTCAAACGTGTCGAGTTAAACAGTTACGTGTCGCGTTAAACGGGTGATAGGTGAAAAATATATAAACTCGTACACGTGACGTTCAATAAACGGGTAAAAAATCACAACACGAGCACAACCCGTTTAATAAATGGGTAATACGACACGACTCGTTTAACCCATTTAATTTTAAAATAATTATATCAATAAATTTTACTATTCAATTTTTTTTTTACTTTCAAGTGTACTTACCTCAAAAAAGAAGAATTTTTAGTCAAATCTCATAAAAAAATCATACTTGAAGGCTTAGAAGAAAAAAGTAAGAGGTCATTGTCATTTTATAGGCAACTCAACCTTCCTCCTCTCCTCTCATTTTTCAATGTAGGACTAAAATAAAAGACATTGGCTTGTCTTTGCCTTTAAAGTGCTCCCCATCTCTCCTATATTGTCTTTGAACTACTACTTTACTTTTTTTTTGTAATGATTTTTTTACTTCTTTTTTCTTGCTAATTTTTTTAAAATAATTATTAATTTATTATTGTATTAATTTTATTTAAACGGGTAAACGTGTGATAAACAGTTTGACAGGTCTCACCCGAACACGACCCGTTTATTAAACATGTTTGGCGTGTTAACCTGTTTATCACCCAAACCCATTAAGGTCTTACCCAAATCGGCTTAATTCGTGTCGATTCGTATCGATTTATCGTATCCTGTCGGATTTTGACAATCCTAGTTCAGATGTTGTGGGTAATTAATGGAGTTTAAAATTTTAATGGAATAGTTTTTTGGTGTTGGTTAAAATTTTAATAAAATTAACGTATTAAACGTGTTGTGTCGTGTTACCTGTTTATTAAATGGTTCGTATTTGTGTTGAAAATTTTCACCTGTTTTGATGATACCAAAAAAATATTCTAAGTATGAGCTCAGACCAAAGAGGTCAACCTAGGAGGGAGGTCGGATAATCAATCCTGAGCTAAGGGAAGTCGACTCAGAGCTCGGTCCTGGCAAGGTGATAGAAGAGTTATGGAATGAACGACTGGCCAACAGCAAGCATTCCCAAAGCAGTAGGAAGCGACAATCAAGGCGTGAAATCTCAATCAACCAAGATCCTCTCCTAATTAGAAGGGGAGTCCCACGAGGGAAAGGAAAAGATATCGCCGGGAATCCTTTAAAAATAGGATCATGCTATAAATATGAGAGGAGGCCTTCATGGAGAGGGATCCATATTCACAGGAGGTAACCCTAGAGGCGAGAGAGCCACGCAAAAACCCTAGTTATTCTCACACTGTACAAAAGAAACAAAAAAGTGATCAATAAAGAAAAAAGGGGCAAGAGCCTCCATTGAAGAGTGGACTAGCCGAGTTCCAGAGCCGGTGAACCACTATATTTCTTACTGTTTACATCCCCCCAAACTCCCTTGAATATTCCACTACTAGTCAAGAGAGCCATATATTTCAGATCCATCACCTTCATCACCGGTTACACACACCCTGCTCATCTGCGACAAATAGCACCATCATGTTTATTAAACGTATTGTGTACGAGTTTATATGTATTTTACCCATCACCCGTTTAACCCGATACGTTTGACATCCCTATTAATACCAGACGGGTATTCGGGTTGCCCAATCGGCTTAGTGGTTGGCCCAAACTTGGTCCCTTAGATATCAATCAATGTTAAGACTTGGGCAAGTGAATTCGCGGGGTAGGGCCTCAAATTTTGGGTCGAGCATCGGTCGGTATGGGCTAGCTCGTCCCATGGACAACCCAGGTCCTTGCTAGTATTTGGGTTCTATAGTTAATAAAACATATCATCAGATAGGTCTATTAAAATACAGTTAATAAAACAGATCATCAGACAGGTACATAGTAACATAGATTATCAGATAGGTACAATAAAATATAGTTAAAAACATAGATCGCCAAACAGATATACAAATTCTCAATAACAAACACAAAAAAAAAAAAAAATAATGCAAAAAACACATCCAAAAATTTTCCTATTTCGCAAACTTTCTTTATGGGTGATTGTTAAGAAAAGAAAAAGAAAAAGAAGAGAAACTTATATTGTGTGCACGTGTAGAAACATGTAAATACTAGACAGAGATTAAGGAAGATGAGATCAAACCCGCCTCAATTTTAGAAGGATTCACCTCAGCACTCTACCCATTTGCATTTAGATATATTTTTGAATTTACTGTAATGTTCTCTAGATGCTTGAGAGAGAGAGAGTGTGTGTGTGAAATCACCTCATTTTCTTGGACAATCGATCAATCGATACTCACTTAGACAGTATTTGTGTTCAAATGAACAAGTAGGTGCACACACATGTTTATATTTATATATACTAGTTGGAACACACGTGCGTTGCATGTGAATCGTTTTAAATATAAAAAATTGTCAATATAAGTGTTTTTTAATCATATAACCCTTGATTTTTTTTTTTTTTGTGTTCTTGTAGGTATTCATTAAAAGTTTTATAGGGAAATTTCTTATCTCTTTTGTCATGATTAAGATAGTATTTTCAAATCTTGTTCTAGTATCAATCTGGCATTTTACATTGCTAAATATTAATCTAAAAATAACAATTTTAGACAATTCATTGTTTCTCCATAAACCAAGAGAGAGAATATGACCAAAACATATATACACATTTTTTTAATCATAATTTGTTGTCAACAAAACTAATATTTTATTGTTAGGACCTTGAATTGTTCACATGGAGAACAATACCCAATGACGTGTTTCACTTCATAGCAAGATATATATATACACACATTTGAATTTTATCTTCACATATTTTTTGAGTGTACTTTTATCACATTATCCATTATTATCATAAGTATAATTATTTAATTTTTAATTAATTTGTGATTTAATACAATTTTTATTTTGAATATCATTCATATATGATAGTGTATACAAGTTGATATTTTTTTGAGGTTATGTATTTTGAAAAAATTTTGTCTATTTTTATTTTTTGAAAAATGGATAAAATTAATTTTAAATTTTGTATTAAAGAAAGGGAAGAAAACAAATTACTATTCTAATTTATTTTTATTTTTGTTTTGTCAACTTCAGTCTTTTTACTAGGGGCTTAAACAAATTAGTATTCTAATTTAATTTATTTTTATTTTTATTTTTGTTTTTGTTTTGTCAACTTCAGTCTTTTGTCAACTCATTCAAATGATCGGAATGAAAAAGTAGGTTGTCCAAAATATTTTGTGAGGAAGATGGAGCTATTATGTAAAAAAAAAAAAAATCTCACCAACATTTTATAGAGACTAAAGAGATAATTAATAGCGTAGTACACGAGAGCAGCCGAGATTTGAGAGTGAGGGATTGTAAATTTGGTGGGTTGTGATGAAATGATAATATATATTTATACGAAGGGTTTTGGTTGGCAAATTACTAAGCTTATCTTTCAAACTAAACGTTTACAACAGTTAGTTGGGATTAAAATGAATTTCTTATGGTTTTGCTGAAAATTATAAAATTGGGCCCAAAATAAGTCCTTTATAGCTATTGGGGGTGAAAAGTGTCTTTTTGACTCTTTTTTAAACACTTTATTTTTTGGAAGCAACCATAAAAATTTACAAATTTTGGGTGGTTCAAGTTAAAAGGTTAATAACTAGGACTGTTAAAATTCGACACGATACGATTAATCGATAGGAATCGACAAGAATTAAGCAGGTTTGGGTGATACCTTAACGAGTTCGGGTGGTAAATGAGTTAACCGTTAAGCACGTTTAATAAACGGGTCATGTTCGGGGTAAGACCTGTCAACTGATTAAAAAAATTAATATAATAAAAAATAATAATTATTATAAAAAATTTAGGGGTGCAGCTCCTCTGCAGTTACCCTGAAACAGAGCACAGTTCTGTTCACCCAATATGACGTCGCATCAATGAAAGCTTTTGGATTTGCTGTGAACGTCCTGTTCACACATGGTCAGAGCTTTTGGGTTTGTTATAAACATTCTGTTCACCCATGGTCTGACCTTGGTCTACGGTGGTTTGAGCTTGGTTTAACCATTGTTATGAACACAGTGAATGAAGGAGAACGCAGTGAAAACTTTTGGGTCTGCACAGTGAATACAGTGAAAGTTTTTTGCTTGAATTCTACGTCGACAAATTTAAATGAAAGAGACTTTATAAAAGGTTGCAGCCCCTTATTTTAGTCATTCAACATTCTCAGTTGCTTTTGCAAGTGCCACCCAAATGAAAATCTTTTAATTAAGAGAGTTCAGATGGTGTGGGTAATTAATGAAGTTTAAAATTTTAATAGAATAATTTTTTGGTGTGAGTTAAAATTTTAATAAAATTAAACATGTTAAATGTGTCGTTTTGTGTTACCTGTTTATTAAATGATTCGTGTTAAAAATTTTCACTTATTTATTAAACGTGTTGTGTACGGGTTTATATGTTTTTCACTTGTCACCCGTTTAACCCAATACGTAACCGTTTAACCCGACACGTTTGTCACTCCTATTAATAACATGCAGGTATTCAAGTTGTCCTGTCGGCTTAGTGGTTGGACCAAACTTGGTCTCGTAGATGTCAATCAATGCTAAGATTTGGGCAAGTGAAGTCGCGGGATAGGGCCTCAAATTTTGGGTCGAGCATCGATCGGCATGGGCTAGCCCGTCCCATGGACAACCCTGGTTCTTGCTAGTATTTGGGTTCTATAGTTAATAAAATAGATTGTCAGACAGGTATACTAAAATACAGTTGTTAAAATAGATCACAAGACAGGTACATAATAACATAGATTATCATATAGGTACACTATAGTTAAAAAACATAGATTGCCAAACAGGTATACAAATCCTCAATAACAAACGCCAAAAAAAAAAATAACGCAAAAAATACATCCCAAAATTTTCCTATTTCACAAAATTTCTTTATGGGTGATTGTTAAGAAAAAAGACAAGAGAAACCGCTTCAATTTTAGAAGGATTGAAATAAGTTCTTTGGCGGCTTAAGTTCGTCACCTTAGCACTCTACCCATTTGCATTTAAATATTTTTTTGAATTTACTGTGATGTTCTCTAGATGCTGGAGAGAGAGAGAGAGAGAGAGAGAGAGAGAGAGAAATCACCTCATTTTCTTGGACAATCGATCATCACTCAGACAATATTTGTGTTCAAATGAGCAAGTAGGTGCACACACATGTCTATATTTATATATACTAGTTGGTGCACACGTGCGTTGTATGTGAATTATTTTGAATATGAAAATTGTCAATATAAGTGTTATTTAATCATATAACCCTTAATTTTTTGTTTGTGTTCTTATAGGTATTCATCAAAAGTTTTATAGGAAAATTTCTTATCTCTTTTGTCATGATTAAGTTAGTATTTTCAAATCTTGTTCTGGTATCAATCTGACATTTTACATTGCTAAATATTAATCTAAAAATAACAATTTTAGACAATTCATTATTTCTCCATAAACCAACAGAGAGAACATGACCAAAACATATAGACATATTTTTTTAATCCTAATTTGTTGTCAACAAAACTAATATTTTATTGTTAGGACCTTGAACTGTTCACATGGAGAACAATACCCAATGACATGTTTCACTTCATAACAAGTTATTATCCACAAGACAAATAAAATGTGCACTATTCACTATATATTTTAAGATTAGAGAGATTGCCTAAATCATATAACTTTATTGTAACTTATTTTATCTCATATGTTTATAGATGCTAGACAGTTAATTTAGATTAATAGATTAATATTGTCTTATAATTCAAATTTTCATTTATCAAAAAAAAACCACCATCTATATCTATATATATACTACTATAAAATGTCAACAAAAGTGAAAAACTTTTTCTTGACCATAATATCCCTATAAAAATGATTAAAGACAACTATATCATTATGTATTTAATTATTCAATACCAATTAAATATCCAAATAACTCTTCATATACTTTCATTTCCACACAAATAATCTATATGAATATCTATACGCATATGCATATCTATACATCTTTCTATACTTTAAAAAATATATATTCAATGTACATCTAATTATAACATAGATAATACTAATATAGAAATAACTATATCTATTTCTATCTATACTACTTCTAAAAAGTTATTAAACCAAAACATATTTTTTTTGTCATTATCCTTTCTTATTCTTATAAAGTCAATTAAGTCCTCTCTCCTTTGTCCCTTTAATCTTCCAATAATATTCACGTATATATCTGCTATACCTAAAAGCTAGCTAACTCCTTAGTTAATATATTCTTTCATATTCAATCATCTAACAATAGCAATTTTGTGGTGTATGTATTAGTTAATACATCAGTTACCACTTTAATAGTGCGAGTGATCCTTTCATATTCTCACCACTTTTCACATACAGATGCATTAGTTGACACTATAATGATCTCACTACTATGGTTTAGTTAGACACTACGAATTCTATGGAAGAAATTGAGGAGTTGTTCCTCTATACAGAAAACCTTCTCAACTTCTTCACATATGAACTGGTACAAAAATTCTAAACGATTCAAAGGCCTGTGCCTTCTCTCCTTATAAACTCCCCACCCCACTCAACAAAAAACCACCTGACCACACACACGCCCTTTGTGCTCGAATGGGCCATGGATGAGAAACATTGATATCCAAAACTTCAAAGCTATTTAGGTTGAAAACCCAAAGGAAAATGGAGAACAACACAAAGATAGAGACAATAGGTGAAGAATATAATTGCGCATGATTGAGTTGTACATGGGCAAGTGGGATAATTAGAGAGTTTAATCGGAGCCAAGGTAGGACGTTCCCATAATTCCAATTGGAAACTCTAGCCATAACTTTGCCACTTCAGGTGGTAGAGACTAATCTATAACCAAATTCGATGCTACCTCTTAGTCTCGGGTATGTCCAATTATATCTCAACTATTCAACTTCCTTATGAGTGTACACCTAATTTTTTTTTGAGTGAGTTTGTGATAAGATATATATGCTTATATATTTGCAGATTTATGTGCTTCCACTAACCTTCTTGTTACGGTAAGTTTGCTCACTACATTTCATCTCTGGCTTTTATATTCATACATGTATACATATAGTTTACGTGTCTTTGTGTATTTAGTTAATATATTGACGAATTCGGGTAGATAAAGGTGCTAGTGGAATAGATTCTATAATTGCTTGACTCTAGTGAATTCAAGGTTATGAGATTCTACACTCTTCACTCAGTTTGAGTTTCTCAAAAAAAAAACTACTACCTTTATATGGGGTGTCAGATCATTTGCATGAGTTTATAATTACTGTTGTGAAGTAATTTTTGGAAACCAAATTTCTGAGGTACATGGTTTAACTATGCACTAACCCATTTATGTGTTGGATTTTAAAATTTCACGGTGAGGCTGTTTGCGAGAGATATTTGATTTTGTTGCAGATGATTTGTATACCAGGTTAAGCTTAGCTTTCATCTCCTACCATGTGTTGATTGACCACAATGCCAATCTTTTCAAATCTCCTTCAACACCAACTCCACCATGTTAATAGTGTCTTGCTATCTATTGGCCACTTGTAATGTTGCGGCTCTAGTCTTTCCATACTTATCTTACCCTTGGAACTTCACTGGCCCTACCCCATCATTGTATAGCCAAGCGTTCACCATGTGGACGTCGGCCACAAATGGGGTATGAACTGCCTATACTACCTCTAACTGTTCGAGGTTCTATAATACTAGCTGTTGGTGGAGAGTTGATGGGGTGCATTCACTAAGATGAATTCAATCTTAACCAAAAAGAGTGTTACAGGAGGTCATCATTTCAATGACAAAAAAAGAGTTACATTTACCTTCCTTATGACGACTAGCTCAACGGGTATAACTCCCACTGTCTTGTTGATCCCACCAGTGAAGCCACTCATAGTCAACTCAGTGTGCACTAAATCTTCTTCCTTCTTGCTCAGTTTCTTCATGGTAGCTATGGATAAGATATTGATAGCCACCTCGTTGTCCACCAAGACTCTACTGAAGGGTTTCCCTTCCATATGTGTCTGAATGCACAAAGATTTTCAAGTAGTGAGTCTTAGGCCATGTGGGTTTAATGAACTTCCATCTTATTGGGCAGCTCATTGTGCTATGCTTTTATTCTTTCAACATTCATGTCTGGTCATTCTCAAGGGAATACTCCAACTAGGCTTTAGCAGGTGCGACTTTATCCACGAATGTTAAACATTGTGCCTCAATCTCCTCGACTTCCCCTCTGAGGATCCTGATTGTTGGCCTGGAGTTTTGAAAGACATCGAAAATAATCCAAGGGCGTTGACTGATTGTTAATTTTACTTGCAGTTCCTAACCTCTAAACATCACTCTTTAACATGTGTATGTATGGTATGTGAGCGAAGGAGAGTATCACACTCCCTTGGTGGTGATGTCAAAAGAAAGGGCACGAATATAGGAAAAATGAAAATGGTGGAAATGTGATATGCGTGTGAACAAAAGTGCTCCCCAATCTCAAGGAGACTTTCGTGGGTCGTGTTTTACTTGGTGGTATTCCAAAGTCGTTTCCATGGGGAAGGAAGTAAACCGAGGGGAAGGTGATTTTGAGTAAAAGAAAGTGAAAAATCCTTGCAGTTTGAAAGTTGTTTGGTGAAGTGATGGAAATGAAGTGAGAAGACAAATGTTGGCTAATCCAAGGGGTCACTCCAAAGGGAATATCAATTCAACATAAATCCTTCCTCCAATAGAGCATAGATGAATGATTGATTCGTGGAAAGCTATGGATGAG
>CM042190.1:19271587-19356176 GCA_023539305.1 Ilex asprella | reverse complement strand
TTAATCCAACGCTCAGGATTTAGTGTACTACTCCTATATATAGCAACATACTAGTTAGTTATTTAGAGCTTGCACAAGCCTTCGGAATATTTCGTTTCCTCTTTGGGCTGGTGCTTTGCCAAAAAATGGGTTCAGTCGGAACTCAAAAACCTCATGCAGTGTTGGTTCCATACCCAGCACAGGGCCATGTGAACCCTTTTATGCGACTTGCCAAACTTCTACACTCAAGAGGCTTCCATATCACCTTTGTCAATTCAGAATTTAACCACAACCGTTTGATTAAGTCGAAAGGACTGGAATCCGTGGAGGGCCTGCATGACTTCAAGTTCGAGACCATATCGGATGGTATGCCACCATCAACTCGTGATGCAACCCAAGATACACCACAGTTATGCTACTCCACTAGAAAGAACTGTTAGGTAAGTTGAATTCATCTTCCGACATACCTCCAGTTACGTGGATAATTTCAGATGGACTTATGAGCTTTGCTGTGAAAGCTGCTGAAGATATGGGCATTCAAGAAGTTCAATTCTGGACTGCTTCTGCTTGTTCCTTTATGGCATACTTGCACTATCGTGAACTTATCAAAAGAGGCATTTGTCCATTTAAAGGTAAACTAAAGTTCCCTTTTTTTTTTTCTCATATGATTGATGAACCACTTCACCAACTTGAAAAAGAAAATAAGAGTTTTCTTCTTCTTCGAGAAAGACTCATTCCTTGCAAACTATTGGGGCAAATTTGTTACTGAAGTGACTTTCGATTTTGTACTGCTTCCTATTAAAGAATATAATTAATCACAAAATATAATCGATTATGAAAATTATAATTTTAATAGTCAAGTTTCTATCCTTGAAGATCAAGTTATATTTTGTAAAAGAGAAATTACAACTACTTAATGTTATCTATACTATAATGATATTCAAAAAGATTAACAGTTGACTTAATGACCATCGCAACCTGCCGTTGAACCGTTTGATCTCGAGTTCAAACTTTACTGTCCCGTCCCCTCTAAAAGTTAAAAAAAAAAAAAAAAAACTATAAAGCTATCCATGAGATTTTTTATATTCACGTGAATTCGCATTAATATACCGTGTATAGTCAAACATCTAAATAAATGACAGAATTTAATATTGCTGTTACCCTTGCCCCTATGTAAATTTGTTATGATATCATGTACCTTTCTTAGTCTCGTCTTTGTCAAGATTTTGATTGCTGGTCTAACTTTTAACTTTTCCAATAACCACTCAAAAATTGGTGTTAAAGAAAATATTCTTTTTCCATTCAAATCACAAACACACCATTCCAAATTTGCAGATCGTAAGTCCTTTTTTTTGACATGAATTTTTTATAGTCCTTAGATCTGTTCATATCAACCATTGATTTATTTTCAACAAAAATAAGTTAATTGGAAAAAAGATAAATCTATAATTCTTCAATATGATTGTTAAAGGAATAAATTAATCAATACAATTTGGTCTATATCCAAGGGCCAGTTATAATCCTTGGACATGAAGATCATACAAGTAAATCCTCACATAATATACTCTAAACCCTTCAATAATATACTCTAAATACATGAATTAGCCTATTTCTGGTATCTATAGCTGGTATAAGCAGCATGACTTTCTTACTCCAAGTCTTATGCTTGATCAAAATTTCACTTTACTTTGACGCATCCCAGATGATAGCTACAATACTGATGGGACTCTCGATTCACATATTGATTGGATTCCTGGCATGAGAGACATACGATTCAGAGATCTTCCAAGCTTCTTCAGAACCACTGACCCAAATGACTTCATGTTCGACTACATGGGAAAGGAAGCACATAACTGTTTAAATGCTTCTGCTATAATTTTTAACACTTTTGATGCATTAGAACATGAAGTGTTAGAGGGATTCATGTCCAAGTTTAATTATTCCAACATTTATTCAATAGGGCCACTTTCACTACTAGTCAAGCACGTGTCTGAGAGTCAAGTCAACTCACTTAATTCAAGTTTTTGGAAGCCAGACTCAGATTGTTTGAAATGGTTGGACCAAAGAAAGAGAGACTCAGTAGTGTATGTGAATTATGGAAGTGTGACAACCATGAGTAACCAACACTTTAAGGAATTTGCATGGGGCTTGCAAATAGCAAGCAACCATTTCTGTGGATTGTTCGGCCAGATATCGTGATGGATGATTCGGCCATGTCGCTTGAAGCATTTCTCGAAGAGACGAAGGATAGGGGATTATTAACCAGTTGGTGTGCACAGGATGAAGTTCTAGCGCACCCAGCTGTTGGTGCCTTTCTGACTCATTGTGGATGGAACTCTACAATTGAGAGCATAGGTGGTGGTGTTCCTGTGATCTGTTGGCCTTTCTTTGCTGATCAGCAAACAAATTGTTGATACTCATGCGTCGAATGGGAGATTGGAATGGAGATCAATAATGATGTGAAGAGAGAGGAAGTTGAAGAACTTGTTAGAGAGATGATGGAAGGGGAGAAAGGGAAGAAGATGAGAAGCAAAGCTAAGGAATGGAAGAACAAAGCAGAAGAAGCTACTAATGTTGGGGGATCATCGTATAATAACTTTGATAAATTCATCAAGAAGGCTCTTCATCATGAAGAGAAGCAACAACCAATGGAAGATACTCTTTCTGCTGCTTATATATTACAAGTAGAATGCATGGTATGCAAGATAATGGTTAAATTTAGTCATCAATAATATTACTTTGGCTTAATTATTGTCTCAATTCACTGTCTTTATTAGATTGGTAAGGGATCTCAATTGATATTGAATCCACTGGTAATTCAATGATAATAGTGGATCAAATCGACAAATTACGTCAATAAACCAAGTCTTAATATCCTTACTCACTTGAGTTGTGGAAGGATTTGATTGTCTACTGTGTATTGCGTTTTTTATTAGCTACTCAATGTGTTTTTGTGTTGCATTTGTGATATAATTAGGTGATTCATCCTATATGATCTAATTTGGAGGGTACTAACCTTATATTATCTTCTTAATTAGGTAATTCATAGCATTTAAAATGAGTCTCGACTTAAATTGGATCAAGAAACCATTTGGATAACAGAAACATTGATTTAAAATTTGAGGTGACATTGGTATATCATTGGGTTACTATATTTGAATAATCTAAAAAACAGTAATCTAAATCGAAAATATAATTACTATTGCTATCAAACCTAATGGATATCTTAAACCTAGTGTCAATTGTTGTGATCTCATACCCAATTGGATGGGTACCTAAAAATGGTATAGAACTCAAAATCTATCTCCTTCCTAAAATCAGGGTCTATTCATTCCAAACTATCTATGCATAATTTTTATATAAAATGAGAAACGCACAACATGGAATGAATCTTTGTTTGCGAGAAGACCACGAGATGAGATTCGGTCCAAGAAATATAGCATAACCACCGTTTAGACTTTCGATCATCCAAACAGCTTGCCCAATTTGAAGAGTGGCGAATGGGAAGACAAATGTCAATGGTGTCTTTGAGATATTAGAGAATTCGTTTGACAACAGTCCTTGCATGTATTGACATACTTTGTTGATAGAAAATGATCTTGGCGGGTGATTTTGACATATTGCATAGCTCCGACTAAACTTTGATAAGGCTGAGCATCATGGAACGACTCACCTTTAGTGCTTTGAAGTTTGACTTAATAAGAAAAACGGTTTTGAAAGGGACTTAGCGGCATCCATTCACTCTGTCCTCCTGATTATATTTTCTCATATTGCTTCCTCAGCTACTTAAACAGTTAAATTATATCCACATTGCCTCAGAATCAAATGTTCGACATATTTTGGATAAAAAATGATCAAATGTGTAATAAAATACACCATTTGAAAATGTCTACGACTTGTTCAAACGTGTAACAACATAAGCTATTGTGAAACCAATAACTATTGTGAAACCAATAGTTATTGTGAAACCAATAACTATTGTTGAACACACTGAATGGGGTGGTCCAGTAAGCTACCGACCGTATTTCTCACCTTAGAGTTGGAGGCTCAAGTCTTGAAATCCGTATTGGAGTTTGGTAATTAATTGCTATGCTAGTGAGGTTCATTCTCGAGAGATGTAATGGATGCGGTCAGGGACTCATGATCCAACTAGTGAATGCCTATTGGAATAATCTCTGAGCACTCTCCTTTGTCCCACCCTTTTTTTTTCCTTAGAAAAAAAAATATTATTGAACGTGTAATGTAAGAATCATAATACTGGAGTGGATAGCGTGAGAAGGAGACCTAGTACACGGGGTCTAATGTAATTTTTTGAAGTAGGATTTTTGACTATTCTGATTAAGGAGAAACATTCAGATGCCTAAACACTTTGAATTTTCGCACCATCTCTCTCTCTCTCTCTCTCTCTCTCACACACACACACGGTTATTTATTATTTTATATATAGGTTCCGGAATGATGGTTTTAGTAATATTGTATCAACTGTGTTAACGTTTAAAGATGTCATTCAGTGTCACCACGTTGAATACAACTTCAAAACCCGTAATTTTGGGATTCCTTACACTGATTATCTCTTTCCTTCTCACTCTCTCCCATGGCTTCATCACAGAAGCTGATAACATAACCATAAGAATTGGTGCCATTATCGATGTGAATTCTCGTATGGGCAAGAAACAACAAACAGCCATGACAATATGATTGCAAACTAGTGCCCAAGCTGAAAAATATGATCATTAATAGAGGAGGTTGAGCTGCCGGGAATTACAAGGTCATCGACATAGACCAAAATGTATGCGATAGAGGTGTGATCACGTTGGATGAACAAGAAAATGTTTGTTTGTGAAGCAATGAATGCTTGTGACACTACAACAAATTTGATTTTTAGAGACGAATTGACTCGTCGTAAAATGTATAAATTTTGTCGCAAAAAATTTTTAGCGACAAACTCATTTGGTCGCCATTTTGTCGCTTTAGGCTCGTCTGGGAAAGTTTTCAATGACAACAAAATTTTCGTTGCCAAAAATACACAATAGGCGACCATAATTTTATCACCAAACATGTTCTTATTTCGTCGCCAAAGTTTTGTTCGTCGCCAAAAAATAAATTATTTTAACCACATAAAATCTTTAGCAACGATTATATTCATCGCAAAATGTAAAAACTTCAGCAACCGTCTCTATTTCATTGCTAAAAATAAGTACACAAAATATTGGTGACAAATATATTTGTTGCCCAAAAAGACAACCAGCATTTTAGCAAGGACTTTTTTCGTCGCCAAAAATGATGAACAATGTTTTAGCGACGACTTGTTTTCGTCGCCCAAAAAATGAACATGATTAAATTCCATTCGACCTTATAATAATTTAAAAACACCTATAACAACACAAAAACATTCTGACCAATTTGAATCATGCACCCATGACAATAGATAATCCATAAAAATACATCACCATTACTAAAACATTCATACATTACTCAAAATATAAAATAACATCCAACAATTTTCAATAGCATCAAACAATATACAAAACTCCTAACAATATCCAAAATTTTTAACATCCAATATCCCAACAATAAAATATCTCAAAAATTTGAAAGAAAAGATGTCTGAATATCTAAAAAGAGCTCTTTACAATGCATCGTCAATCTGTGACAAACACAAAAAACTCATTAAGGCATTATAGATAAGAAGTAAAAGAAAAAATATATAAATTTTGAGTTTATAGGTTAATAAATTAATATTTAACTAAGTATATGATAATAGCAAAAAAAAAAAACATAAGTCCATAGTTAAAATAGTTTACCAAGAAATATTAGTTGAATTGCTTGGCTCTCCAATGCCCCCACCACGTTGCACTGCTAACCTCACATATGTCATTTGTTGCATCATCATTTCTTGCCACTTCTTCATTTGTTGGAGTTTTTTCTTGGTTTCATCTAGTTCTCTCTTCAGACTTATCACCTCCTCTTCATTTGCAATAGTCTTAGGCGTCTTTTTTGAAGAAGGTTTTGGTCCAACCCCATAACCTCTCTTATAACCAGACTTGCAGCCAAGGACAGTGTGTGCAATCTTCTCCTTAGAGATATGTGATTCACCATTTTGTGTGGACTTATATCTTAATTCCTTCATCTGGTTCTAAAAATTTAAAAAATAACTGATAATTTGTTCACAAAACAAAACTTATCAGCCTTATAAATCTCAAATACAGTACCATCAACAAAATTTTTATACTTACGTATCGAGATTCAGCTTCTTGTGATATCCATTTGTTCGACTTCTTGCTAAAGTGAGATTCATGAAAGAAATCTACAAAATGAAGTGGCTCATGGGTCTCGGGATCTTTCTGTTTTAAAAAAATTATATCGTTACAACACTTTAAATAAGATAACATACAAAAAAGGTATAAGTTAAAACAATTAACCATAACATGCATTAAAGATGGAAAATACTTGGAACCTATAGCATGATTGTAGGGTAGCTTGACACGATTTTCAGAATTTATGTTAGATCGTTTCTACATAAAAAATTTAACATAAGTTAGTGTAGGGGCAATATTCAATTGTAAATAAAAATCAGCAACATTAGTGAGAAAATATCAAGTTCTTACTTGAAATTCTGGATCCTTGAATACATGCTCGATTATGTAATTTCAATCATCCTTACTAACTTGTTTGTAGGGTTCAGTTTTTGGGTCCAGGCCAACCTTCACCAATTGTTTATAGTGACTGTGTTTCTTAGAACGATGGTCACTATACAAACGACCAAACTTAGCTTCAATGTTTTCCTGAACACGTTTTGACTCATCGTATCCGACAATGTCAAACCTTGTCTGTACGAAAAAATAGTACATCATTTTTAACAAAAACTATGATATTAATAACGAGTATAATAAAATAAGTATAATTACCCGGAGGCGTGTAATGATAGGGGCACACATGTCATCAGACAAATCATTCCATAGGGTCACAGTAATTGGGACGAAAGTCCTAGCCAAGGTTCCCATCTCATTAATGCAACGTTGTGCATTTTCTCCAATCGGGACATTCACACCATTAGGGATCTCAACACGCAGCTTTCCATTTGCCTCCACCATCTTCTCTACAGCCTTTCCTTGTGTTGGACCTCACCCCTTCCTTGAGGTCGACCCTGACATTACCAAAATATAATAAATGAATAGAGAAAAATATTTTTAAAGTGTCTAATGCAAATGAAATCATACCTGTACTGCTAGCTACAGTATGTGGACTACAGGTGATCGATGTCGATGATGGGAATTGCACCTCCTCACGTGCAATTGCAGGTATAGATAACACTTTGGGTCGACGACCCAGAGCCATTTATGTTTCCTAAAACATTATGATATATGAGTCATTATGCAAATAATCAATTAGAAATAAAACAACAACAAAAAAATAAAACAACATACCATTACGAAGAAAATTTGGTTAAAATATTTTTATATTTCGGGATCAACATCAGACTCAGAATAACTTTTCATATCTCCTTCAGAATCACTATACTCTAGTAGTGTCTCATCATCATCATCATCATCACAGATGAAATCATCATTGTCATCTTTATCTTGTATATTTTCAGACAACATTACCCGTCTGCTCGGGACAAGCACATGATCAAGTTTGGTCCTACAAAATGGGTGCATATCAACAACAATAGGGACATCCTCATTGGGTTCTTCTTGTTGGAATGCATCATTTGGAATAGAATGTTCATCATCACTGATATCTACTGCATGTCGCTCTGGTATATCCCATATACCTCGATGTTGGACCCATTGTACGACTTTAGTGTGGAATCGGATGTCGTTGGATATGCAACCCGAATACATTTTCATTGAAACATCAGGACCATTTGCTAATGACCACAATTCATCATTAACTTCAAGTAACCCTTGAGATCGCAATTGATTGATCTACAAATGCGTCAAAAGAAAAAATGCATGTATAATTTACACAATAAAATAGATACTAAAGTATGCTTAATGTTGCATTCAAAATTTACACAACAATTTGTCTTACTCATTTTTCGAACTACTTCGGAAATTCCTGTTGATGCTTTATTGTGACATTGTGTTCATTTTGCATTTGTAATAAGTTCTTGTGCTCCCTGTGTACAGAATATGTGATTAATACAATGTAAGACAAGATCGAGGTATGTAAGACATTCTTAAATATATAATGGCCAACATACTCTAGGTATGAATCTATCTCAGGACTATTATGCAAGACAAACCACTGAGCCATATCACGTTCCTTTTGTGAAATATCAGATGCATTTCTTATTGGTCCAAAGGGACGAACTTTTTGTGAGAAGACGGTCGACCTCGAAGTATGTGCAACACCATCATCATTATGCTCCTCTCGATTGAATACAGTTTCAATGCCACTTAGATACATTGAGCAGAAAGTAAGACACTCATTCACAATATACGCTTCTGTGAATTGATCCTTCGGGACAAGCTCGGTTGCCAACATACTTTTTTAGAGTGCCAAGGTACTTTCATACAATACAAGTATAAGTTAATCTAAGTTTAGAATAGAAATATTGATATCAAAATGATGATTACCTTTCAATTGGGTACATTTAACGGAAATGAACTGGTCCAGCAAACATAGCTTCACGAGGCAAGTGCACAGCTAAATGAACTATCACATCAAAGAATGCTGGTGGAAAAATCTTTTCCAATTTGCATAGTATTAAAACAATTCGATCTTGTAATGCATCCAAATCTTTAATCCTCAATGTCTTAGAACATAATTGTTGAAAGTAGTTGCCTAACTCAAACAAAGAAGTACATATTTCTTTATCAAGAAACCCATGTATTCCTATTGGAATAAGTCGTTGTAGGAGAACATGACAATCTTGACTTTTCAAACCTGATACTTTTTCATCCTTAGTGCTTACAGATCTTGTGATGTTAGCTGCATAGCCATCAGGATACTTAACTGATTTTAAAAAATCACAAAATTCTTGTCTCTCTTGTGGTGATAATGTGTACCACGCGAGAGGCTTCACATAAGAATCACCTCACTGCTGAAGGTGCAACTCTTTCCTTATGTGCAGATCTTCCAAATCTAGACGAGCTTTCTCAGTGTCCTTGTTCTTTCCATCAATGCTAAGCTACGTTCCAAGAATGTTGTCACATATATTTTTCTCTATATGCATGACATCGAGGTTTGTGTCGAAGGTTGAGTTTCACCCAGTATGGCAGCTCGAAGAAAATGCTTTTCTTTGTCCAATTAAGTTCATCAGATGTACGTTTCCTTTTCTTATTGCTCGGATGTTTACCAAACTTCACATCTAGCAGTGATTGTAGTTGTTCCAAAATTTCATTCCCTGATAGTTCAACAGGTTTCAATCGTTTCTCATGTTTACCATCAAATAACTTCGACGCCAAGCATGCTCTTGAGGTAAGAATCGACGATGTCCTGTGTAGCATATTTTACTTCTTAATGGCTATGATGAAGTATCGTAGTTACAAACTGGGCATGCCGAATAACCCTTTGTACTCCACCCAGACATGTATCCATAGGCAGGAAAGTCATTAATGGTCCACATAACAACTGCACGCATTCGAAAATGTCTGTTTGCTATATGCATCAAAAGTTACAAGACCATCTTCCCACAATAATTTTAACTCATCAATTAAAGGTCGCATGTAGACGTCAATATCTCTTCCAGGTGCTTGCGGACCGGGAATTAGCAATGACATCATGAAGAATGGCTCCTTCATACATTTCCATGGCGGTAAATTGTAAGACATAAGTATGACAGGCCACATACTATATGAGATGCCCATGTTTCCAAAAGGGTTAAAACCATCAGTCGTCAACCCTAATCGAACATTATGTGGATCTTGGGCGAAAGAAGGGTATTGTTTATCAAATTCTTGCCATTCTTTTGCATCGCCCGGATGCCTTGATCCATTCTCATCATCGACACGTTTTTCTTTATGTCACCTCATATCTGTTGCAGTCTTCCTTGACATGTATAGTCTTTACAACCTTGGTTTTAATGGATAATATCGCAATATCGCAAATTATACCCTGAAAGATCATTCGAATATTAATTTGCACCCAAAAGATAAAAAAATCTTAATTTGTACCATAAAAGATAGAAATTTGTATCAATGTGCACCCTCAAATATCAAAAATCTCAATTTACACCCTCAAAAATAAAAAATTATATCAATGTGCACCTAAAACTAACATTAGTTTGCTATCTAAACTAAATTGATAAATTATACATAAATCCTCTCATGCTTGTCACTTCATTATTTGGACCTCTTCATATTTAGAATATTATTCCTACATTAAGGTTGTCAATTTTTTCCGTTAACATGAACCCGAATCGTACCGAACCCGACACAAATTCGAAAATAACACAATTAATTGACACGAGTAATAAATTGGTCAAATTAAGGTTCGACATGAATAACACAATTAATGGGTATGGTAGATAGAAAATAATTATTTAATGAGTACTGTAGATAGAAAATAAAAAATTTAT
The DNA here is from genome assembly GCA_023539305.1 of Ilex asprella. Lineage (NCBI taxonomy): Eukaryota > Viridiplantae > Streptophyta > Magnoliopsida > Aquifoliales > Aquifoliaceae > Ilex > Ilex asprella. Next base: position 19,345,669 of record CM042190.1, on the reverse strand, counting down.
AATTTTTTTAAATAATATTATATTAGTTGTTGTCAAATTAAATAATTTTTTATTAACACAAGTATTGACACGAACCCAACACGTATCGAAAGTGATACGACACAAAAATAACACGATCAAAAGTGACACGACACTAAAATGATACTACACGACACGATTGACACCCCTATCCTACATCTCATGACGTTAGTACACGTGTAACACGTAACCTCTTTTCGTTGATATTTGTTAATATAACCGTTAAAAAATATGATTTTATCCTAATAAAAAATTATAATTTTTTATTCCCCTTTTGTCCAATAGAATGTAGGTATTTATATAATGTTTTTTTATATCCAATGCAATATATCACTTAAATAGAATTATCTAAATGCTAAATTAGGGGGACATTTTTAATCATATTTAGATTCTCAATAGATGTAGGTGTAATATTTCAAATCTGAGGGGTCTAAGTGATTAACTGGCAACCATGAAGGAGTTTAGGTGTAATTTATCTATTTATTAGGATAAAATCATTTTTTTAACAGTTTTATTAACAGATATAAACGAAAAGGGTTTACGTGTTACATGTGCACAAACTTCATGACATGTATGAGTAATATTCTAAATGTGAAGGGGTCCAAATAATTAAGTGATAAGCATGAAGGGATATAGGTATAATTTTTCAATTTAGTTTTAGGTAGCAAACTGAGGTTAGTTTTAGGTACACGTTGATACAAATTTTTATCTTTGAAGGTGCAAATTAAGATTTTTGATCTTTAGAGGTGCACATTAATACAAATTTCTATATTTGAGGGTGTAAATTGAGATTTTTTATCTTTGATGGTACAAATTGAGATTTGAACGATCTTTCAGGGTACAATTTACAATTAACCCGTAATTAATTAACCTCTAAACGATGTCGTTTTAATCAATAAGAGTTAAATAATTGCATGTTGTACTTTCTGCAACAAAATATCATGGCGTCGAAAAAAAATAATTTTAACTTTAAAACGACGTCGTTTTAATTCATCAAAGTGCATACTTCATTTAATATATTCTGCGACCAAATAACATTGGTCGCCGAAAAAAAATAATTTTAACTTTTTTTTTTTGTGAAAAACATGTATTGTCGTTAAGTATTATTATTTTTTCTTATTTTTTGTAAATTTGTCCAAATTTTTGTGACCGAAAAATTATTTTGGCGACAATTGTTTTTTGTCGCCCATAAAATTAACATTTAGAGTCAACATTGGCGCTAATTTTTTTTTGAAGGGAACGTTTTTGCGAAGACTATTGACAATGACTACAAAAATTGGTCACAAAAAATATCATAAAAAAGTTTTTCGCGACAAACATTCGAAATTGTAGTCGAAAATTACTTTTTTACAACAAATTTTATTGTTCGTTGCCAAAACTCGTCGCTAAAAAATAAATTTATTGTAATGTGAGATGAGAAAATTTTTGAGTCAAGCAAACCAAGCTCGTGGGACTTGTTTAAGTCATTCTTGAGGTGTCTTTGAGGAAGAAAAATAAAAAGTTATATCGTAATAATAATCTTTTTCTTTTTTGTTCGTCTCTTAAGAGTAATCGATTAACATTATTTGTTCGTCTCTTATGGGAATGGATCGTGTATAAATATGTCGCTATGGAAAAAGTATTGGGCATATAGATGTCTCCACCATTAAGAATCATGTCAGAACTCAAATGCTAACAATTATTAGAGCTGCCATTACAGTTGTCCAGGGGACTAGGTGTTCCCTAGAACACATAGAGGGAGAGTGGGAGTAGGTGAGCAAAAGTGTCAACATTCAAAAAAAAATTAAGAGTGAGAATGCCATGAGAGCATTATTTATATGCATAAAGACAAATTTACCAATAAAATTTTAATATAGATAAAATTTAAAAAATGTAATATTTCATGTTAAACTATGAGACAAACTATTTAATTTTTAAATATATGTTGATTAGAAAGTTCTAAAATTACAATTATAGATTACAAATATTATTGTAGTTTTATACGTAACTTTAGGCCTGAGTTAGTACTTTCCAAATAAAATTTTGAGTAATGATCAGTAAGCATATAAGTAAGAGTGCGAATTAGTCAAATTCACAAATTGCAAAAATTGAATTTATGAATTTTGTTAAATGAGAGTGCAAATTTACGAAAAATCCACTTCCAGAGCGCGAATTCGCGCACATATCACGAGAGCGTTACGAGTTTAGAAGGATTATGTGATTAAGAGTGATCTGTGCCGACCTGATGCCCGACCCAAATTTTTAGGCCTGAAAGTTGGCCGAACAGCTTATTCATGGACCTAATTTTGCAACAAAATCATAAAACATTCATTTTTTCAAAGAGTAATACTTTGTATCTTAAATTTATATCCCAAATTACATCCCAAATTAATGAGAATCATTAGATGAGTGAGTCCTAATGAAAAAAGTTGATGAGACCCACTCATCTAATGATTTCCATTAATTTGAGATGCATATTTGAAATACAAATTTGAGATATATAGCACCGCTCTCTCCCAAAACTAATGTTTGTAAACAGCTAGTTTGAAGGTTATGACCGCGTTGAGTGGGATTCTTTAGAAGCAATCATGAAAAAGCTGGGGTTTAAGCCCCAATGGATCCATTTAGTTATGTAATGCGTCAAGACGGTGAGGTTTGAGGTACTGATTAATGGAGAAGGAAAAGGTGAAGTGTTGCCTCAGAGGGGTTTGAAGGAAGGGGATCCACTTTCTCCATATCTATTTTCTACTGGTAGTGGATGCGTTATCAAGGCCGATCCGAAGGAAGGTGAAAGAACGACAACTTTCGGTTTATAAAAATTCGAAGAAGGAGCCCAATTTTGTCACATCTATTCTTCGCAGACGATGCACTCTTGTTTCTCAAAGCTATTGATCATGAAGCAAGAAGCATACTTTGTCAGTCCTGGGGAATTGGGGGCTCTGCCCAGTTCAGCCAAATACCTTGGTATTCTGAAATTCTGGGGTCGCTCCAAATCTGAAACTTTCAATTATCTCGTAGTGAGAATAATCAAGAAAATCCATGGGTGAAAGTAATTATTCTTATCATAGGCAGGAAAAGAAGTCCTCATCAAAGCGGTGGTTTAAGCGGTTATGCTATGCCATGCTTAGCTTCTTTCCCTTTAAAACTTTGCAATAAAATTATCTCTTATGTGCGAAGCTTTTGGTGGGGAAAGAATGCAGAAACCAGAGGAATCCACTAGAAAAAATGGAATGACCTCACATTTCCTAAGGCGTAGGGAGGTATGGGTTTCAGGGACTTCAATTGCTTCAATCAGGCACTTCTAGCCAAGCAGCGTTGGCAACTCATTCAAAATCCCAATTTGTACTGGGCTCGGATCGTGAAATCTATATATTTCCCAAATTCAGACTTCACGGTGGCAAGGAAAGGAGCAAGGCCCTCGTGGATGTGAAGTAGCCTTTTATATGGGAGAGAACTCCTCTTAAAAGGTCTAAGGTGGAAGATCAAGAGGGCCAACCAAGTTAGATTTTGGGAAGATAAATGGACCCCTGCCCTCCCCAATTTCTCACTAATCACCCCAAAACCAGAATTTTGTGGGGTCCAGAGTGTCCAGGAAGCTATACACAGAAGAACAAGGGAATGGAAATAATCAGTCCTTAATTCATTGCCTCTTGAACAGGAAAGGGAAGCTATCAAGGCCATACCCATTTCAAAATCTCAAGACGAAGATTGTCGGGAATGGAACTTCAATCTACACGGTGAAGTCAGGTTATGTCATTGCCCGCAAGGAAAAGCTAGGAGCCCCTAAAGTTAAGCACTTTTGGTGGAAGGCCTGCTCGAATGCCCTTAGAACTCAAGAAAATCTGTTCAAACATCATTGTTCACCCTCTTCCCTATGCAGTATTTGCCACTCTGAAGTTGAAACAGTGGAACACTTGCTTTTCTCTTGTCAATGGACCCAGAGAGTGTGATTTGGAATCAATTTGGTCATTCGAATAAGCAATGCATAGATTCACTTAGTTAAACAGTGCACCTCTACAATCATTGAGCACTTGAGCAGACATCATCAGGCAACAGATGTCTAGGGAAAGATTGCTACAGTTGGATAGACAATTTGGAAAATGAGGAAGAGGCAATATTTAACCACCAGACTCAAAATCCAAGGGAGACAGTTATACGAGCTCAAGCCTCATGGCATGAGCTTTTATCTATTTTTAAGGTCCAGGGCAGAACAACCCCTTCACCCACAATAAAGGCAAATACTGCTTTCATTGGGATTGTTCTTAGGGATGACAGAGGCAGACTGTTGGAAGGATGGGCCAAAGGCATCCCTGCTGTTTCTAGCCTTTTTCAAAAACTGCGGCAATTCATGAAGCATGCCTCAATTTCTCAACATTATCTACAAACCAAGCAACAGTGGAGAGTGACTGCCAAGCACTTATCAAACTGTGCACAGGGGAAGAGGAACCTCCATAGGAGACTGCAACAATGATTGAATACATCAGAAGTATAGCATCTATGCTAAATCTCAATTTTGCAAACCAGCCTCGCGAATCAAACAGAGCTACTCACTGGGTTGCAATGGCCAAGCTTACACAGTTGTTGCCAGATGACTGGGCCAAAAGCCTATCAAGAGAGCTTAAGATTTTGATCGTAATCTGTCTTTTGTTTGAATGAAATGAAATAGACTTTTCTTTTATAAAAAAAAATGAGTATTTTTAGTAGTTGCTCGGCAAACTCATTCCTATAAATAGAGACAATCATTTTATTCCATCCCATCCCACCAAATTTACAATGCAGCACTCCCAGATTTCAGTTGCTCTTATGTGCTCTTCTAGAGGACTATCACCTCTCTATTCTCTATGAAATTTTGAGGGTTTTTTTCCAGCATAATTTAATTAATAGGTTAGTTTCATACCTCTGCTTAGGCTGAATGTCATTCAAGGAAAAATGGATTTTTTGCACTTTTCGTAAAACTGACATAGGCAAGTAAAAAAGATTCTTAGAAAAGAGTCAAATCGATATTATACTAATGATGTATGAACTCAAAACGTGAGAAGTATGCTTGAACCGAAGAGTTCAAGGCTTAGAAAAAGTAGTATGTGAATGAACAGTGAAGAAGAGATCAATCTGACGACTGACCCTGGTTGATGAGAACTAAAGTGGACTTACTTTTAAAGATCTTTTGCATGTTTAGATAGACCTATTACAAGATCAAGAGCCATGAAGATGAAGGAAGCATTGAATGGGCTGATTCAAGACATATGGGCCGATTATGCAAGTCCAAGCATGAAGAGTGTGTTTGAAGGCCTTTTACCATGGCATGCGTAGGCTTTAAGGGAAAAAGCCCTCAAGTTTATTTTAATGTAATTCAAGTCCAACAAACTTGATTAAGTGGCTGTATGGACTGATTTAGATTATTTTGGGATTTTGGGCTGATTACTTATTTAAAGCCCAACTTTAGTTATTCCTATTTAGATTAGGATTTGTTTCCTTAGTAGATTATGATTTGTTTCCTTATTAGATTAGGATTTGTTTCTTTATTAAATTAGGATTTGTTTCCTTGTAATGACCAGCCTTATAAATAGGCGTTTAATCAATGACAAGGGAGACAAGATGTGAGACAATACATAATGAATTTTGATTGTGAGTTGAGTTAAGTTTATTCCTCTTATTCTTGATTGAATTTTTGAATTTATCAAAGGTAGATCATAACCTTTGTGGCGTTCCTTCTTGTAATTTGAGTTCTTAAGACAGGTTCTTTAATGAGTCTAGATTTTAAAATAATGTAGGTTCTTGACACAAGATTTCAATGGGTCTAAATTTTTCATCCATAGTCCTGAGTTTGACTTTCTTGGGTTGTTTCTCCAGTATTGTTGTTGTGTGTCAAAGCAAGTAGATTGGGGTTCACACATCATTTGGTATCAGAACAAGGCTTCCAACCAGGTCATATTCTATCTTTTTTTTTCTAGCATAATTGATTCTAGGGCTTCATTGTTCTAGGGTTACAAAAAAAAAAAAAAAGAGGCTGCCAAAATTCTTAGGGTTTTGTGTGGCTGCCAAAAAAATAAATTTTTTCATTGTTATAGGGTTTGAGTTATCTTTAGGGTTTTTTTTTTTCAATTGATTACTATCTAGTTTGTTATCAAATTAGTTGGTTACAAAAAAAATGTCCAAAAAAAAAAAAAGAAGAAAAAAAAAGAGAGCAGAAAATTTGATTTTTTTTTTCTACCTTCTATGTTTTTTATCTTTCTCCTTAAGATGTCGATGAAGATTCGAGGACGAATCTTTTTGAGGAAAGGGGGAATGATGAGAACTAAGGTGGGCCTACTTTTAAAGATCCTTTGCATGTCTAGATGGACCAATTACAAGATCAAGAGCCATGAAGATGAAGGAAACATTGAATGGGCTGATTCAAGACATATGAGTTGATAATGCAAGCCCAAGCATGAAGAGTGTGTTTAAAGGCTTTTCTACCATGGCATGCGTGGGCTTTAAGGAAAAAATCCATCAAGTTTATTTTAATGTAATTCAAGTTCAACAAACTTGATTAAGTGGCTGTATGGGCTGATTTAGATTATTTTGAGATTTTGGGCTGATTACTTATTTAAAGCCCAACTTTAATTATTCCTATTTAGATTAGGATTTGTTTCCTTAGTAGATTATGATTTGTTTCCTTATTAGATCAGGATTTGTTTCTTTATTAAATTAGGATTTGTTTCCTTGTAATGACCAGCCTTATAAATAGGTGTTTAATCAATGAAAAGGGAGACAAGATGGGAGATAATACATAATGAATTTGGATTGTGAGTTGAGTTGAGTTTATTCGTCTTGTTCTTGATTGAATTTTTGAACTTATCAAAGGTACATCATAACCTTTGTGGAGTTCCTTCTTGTAATTTGGGTTCTTGAGACAGGTTCTTCAATGGGTTTAGATTTTAATATAATGTAGGTTCTTGACACAAGATCTCAATGGGTCTAAATTCTCCATCCATAGACCTGAGGTTGGCTTTCTTGGGTTGCTTCTCTAATATTGTTGTTGGTCTCAAAACAAGTCGATTGGGGTTCACATCACTGGTGGCTTTGTGATATGCTATAATAATTGTAAAACAAGGCTAAGAGTTGGGAAACGAGTAAGAACATAGATTACACTGATTCACCAGCTAAACAACATGACTAATCCATTCTAATGGAGTCTTTTGCTACTTGAAAGACTTTATATTGCTTAGAGAAGAAGATAGGGTTACAATTTTTCAATGCCTTTACATGGGTGAAGGCATTTCCTCACATCATCATCATATGGTCCCCAAGTTTGTTACGATTTGGTTGAAGAAATATTAGGCCATTAGGTGCTACATTCCCTAAGTGTGACATGATTTTCTAGAACATGTTGAGGTGGCATTGTAACCGGTCTTCAAGCTTTGATACGCTGTGGACTTTCGTACCTATGGAAAACCTTCCTTTAAGGTCATTCTGACTTCTTATCCTTCTAGTTAGCTCGTGAACGAAAAAACTTGTTCTACCTTCCCGACCTGAGCTGGAGAAGCTAATTCTCCTCATGATATAACGTAGAAAATTTGGATACTTGGATATGATGCAAACTTGGATTTCATGGATTCCTATATTTGGGCTCACTAATGGATGACCTTAACAAGAGATGGGAAAACAGCCCTTGGTCATTGGTTCTTCCCTTATGTCAGCTACAAAAATATATTTCTACTTATATCTGATAGCATTTTTTTGTCAATTGCCCCCCACTCTTGAGCTCAACCTGCCTGCCTTGGGTGTATCTCGAGACTGAGATCTTGTGTCTCTAAGGCATTGTGTTTTTTACTTAAAAAGCTTTGGATATTGTGGTCAGTTGAAGGACATGACATGCAGGTTTCCCTGGGATCATGGCTTCATGTAGGCGTGGGACACAGGATGTGCCTCATTTTTGAGACCGTGCCAATCACATATCACCATGTGGAATTATATGCAGGTCATTTAATGCACACATTGAAATAAATCGCCAAATATCCCCATATATAAATCCGAGCAATGTTACATGGACTTAAAAAGTAGACTTAAGAAATTGACTTGATAATCACAAACATTGATTTCACTGTAGGTCCCAGCATTTATTGGGACATACTACCTATTCAATGGTTGGGATTATCAAGTCAACTTTTCAAGTCAAGTTTTTAAGTCCATCTAGCATTACTCATATAAAACCTTCCAAAATTTGAACCTTTCCTTTACCAAATCCTTTCAGAATCTCAAACTCATCGCCCCTTTTTCCAAATCTTATTTTAGTTTGGGAAAATAATCGGTGGGAAGTTTCAGAAGAATCAGAAGGTTTTGAGCTTAGGTTCCTTACTGCCCGGTGATCGTTTTGTTGGGACTTAGGTTCCTCGTCTTTTGGTTGACCCTATTGCCTTCTAGGTACGTTTCCTTCTTCTTTTTAGTTTTTATACATCAAGCCTGAATCATTTTGCTCCTCAATGGTGGTCTCAAGGTCTCCACTTCTTATTATTCCATTTCTACTATTTTAGGGGTCTAGGTAGGTCTCTAGTAACTCTTCCTCACTCTAGGACCCTTGGGCCGTCATCCTGCTGTGTCATTGGTGCATAAATCCTTGTTCGATTAAGGATTGTTCTTTAAGGGTCATCTAGATTCCTTCTGAGTTAGGTTATTTCATACACCCGACCTTAGTAATGTTTGGAACTTCTCCTAAAGTACTAGGCCTTCCATCTCCCTTATGTTTGGGTATGGGAATGAGGATCCTGAGATGGAGTCCTCTCCCTAGAGAAAAGTGACAAACTTGGAAGAAGATGAGAATCATGTGCCCATGGTCCCTCAAGTGGAGAGTTCGTCTCAACAGAGGGCTCCTGGTCTCCTCTTTGAGAACGTGCTTGAGGGGAGAACTCCTGACCAAGATAAGAAACAAAGAGCCCTTAATAAAAAGGTCTCAAAATCCTCTAGTGCTTCTCCTTCAGGCTCCAAATATTTCCAAGCTTCTCCTTCTGATGAGGTTAGTACATTAGGTAGGTCTGAAGACTTGCAAGGCCCATCCATTCCTTTTCCCTTGAGCCACGTTACTGAGCGTAGGCTCTAATCTTTGGTTAGGCATTACCAATTCCCTGCAGGTGTAGTAGCTTATACTCCTTCAAACGTAGACTGCTACAATGTCTATTTGATTGGGACAACATGTTTCTTTCTTTTCTCCTTTGAGTCAGGTCTTATGTTTCCTATGCAACCCTTGCTCAAAAGTGTCTTTTTATACTTCAACATCTGTCCCTTGAGGATGTCTCCCAATTTTTGGGGAACATTGGTTGGTCGCTTAGTTTTTTGGAGGGATAATGACTTGGGGCAAGCTCTTTCCATGGCCAAGTTCATCCACTTCTTCAACGTCAAGTGCTCCCTAGTAGATGGCTTTTTCTACATCTCCATACATGCTAAGGTCAATGCCTTAGTCTTAGGTGCTTTATTCTCTCATAACACATGGAATGAGCATTTCTTCATCATTTCAGGTGACGCTTAGTAGATGGATTGAAACAATGCCTCAAACATCCTTCATGTTCCCCAGCTTTGTGGCTAGCCCAGTAATTTGAGTTAGTGCCTATCTTCTATCAGTATTTTCCTTTTGCCATGATCTTCTTGCTCTAATAAATTTTTTCTTGAATTGGTAGAATATTGACCTGAGCTAACTCTATCCGAAGAGTTTAGGGTTGCAAGGATAGAGATGTGTAGGACAAGGAGTTTCAAGGAGCTTGTTACTTCTAAGAATCTAGCTAGGTACAATCTCTGCATTCCAATGTTTGAAAAGCCTCCAGCTCATTCTGGATCTCCCCCTTATAAGGACGAGGACTTTCCCCTTGTAGTCCAAATGACCCTACTGGTATAGGCTCAACACTTAGTTTATTTCTCATTTTGATTTCTGTTTTTCCTCGTACTTTTTTTATCTTACCTTTTTTTTTTTCATTTTTTAGACCTGCCCGAGCTTAGAAAAGTTTAAGATGATCATCTTACCTTGATCGAATATTTCCAAGTCAATAATGCTCAGTGCTAATGATGAGGCTACAAATACCCTTCATGGTTTTACAATGGTATTAGCTCTTTCCTTTATTTCTGATGGTGTAAATTTATGTGGATGAGCAGAAGATATGGGCCACGCTCGACAACTTGTAACTGAGCTACGAGGCTCGTGTGTATAGTGATATGATTCTCGAGGGATTGGAATTAGGGGATTCAAATAGTAAAAGTATAGTGGTTCACCGGCTGGGGAGCTTGGCTAGTCGACTCTTTAATGGAGACTCTTGCTCTCATGATTCATATTTCTCTCAAAATGTTTTACAAGATGATTTTCATACAAACCGAGTTCTCTCTCTTTGATGGAGGCGTCGTGCAATATTTATAGTGAAATTCCTATCTCTAGGGAATACCCAGCGAGATCTTTGCCCTTCTCCGATGGGATTCTCCTTGATTTTTGGAAGAAGATCTCAACTGGTTGAGAATTTTAAGCATTGATTCTAGCTTTTCTCTTTCATTCCTTCTATTTTGGGGACGCACGTGATATATCCAGTTGTCCCCATATTATCTCAGTATTATTCAGCTTAAACGGAGCTGAGCTATGGTTCTCTGAGCTCTATCACCTGAGCTCTAATATTCCGACTTGATCCAGGGGTCCAAGCTGATTCTTAGATTTATTTTGGGTATCATCAGTTGCCTCCCAGCCCTTGGGTCAGGCAAGCATGGGCAAGGGCTGAGCTGTTTTAGATTGAGATAGACCAGTGCGTGTCTGATCTTGGTTCGCACGTGCGTTATGCCTTCTGGCGGTTCCTGACGATCATGACTTTCTCGATTCCTATGCATGTTACCACTCTTGTCCCTCTAACTTTAAATGCTCAAACGGCCATCAGAACCGCCTCCCTTCGGTTCGCCTTCTTCTTTTGTCCTGCGATTTCTCCTCTCCTTTGCAACGACATAACTTCTGATTTTCCTCCTGAAGTCAAATCTCCCGCGTCTGGTCTAAGGGTTAGTAGTGCTCACTTCCTTTAATTTGGCTCTGGGCCTTCGTTCGTTGTTCTCTCCTAACTAGGTACGCCCTCTTGCTCTTTTTCGTCTTTTCTCGTTCTGGATCCCTCGAATTCGAGGTGGTTGTTGTGTTTCTGAGCTTACCGGTTCTTTTATTTTTGGAACCGTGACCTCTGTTTATCCCCTCTTCCCCACTTCATAGGCTAGGGCTCGATTGTGAGAATCCTTGATGTTGGTAGTTTCTATGCTAATCTCATAGTTATTAGGGAGTGCCTAACCAGTGTCCCTCTTCTTTATCGCTCTTTTGATCTTTCTCTTTCTTGCCCAGCCATGTCCCCCTCTCCTAGGGCCACACGCTCCTCCATCTCTTTTTCAGGGAACAAGTCTACAGAGGAGGATACTGACTTAGGTGAAGTAGATGATTAAATTGACAATTTTCCTGGTGTCGATGCCGTGGACGCAGAGGTGGGCGCTGGAGAGCTCCTTTCATCATCCTCTACTAGGCCCCCTAAACCTAATAAAGGCCAAGAAAAAGCCAGTGGGGTTGGAGTTTCCGATGACACATCATATCTAGGAGCTGCCTATAGACATGTCGAGCTTGTGGGCCCTAGCAAAGTCCTACCTTCTTTTATCAAAGTTTTTAGTGCTCATTACAAGTTTTCTGCCGGCGTCCAACCCCGGTGCCCGGGCACGTCTACTCCTTATGTTGCTCATGTTCATAAGAGCGTCTGTTTCTTTGAGGCCGCCTTTGAGAATGGCTTGCGTTTTCCTCTTCATCAAGAATGTCTTGCAGTATTTTAATGTTTGCCCCTCTCAGCTCTCTCCCAACTTTTGGGGAGTTTTTGTTGGCCTTCTGGTCTTTTTTAAAGATCATGGCCTAGGGATTCCCAGCATCCCCTTGCTTTTGGATCTTTTTAATGTTAAGCTGGCCTCCTCTGAGGGCTTCTTGTATATTTCTAAGTGAGCCAATGCTAACAAGTCACTTGCAATCTTCCATCTTCTCATAAACACTGGAAAGAGCATTTCTTCTTTGTCCGGGGCACCGATTGGGAGTACAACCCTGCTGATGCGACGGATACTCTTGGTATCCCTAGGGCTTGGACTCGTCCAGAGAATTTGGGTGAGTTCTCGCTTGAGTGGGTTAGGTCTTGCTTTGGTAACCATGTATTCCCAATTTTGCTCTGCTCGCTTTGTTTCCAAGTGTTCGACTCAATCTTAGTGCTGAGGATGAGGTAGTGAAGTTAAAACTGTCAGAGTGTAGCCTGAGAAGATATCCCGAGCTTATTCAGACTTGGGTTCTGGTAGAGAGAGGATTTTGTCTTCCTGGAGATCAAGTAGAAACCCCTCCTCCTCTTTCCGTTGTTGGTCTTGACGAAATAGCAGGTAATCTTCTTTTTTCAATTAATTCTTACGCCCCTCTTCTCCATCTTTCTGTTAACTGAGCTAATCCTGCTTAGTTTATGCAGGATCTTCTACTATGAGGTCCACTCTTGAGGAGCTCCAAGCTAAGGTTGACATGTTAAGGAGGAGTGGGAAAGGCGCCAAATTGAAGGCTCAGGTCGGCTATGGGAGCGGTCCTGTTACTTGGGCTAAAATTCCTAATCCGGAGGGGCCTTCTTCCTCTACAACGACTCCAGAGTACACTCCTCCATCCAGCATTCCTCAAGTTATAACATTCTTCCCTCCCCTAGAGACTCAACCCTCCTCCGTACCAGTTCCTAGGGAGGATCAGGCTTTTCCCTCCTCGTCGGAGGTTAAGAGAGCTCTGGGAGTGATCCCCCAGTTTCAATCTGCCCTTGTGTCATATAGTTCTTTCGGGAAGACTATTAAGCCACCGCCTATAGAGGTTAGGATCGAGGGGGGAAAGCAGACTGAGTCACAGGAGGGTGAGGATTCTTTCTTTGAGAATGTGGAGCTCGCTGCAGGGGCTGTGTGCTCGATTCTTTCTGATTCTGATATCCAGTGGGCCGCCTCTATGCATGTCAAGGAGTCCATCTCGTTAGCTCTTCAAGGAGCAGCTACTATAAATCCTAGCTTCTCTGTACGCCTTTTTAATGTTACAGCAAAGCTTTGTGCGATTCTCCTAATTCCTTTTGTGTTTTTAGATGGCTATCCATGTGAAAGGCTTGCTGAGGAGGATTCGGTCTTATGAACTTTCCCCTAAAGCTCTGAAAGGTTATGAGACCAAGGTTGCAGAATTGTCCCTTGAGAACGAGGAACTTAAGGCTCAAATGCAAGACCTTAACTAGCAGATACGAGGTCTTAACGAGCAGGTGGAGAGTCAAACCTCTGACCTCAAAGATTCTCTAGCAGCCAAAGGCAGAGCTGAGGATGAAGAGAGGAAGGCGCGTGATGAGCTAAGGTTAGCTAGGGAAGAATTGGAGCTCAAGACTGAGGCCTGGACCAAGGTCAGTCAAGAAGCTTAACACCAAGAGCTCCCTAGAGCAGGCAAGGGAGGACTATCTCACCCTCAATGAGGCGAATGGTAAGTTTTTTGAAGACTTAGAGGGTCAGAAGACCTTGACCAAGCAGAGGGACCGCGAGATCGCCGAGCTGAAGGACGAAGCCACCACCTTGTGGGCCTCTGGATGGCTAGCCTTTCAATGCAAAGCTTCAAAGAACTTCCCAGATTTGGACTTTAACTTTGCCATCCCTACTGAGGAGGAACTGGAGGGATCTAAGTCTGATAGCGAGGATGACTCCATGGCCCTTCCCACTGGATGCTTAAACCTTGATGTTCCTGCCCCCAGCTATTCCACCTGCAATTGCTTTCTCTGCTGATCTCGTGACTAAGGCCCTTGCCCAAGATTCTCCACAGGATAGGGTAAAGGCTCCCAGTCTTAGTATTCACGAAGGTTCCATTGCTTTGGGTTCCGGATCATTACCTACTGATCTGCCGAGCTCCTCCTCTGCTGCTGTGATTAATTATGTCCAGCCTTAAGATCTCTCATCAGAGAATTAGGATATTTACATATATATCTTTTTTTGTACTCTTGACTTAATGATATTTGAGATGTAACTCTCAGGTTAACGTATGTTGTATGACCTTTTCCTACTGTCCCCTTTACTTTGAGGAGCACCTTAGTTATTCTTGGATCAAAGTTGCCGAAATCTGCCTGCTTGGTTGAATGTGAATAGTTGCATTGTTTTTAATCATCGGCTTCCCAAAATCGCGTTTGTCATTATTGATTAGGGAACCCAAAGAGCAGCCGATTCTGTATTTCCCTCCGCTTTTGGTTCATTGAATCTTGCAGTTGTCTTTATTACGTCATTTTGCTTTCTTAGACTCTGTATTTCATTTCTTGTTTGCCCTTTGTCAATCACTCTTGAAGATTCTTATTTCTGAGTTCTTTTTTCGCTGCTCTTTTTGGGTTATCTTTCTGCTCTTTTCGCGAATTCTGATGGCTGTTCTTACATCATCTCTCTTTGAAGATCGTTCTTCTTTCGGGTTGTGCTAAAAATTCCAGTCTCATTTCTTGGTTCCTTCTTTTCTTTCCTCTTCTGATCTAGAAGGGATCAAGAAACGATTCTTTCGAGAACTGGAACTGCCCCTCCAAGTTCTTACTCCAGACGAACCTCCTAACTATCTTTCCCGTGGTGAAGTTTGCTTTTTTGAAGATGCCTTTGATATGGGCCTTCGTCTCCCTATTCATCCTTCTGTCGGGTGCATTTTGGCGTACTATGGTCTACCCCCCTCCCGTTTATCTCCTCGAAGATGGGCCGTGTTGATCAGCTTCTTTTTGTTCTGGCGCCTTCAGGGCAATGACCAGTTCCCCACTCTTGCAGAGCTTCTATATTTTCATGTTCTAGAAGAAGACGATGTCTCCTACTTCAGTTGCTTCCGTTGGAGACGTTATTCTGAGCCCCGACTGGTGCTTGAAGTTCCTTCCCCTTCTCAAGGGTGGCTCAGTCGTTTTTTCTTTGTTTCTGAGGAGTCTTGGAGGTTTTTCGAGGATTGTCAACGAGGAAACAGAGTCCCGCGCTCTTGGAGGAAATTTGATCACATAAGTAAGGATATCGACCATCTTCTTGATTATTTTTTTTAACGCTATGTTCTGACCTTTATTTTATTGTGTAGTAGCCCCTGATCCAAATTTTTCGGAGGCTGTAAGGATTGAGCAAGTGAAGTGGTCCATTCCCATGTCCTTCTCAGAATTGATGACGTCTGACAATCTTTTCCTGTTTAGTGCTGAGGCTACTTCTATAGACTTCCACTTTGATTGCAGTTAGCCCGATCTGTCTCCCTTTGAGTCGAAGGAGGAAGAAGGAGTTGAGCCGTCCTAAAAAAGATGCAAGCTGAGTGAGTCTCCTTCATCCTCTGATTCTTCTCTCAACGCAGTTTTGCTTTCTTCTGCTGGAGTCAAACTTCTCAACTCGCTCTCGAAGGCCGAGAAGGAGAGGGAAGAGAAAGTTCGTCTGGATACTATCTGCTGAATTATATTTGAATTGCTTGATTCATATTTAAATTCTTGTTGTTAAATTCTAGAAATTGTTTATAAGTTTGAATCTTACTAGGGCACCCAGCCTTTGTCTTTCCAACAGTCTGTAAGCCTCTTGTTATCCCTGTTGTAAGTCCCAGTGAGTGGCAGTTTAGGGTGTTTAGGCGAAAAAGTGAGGAAATGAATGTTAGGGGGTATGATCTTAGTGATTTAAAACTTATAAATAATTTTGAAAATTAACACAAGTTATTTAAAATGAATAGGTTATTCAGATCTAATTCCACAGTTAGTTCTAGATCTTCATCTAGCAATATACCTAATATTGTGAATGAAGAAGAATATGAGTGCGAAGTTACTCAATCTAGTTGGGCAGGATGGAACATACCCAAAGTCCCCAATCGGGAAATTTATAAAACAACTTGGATGCCTAAAACATTCAATGAGGAATTAAAAATTAAAACAATTGAACAAGTTCATCCTTTAACTGAGATAGGTGAATTCTATCGACTGTTAAAGAAAGAAATTCTTAAAAAATATAAGTCCAAAGGATTTAATTTTATCCACTTAGGATTAGTCCAAGTTGCAATTAAACCATTAATCACAGTTGGAAAGAATTCTGCTGTCTTGTTAACCTTATGTGATGGCAGATTCACTGAGTTCCAACCAAGTCTTTTGGGCATGATGCAAGCAGGTTTGCATGATGGACTAGTTTATTTTAATTGTTATCCTGATTTCACTCTTAGTCTAAGAGATGAAAAGACTGTCAAAGCTCTTACCTTAGGTATAAATTTGACAGGAGATATCACTAAACTTGAAAAACACACAGATTCAATAGTTTTAATCTATATGATTTACTATAAGTGCATTACAACAAATCTTAATATAAATGCCTTAAAAAGAAGTCCTAAAGAAAATACTCTCCTAATGGAACCTAGCACCATAAATGCTAATATACAAGTCCCTAGGAGAATCCAGTGGAAAGATGTAACCCTTCCCACAAAATGGTTAATTCAAAATCCTAATTTCAAGCCTGACCATGTTGAGACAGAATCAGACTTAGAAACAATTAGACAATTTTCTGATGGTAATGTTGAAATCTCTTTTAATGATACTAGGTCACAATCTAGTAGGATTTCAACTTATCAAGAAACAAAATACAATAAACCAATTGTAATAAATGAAGGTAGGAAATCTGAATCTTATTCTAGTTTATCTAGGAGAGATAAAGAAATTGATAATGAGTTAAGACAGAGGTTTCAAAATTTTAAGATGAAAGGAGTAGATAACACTTTTTCACCACAACTCAGTAAACCTCAATACACTCATTACCAACCTACACCAATTAACCCAGTAAGCACATCTTATTCTAGGTTTAAAGAAGAAGAGGATAAAAAAGAAGATGACTTTACACCATCTCCTACAGCCTCTATCACCCCTTCTGACTTTGAAAGTCAAAAACCTAGCCCTAATTTAAGTCACCAACTTTATGTTATAAACAAAGAAGACGATTCTTTGTTCTTACTTGACATGACCAAATTATTAAAAAATATGGTTAATAACAAATCTAGGTATAAGGAATTTTTTAAACAATTTAATCCTGAACAAAGAAAAGATCTTAAAGTTCAATGGATTAAAACAATGCATAGATTAAAATCTGAAATGCAATTTTTTAATTATTTTGATTCCTGTCACAAAGACTTAAAAATTATCACAAAGCATAAGTGGAAGACCACAGACTCCGGAACTATAACCAGTAGTCATCCACCTGCACAAGCTTTTACTTTTAAGTCTGCTGACAAAGACATTACAGCTTCACCTTTTAAGTTACCTCCTCCTGAAAATGATAAGGCCTCAACTGAACAAGTAGCCTTAGAAAATTTTCAAAAGAGGATAATTGAACAAAATAACTTCACTAACCAAAGCCTCATAACCATAGGCCAACAGTTAGATAAAATTGAAACTAAAATTGAAAAATTACTCACATCTTCCAAAAAATTGGAAAAACCTTTAATTACCTTACCAGAGGATAGGACCAATTTAGGAATCCCTGACCAACTTAGGATTGCCAAAATTGACCAGTTACTTAAGAAACTAGATGCCCAACCAGAAGCATCACAAACATCCCAAGTAACTGTAATTAATAAAGACTTTGAATCTGAAACTGAAACTTCTATATCTTCATCAGACGAAGATATTAAAATTCTTGAAAAATAATTTGGAGATAGCCCTGATGAATTCAGAACAACTCCTCCTAAGCCTATAGTTTCAGAAATTAGAAAATTAAAAATACTTCCTACTAGTTCCACAAAGAACTGGTATCCAAAACCAACTCCTCTTGATCTCCAGTATGAGGAAAGGAATATTTCGAACCAATTTTCTGTCCAATCTAATAAACTCTATGAATGGAACATAGATGGCTTAAGTGAACAAGAAATTTTAAACAAAGTTTATCATATGTCCATGGTCATCAATAGTTATGTAACTAATATGTCTGATCCAGAACCCAAGGTAGTAGACTTAGTTACCTCAGGATTTACTGGAGTACTAAGAAACTGGTGGGATAAATATCTCACACCAGAATCTAGGGATGAAATCAGAAATGCCGTAGTTACAGATGATGATGGCATACCAATCTTTGATGAATCCATAGGAAGAGCAAAACCTGATGGATTAAATGTTTTAATCTTTACCATTATAAAACATTTTGTTGGAACACCTTCAAATATAGAAGCTAGAATTCATGACCAGCTTAGTAATCTCAGGTGTCCCACATTAAGTGATTTTAGATGGTATAAAGATGTTTTTATAAGTCGAGTAATGATCCGTCCAGACTGCAATAAATCTTTCTGGAAAGAAAAATTTGTTAATGATTTACCTAATCTATTTGCCCATAAGATCAGAGAAGCCCTTAGTAAGGACACTGGAATCATAGAATATGATTCACTGACATATGGCGAATTAGTTAGCATAATCCAAAAGGAAGGATTAAAAAAGTGTATTAATTTAAAAATTAGTAAACAATTGCAAAATGAGAAAAAGAAAGCTAAATATGAAATGGAAAGTTTTTGTGAACAATATGGTCTTCCTCCAGTAGCACCATCTACCTTTAGGAAACATAAACACAAGTCCCATAAGTCTCATAAATCTTATTCTAGGAGTAAATCTTATTATAAAAGAAATAAAGATTCACTCACTAAACCTAAATTTTATAAAAAATCTTCTAAAGAACCCCGCAAATCTTCCAAATCTAAAACTCACAGAAAGTCTGGCAAGATGTCTAAATGGTTAACAACCAGTAAAGATAAAGACATAACTTGCTATAATTGTGGCAAAAAGGGTCACAAAAACCCTGATTGTCCAATCAAAAAGGAAGTTAAAAAACTTAATTTAAATGAAAACGAAACTGAAGAAATCCTTAAAATCTTCAGACTTCATAACCCTCCTTCAGATGAAGAAACATCAGACTCAGACAGTTCTGATAGCTCTTCTGATTCCCCTTCCACAAGTGAACCTGACATTAAAATAGGTTGTAATGACACTTGTTTTAACAAAATTAGGGTAATCACCAATCAATCTGAAGAAGAACAAGTTTTAATTGATCTAATCAGTAAAATCCAAGATCCTGAATTAAAAGTTAAATAAATTAAAAACTTAAAAGATTTATTCCTTAAAAAAGAAAATAAGTCTTTATCTACAGAAAAACCCTTAGTTAGTATTAACAAAGCTATGGAAAGATTTAGTAGGGAAAAGAAAAAAGAATTAACCCTATCTGATCTTTATAGTGAAATTAATAAATTAAAAGTTGAAATAAAAGACTTAAAAAAGCAAGACCAACTTCTTGCTGAAAAATTAAGCCTTTTAATATCTACTGATCTTGAGCAAGAACCTCAAGAAGATAACCAATCTGAAAGTGATAAATCTCAAACTTCAACAAGGACACTTTCTCAGCGGATACCCGAGACCTCCACCATGTTGATGGAAACTTCTGGTTTAACGAAGCTGACATCGAAAGATGTGTGTCTACCAACTAATCAACTAAATACCATAAAAGAAATAAAACTTCAAAAATGGTATTTCCAAGTCAAAATCATAATAGGAAATGATTTTGTTCTTAATACAATTGCCCTTATTGATACAGGAGCGGATGTTAACTGTATTCAAGAAGGAATAATTCCAACCAAATATTATGAAAAAACTATTCAAAAACTTAGTTCTGCTAATGGCAGTAAAATGAATGTTGAGTATAAATTACCCAAAGCTCACATCTGTCAGGATAATGTTTGTTTTAAAACATCTTTTATCCTTGTGAAAGACATGACAGATGAAGTAATTCTAGGATTACCTTTCATTTATCTAATGACTCCATTCACCATAGATAATGAAGGTATAATTACTCAACCATTCAACCAAATTATAAGTTTTAAGTTCTTACTCCAACCTGAAGTTAAAGAACTTAGACAGCTCAAAGATGAATCTGTCTCTAAATATCTTAGGAAAATTGATCAAATAAATTTTCTAAAACAAGAAGTTATTTACAAAAGGATTGAACAACAATTGGAAGATCCAATCCTAATTGAAAAAATTAACCAGTTCAAAGAAAAACTTGAACAAGAAGTTTGCTCTATGCTCCCTACAGCTTTTTGGCATAGGAAGAAACATACTGTCGAACTTCCTTATATCAAAGGATTTAATGAGAAAAATATTCCCACTAAATCTAAACCCATCCAAATGAACCATGAAGTAATGGAAATTTGCAAAAAAGAAATTTCTGAACTTATAAAAAATGGAATCATTAGAAAATCCAAATCACCTTGGTCTTGTCCTGCTTTCTATGTTGTTAAAAATACAGAATTAGAAAGAGGAACTCCAAGACTTGTAATTAATTATAAGCCTTTGAATTCTGTTTTGGAATGGATCAGATATCCTATTCCAAATAAACAAGATTTAATTAAAAGATTAAAAGATGCCATAATATTCTCTAAATTCGACTTGAAATCTGGCTTTTGGCAAATTCAAATTGTTGAGAAAGACAGATATAAAACTGCATTCACTATTCCATTTGGACATTATGAATGGAATGTTGTCCCATTTGGATTAAAAAATGCACCAAGCGAATTCCAGAATATTATGAATGAAATTCTGTCTAGTCTAACCCACTGTTCTATTGTCTATATTGATGACATTCTCATCTTTAGTAAGTCAATAGATGAACATTGAAAACACTTGCATGCCTTTGTAGAGACTGCCAAACGTAATGGTCTAGTCATCTCAGCCAGCAAAATCAAGTTGTTCCAAACCAATGTCAGATTTCTTGGATATAACATTCAGCAGTCAACTATAGTCCCTATTTCCAGGTCTATCCAATTTGCTGATAAATTTTCAGATGAAATCCTTGACAAAACCCAACTTCAGAGATTTCTTGGCTCCTTGAACTATGTTTCTGACTTCTATCAGAATCTCAGGCAAATTGTCAAACCTCTGTATGCCAGACTCAAAGACAATCCTCCACCTTGGACATCTGAGCATACTTCTATTGTCAAACAAGTCAAAAAATACATCAAATCCTTACCTTGCCTTGGAATTCCTTCCACCAATTCTTTCAAAATTATCCAAACTGATGCCTCCAATATTGGTTATGGTGGTATCCTCCTTCAGAGAGAATCTACAAATTCTCCTGAACAAATTGTCCGGTTTCATTCTGGAATCTGGAATGACACACAAATGAATTACTCTACAATTAAAAAAGAAATTTTATCTGTTGTCCTGTGTATCTCAAAATTCTAGGATGATATATTAAATCAGAAATTTTTAGTCAGACTCGATTGTAAGTCAGCAAAAGATGTCTTACAAAAAGATGTTCAAAATATTGCTAGTAAGCAAATTTTTGCAAGATGGCAATCTATTTTGAGTATTTTCGATTTTGACATAGAATATATTAAGGGCAGTAATAACTGCATCCCTGATTTTCTAACTAGAGAATTTTTGCAGGAACCCAATGGCGGACAGGCAACCTAAAAAGCCTGATTCCTCCTCCAAAAATCGAGGGGGGAGGAAGGATAAAGGCAAAAGACAGGCCCAAACTGTCAACCAAGTGTTTTCTTCGGCACTTGCCTCAATAAAGAAGGAGGAAGATTCACCTTCTAAGGCATTGCCAAAACCAGTTACCCATGCACCTGGCCCTTCAAATGCCATGGTAATTGCAAACAGGTTTACATCTCTTGGTAAGCCTGTTGACCCATTAAGTCGACCCATACAGCCCACAATTGTACCAGTTAAAACCTTTTCCCAAATGGCCCAACAGCCTCCACCTAAAACTGAACTTTTGGTTAACCCATTTTCTCAATTAGAGGGAAGAACTGAGGGAAGAGAAAGTTCGTCTGAGGGAGGAGTTGGAAGTGCTGAAGAAGCGTTTGGGAGATGACTAGAGCCTTTAAGGGTCTTCTTGGTGCAACTTCATTTTAACTGTGGTTTTTGTCTTTTGATGTAATCCGATCAATTTTTCTTTTCGCTGTTCTTCTGATGAATTCTGGATACTTCATGGCATACTCACTTTGAACCGCTTCTTTTTCTCTCGTGATCTGAATGGTTAACTTTGTTTCCCGAGGCCTAGGGCCTCCATTGGGATTTGCATAATTTACCTCCTTCTCAAGAGCTGCGTGGCCCTTTTTGAATTGCCGAGTCTTTATTTTTTATGAACTGGATAGTTCATTGCGAGCTGCGGGGCTCATCTTCATTTTTTATGAATTGAGTATTTCATTATGAGCTTACAGAGCTCTTTTGTTCTTACGAACTGAACAGTTTGTCGTGAGCTACGGAGATCTTCATTTTTACGAACTGAAAAGTTCATCGCGAGCTACGGAGCTCTTCATTTTTACAAACTGAATAGTTTGTCGCGAGCTGCGGAGCTCTTCATTTTTACAAACTGAATAGTTTGTCGCGAGCTGCGGAGCTCTTCTTTTTCTATGAACTGAATAGTTCGTCGCGAGCTGCGGAGCTCTTCATTTTTACGAACTGAATAGTTCGTCGCGAGCTGCAGCTCTTCATTTTTACGAACTGAAAAGTTCATCGCGAGCTAACTATTGGTCAGATAGAAACCGAACATTTTATTGGACAAATTGATTTGCTACAAAAAGAAATTTACTGAAAAAAACCTTTTAAGGTGCTCTGCATTCCATGAATGGGGAAGGATTTTTCCATCTTTTGTTTACAACTCGTAGTTCCCATGCCTGACTACTCTTGATATAATATAGGGTCCTTCCCACTTAGGTCCTAACTTCCCATGAGTTGGGTCCTTTCTTGCAAGCAGGAGTTTCCTGAGCACTAGGTCTCCAGTCTTAAAGTCTCTGCGTCTGACCCTCCTATCATAATACCTTGCCGTTTTTCTCTGGTAATCCCAGATGCAGCGTAGAGCCTCATCTCTTTTTTCGTCCAACAGGTCCAAGTTTACTAGAAGTAATTCATCATTGCGTTCCGTATTTGAAAGCTCCGTTCTAGGTGACAAGAGCCCCACCTCGACTGGTGCTACTACTTCTGTACCGAAGGCCAGGACAAACGGGGTTTCCTGGGCCGCTAATCTAGCCGTGGTCTTGTAGGCCCATAGGACCTCGAGGAGATATTCCACTCATTTGCCTTTCAAGTCTGTCAACTTGGTCTTCAGAGCTATTTTTATTGTTCTGATGGTGACTTCCGCTTGTCCGTTGGACTGAGGATGAGCTGGGGCAGAAAAATAGTTTTTTATCCCGAACTCGGCATAGAAATTTTTAAACTTTGGGTTGTCGCACTGTTTTCTGTTATCAGATACAACGGCTCTTGGAACACCAAACCTGCAAACTATTGATTTCCAAACGAAGTTCTGTACTTTTTGCTCGGTGATTATTGCCAATGGTTCGACCTCCGCCCATTTGTTGAAATAATCTACCCCAAGTATGGCAAACTTGGACTGTCCCACACCCATGGGGAGGGGCCCGAGTATATCTAAACCCCATTGCTGGAATGGCCAAGGGCTCACCACCGAGGTCAGTAACTCAGAAAGTATGTGAGAGATATTAGCATGCTCTTGGAAACTCTTACTTTTTTTATCCACGTCTGTGGCATCCTTGAGCATCGTGGGCCAATAGTAACCCTGCCTTAGTACCTTTCCGGCCAAGGTCCGAGCTCCAATGTGATTACCGCAAATGCCTT
The DNA here is from genome assembly GCA_023539305.1 of Ilex asprella. Classification (NCBI taxonomy): domain Eukaryota; kingdom Viridiplantae; phylum Streptophyta; class Magnoliopsida; order Aquifoliales; family Aquifoliaceae; genus Ilex; species Ilex asprella. The sequence continues at coordinate 19,322,057 of CM042190.1, read as the reverse complement.
CATGGACTTCTCTGAGTATGTAGTTAGCATCTTCATCCCCCGCGCATTTGAGGAGGGGTGTCGAAAAACCACGTTTGTACAACTTCCGCTGTAAGATAGAAAACCTAGCTGACCTGGTTCTTAGTTTAGCAGCTTCCTTGGGATCTTCTGGCAAGGCTCCATTTTGTAGGTATCTCATGATGGAATCCATCCAGCTTGGCTGAGCTAAGACCGGGAACACTTCTCCATCCTTCATTATGACCGTAGGTTCTGCCAAGTACTCTACTGGTATCAGTTTATCCAAGTTCTCCTGCTAGGCGGTGGCCAACTTTGCCAAAGCATCTGTTCGAGAATTTTTTGACCTGGGGACTTGTTTGATCTTAACTTGCACAAACTTCTTGATTAATTCTTGTACTTTTCTAAGGTATATGACCATCTTCTCGCCGCTAGCTTCATAAGACTCCTCTATCTGCTTCACCACCAGTTGAGAGTCACTGTAGACCTCTAACTGTTCTGCTTCCATAGAGTAAGCGAGATTGAGCCTGGCAATAACAGCTTCATACTCGGCCTCGTTGTTTAAAGCTTTAAACCCAAATCTAAGCGCGTATTCAATATCTATCCCGTTTGGGGAGGTCAAAATTAAACCTGCACCACTCCTTTGTGCATTAGCAGCTCCGTCTACTAAAAGTTTCCAAACAGGGAGGTTAGGTACTAGCTGCGTTACTTCTTTGGGTGTGGCTGTCGTGAACTCTATAATAGAATCTGCCAAAATCTGTCCCTTGATGTCTATTCTTGGCTTGTATCGTATGTCGAATTCGCTGAGCTCGATGGCCCACTTGATAAGTCTCCCTGAAGACTCTGGTTTGTGTAGCACCTGCTTCAATGGCTGTTCTGTAGGGACTTCTATAGTATGAGCTTGGAAGTACGTTCTGAGCCTCCTAGCTGTTGTTACTAAAGCTAAAACAAGTTTCTCTATTTTTGGATATCTCTCTTCTGCCCCCCTCAGAGCTCTGCTGCAGTGCTAGACTGAGTGCTGAGCTCTATATCGTTCCCTGACTAGTGCCGCGCTAGTTGAGAAATCCGAAACTGCTAGGTAAAGGGTAAGTACCTCCCCTTCCAAGAGGTTTACCAATATGGGAGAGGAGCTCAGGTACACCTTTAAAGCTGCGAACGCTTCTTCACACTTGGCATCTCACTAGAACGCTTTCTTCAAGACCTAGAAGAAAGGCTGGTATTTGTCACTCGATCTGGTTACGAAGCGACTCAAGGCGGCTATTCTTTCAGTTAAACACTGGATTTCCCTTATATTTGAGGGGGGTTGCATATCTAATACTGCCCTTACCTTCTCGGGGTTAGCCTCTATTCCTCTGCTATTAACTATGAAGCCCAAAAATTTTCCTGCAAAAACTCCAAATGCACATTTAGCGAAATTGAGCTTCATTTTGTATTCTTTCAGAATCTGGAACGATTCAGCTAGGTGCTCTATATAAAGCTCCGCTTTGAGTGACTTGACTAACATGTAGTCAATGTAAACTTCCATGGAGGTCCCAATCTATTTTTAGAACATCCTGTTCACCAACCGTTGGTAAGTGGCTCCCGCGTTCTTCAAACCAAATGGCATGACCTAGTAACAATATGTTCCCTGCTCAGTCACAAAAGAGGTATTCTCCTGGTCATTCTGGTCCATCTTGATCTGGTTGTACCCCGAGAAGGCATCCATGAAGCTGAGGAGCTCATGTCCTGCTGTGGCGTCCACAATGAGGTCGATCTGAGGTAAGGGAAAGCTGTCCTTTGGGGATGCTCGATTAAGATCAGTGAAGTCAATGCAAAGCTGCCACTTTTCATTGGTCTTCTTGACGAGTACCACATTGACTAACCAGATAGGGTAATCTACCTCCCTGATGGCTTTCGGATAGAGGAGTTTTCTGACCTCCTCATTGATAGCCTTTTGTCTCTCCGGGGAAAAACTCCTCCTCTTCCACTTAACCGGCTTACAAGTGGGATTTACGCTGAGCTTGTGTGTGATGACTGCGAGATCAATGCCCGCCATGTCTTCTTGCTTCCAAGCGAAGACCTCGGCATTTCCCCTGAGGAACTAAATGAGGAGATCTTTGATTTCCACACTTAGCCTGGATCCCACGTAAACGAGATGCTCTGGCTCTTCGTTGAGCTGCACGGGCTCCAGCTCCTCTGACGGCGTTGGTCTGGTGTCCAGTTCATCCCTCATATCGAGCTAATCTAATTGGATATTTTCCACCTCTTTTTTTTACTGACACCATATAACATTCTCGTTCTATACGCTGGTCTCCGCGGACTACTCCAATCCCGTTCTCCATCGAGAATTTCACGACAAGGTGATAAGCAGAAGGGATGGCTCTTATAGAGTTGAGTAAGAGTCTGCCTAGTAGCATGTTATAAGCGGAGGGTGCTTCAACTACTAGGAACTTGATAGTTGTTGTGGCCTGACAAGGTGGGTCACCTGTGGTGAGTATGAGCTGGATGGCTCCAAAGGGTAATACCCTTTCCCCTGCAAATCCTAGCAAGTGAGCACTCACTGACTCCAGTTTTTCCCTCCCTATGTCTATCTTATCGAATGCCGGTGCGAATATGATATCGGCCAAGCTTCAATTATCAACCAAGACTCGATGGACCGTCCTGTTTGCCAGTACAGCCCTGATCACTAGAGGATCATCATGGGGATGTTGGCAACCTTCTAGATCAGAATCCGAGAAGGTGATGGCTGTGTCGAGGCGCGGAGTCTTGGATACAGTTCCAACCTCTAGAGCTTTTCTGGACCTTATTCTTCTGAGGTGGGCTTTCTTTGCAGTGCTGGATTCTCCTCCTCCTGCAAACCCTCCTGATATGACCCTAATCTCCCCCAAAGGATGCTAGTGTTGTTCTGGGCCTTGCTGCTAAGGCGGCGGAGCAAGGAGAGCTCGGTCCTGGTTGTCTTGTGCTACAAAGCGACGCAACTATCCTCGCTGGATTAAGAACTCGATCTCCTTCTTCAGCTGAATGCAGTCATCAGTGTGATGGCCATGATCCCGGTGGTAACCACAATATTTCGTGGGATCTCTCTTTGTTGGATCTGCCTTCATCCGAGGTGGCCACCTTAAGAACTTCTCATGCTGCACCTCATAGAGGATCTGCGATATGGTTGCGGTGAAGGGTGGGAGCTCCTGAGGTGCGTACCTAGGCTGTAACCTTGGGCGCAGAGGTCCTAGGCGATCTCTAACGCCCCCCTCCTATTGGGGGAGGAGTCTTTGTCTCACATTGGAGACCTTCCCATCCTCTTTCCTTCTTCCTTTTGGGACTCCAGTCCTTCTTCTTTTCTTCTTTCCTTTTATCCCTCTGGGTGGAGGAACTCCTCACCTTAGAGAAGAGGGCATCCTCACCATTTATGTATTTCTCTACTTTAGCAAGCACATCTGCCATGCTGGCTTGGAGGTTCTTGGAGATGAAAAAAATCAAATCTTTGGATTGCACTCCCAGCCCGGCTATGAAAATAGTGATGACAAATTTTTCGTTTGGGACATCCACCTTTAATGACTCCCAGTTGAACCTCTGGACATAAGACCTCTGGTTTTCTTCGGGTCCTTGTTTCACAATCAAAAGATGGTAACTTGGCTTTCTGTAGATCTGGGCCCCTATAAAATGGGACCCGAAGGACACTGATAGTTCCTTAAAGGATGAGATGGAGGCCGGTGGAAGTCTATTAAACCACGCGAGAGCAGAACTTTTTAGCGTGATTGCAAAGGGTTTTGCAGCGCACAGGGTCCTAATACCCGTGCAACTCCATTTGATTCTTGTAGGTATTAAGATGATCTATGGGGTCTTTTTTTTCGTCGAATGGGTCTATTTGTGGCATTCTAAATTTTGGGGGTAGAGGAAAGTGCAGTATCCCTGTAGTGAATGGAGATTCTGTCTGTTGTACCAAGGCGTCCATCGTAACTGGTGCTTTGCTTCTAACTACCTCCTTCATGTGGTTGAGCTACTGTTTGATATCCTGGAAGCATTATTCCCAGTATTGTTCCCTTCTGTCCTACTGGTAAGGGATGAAATTACTCCTTTTCCCTCCATTGTTTTGGCTCTGTACTTCTTCGTTGTGGCCATTCTTGAGGGGTAGTTGTGGATCTCTCCCCATGATCTGGCTATTTTCTCCTCCTTTGTTGAGCTCTTTGAGGGGGTCGAGATGGCATTGTTCCCTAAAAGGAGGATTATTCGGGCCTTCTTGGGCTGGTCGTGCCTCCTGTGGGCATTTCAAGAGTTTCAACAGCTCCTCGTTTTGTTGCAACAGGCACTGATTGACAAGGCGGAGGGCCTCCAGCTCGTTATTCGTTGGGGGATCCCTTGTTAAAGGGTTAATTTCTAGATTGTCCTCGGTTTTTCGGCCATTGATGGCCTCCTGGTGGTCTTGCATGCGTGGTGGATTGGTTTGACTTCGGCTCATGTTGCGGGTTGAGACCATCAGTCACTGAAGGATCAACGTATTTATAAAATGAGAACAGTTGTTCCCACAGACGGCGCCAAACTGATGGTGTAAATTTATGTGGATGAGCGGAAGATATGGGCCACGCTTGACAACTTGTAACTGAGCTACGAGGCTCGTGTGGATAGTGAAATGATTCTCGAGGGATTGGAATTAAAGGATTCAAATAGTAAAAGTATAGTGGTTCACTGGCTTTGGAGCTCGGCTAGTCCACTCTTTAATGGAGGCTCTTGCTATCATGATTCATATTTCTCTTAAAATGCTTTACAAGATGTTTTTTCATACAAACCGAGTTCTCTCTCTTTGATGGAGGCGTCGTGTAATATTTATAGTGCAATTCTTATCTCTAGGAAATACCCAGCGAGATCTTTGCCCCTTCTCCGATGGGATTCTCCCTAATTTTTGGGAGAAGATCTCGGCTGGTTGAGAATTTTAAGCATTGATTCTACCTTTTCTCTTTCATTCCTTTTATTTTGGGACGCACGTGGTATATCCAGCTGTACCCCTATTAGCTCGGCATTATTCAGCTTAGGCGGAGCTGAGTTATGGTTCTCTGAGCTCTATCACCTGAGCTCTGATCTTCCGAGCTGATTCTTGGATTTATTTTTGGTATCATCACTTTCCATTAAGCTCTTGCTTTCCTTCTTTCCTTCTTTTCCATTTCATTTTGTACTTATTTCTTATAGGTTGTTATTCACGTTAGTGCCTTCCTTAGATGAGTCCAAAAGTATGAGAAGACGGTTGAAGAGCGTAAGGTTGGCTTGGCCAATGCTCAAAAGAAACTGGAGGAACAAACCTCCCAGATCGACCTGTTGAAGTCTTCAAATAGGGCTTTTGAAGACAAATAAAAGCTCATAAAGACAAAGCTGAGCTAGATCGTTGGAGTTGTGGACTTTGCCATGTCAGAGAATGAGGCAACCGAGCTAAAACTAGAGCTTGAGGGATTGAAGTCGGCCATGGAGATCAAAGATCAGATCATTAAAGATCTAAAGATCAAGAGTGCTAAAAATTATGCCAATGGTTTCGAAGATTTCAAAGATTAAGCCATTGAGAAGTTCCCTGATTTGGACTTTGATTCCATCATGCCTCCCCTTTCTGATGGGCCAATTGAGGAAGCTAGAAAGGGTCTCACTGAAGGAGATACAGAGAAGAAATCCTCCGGTGCTAAGCTGCCTCCTGATACCTTGACTGCCCCTACTGTGCCAGAGATGACTGAATAGCAAACTGGGGAGCTAACCTAGCAAGTTGAAGGGCCAGCTTTCTATAGAAAACTATTCATGCTTTCATTAGGTGAGCTTTTACCCTAACCCATGTTTTTTTAAACTTATACCCAACAGAGAGCTGTTTTCAAACTATTTTTCGAACTCAGACACTTTTAAAAACGTTAGTTGGAATGACATTTTATACCAAAAAGACGTCATTTGAAATAAGATTTTTCTAAAAACGTCACTTCAACTAACGTTTTGAGAAAACTTTTATTTTAAAAAAATCACATAAATGTTGGTCTGACCAACGTATTTTTAAAAAGTTGCCTTTAACTTCTTAAAAGCGTTGGTTAAACCACAATTTTCATGCTTGCTTTCTATATAATTAGGGAGAATTTCACTCTAACCTCCTGAAGTTTGTCACTTAATCACTCAGATCCCTCGACATTTAAAATATTACACATAGATCTCTAAGGTTTGTACGTGCGTAACACTTAGACCCTTGCTGTAAATTTATCAGTTAGTAAATTCTACCTAGACCCCCTTAAGTTTGTACGCATATAATACTTAGATCCCTTAAATTTAAAATATTATACTTAAACAAAAAATACTCAAATCAAAGATAAAATGTCAAATATTTTAAATTTTACAACCAAAATTAATGATCTATTGTATCATTTATTAAAATAAAATAAAAAATAAACTATAAAAAGAACAACTACTATGTCAATTATAGAATTCCAAATATGCAATAGGACTATAACCAATTCTTTGACACAAAACAAATGTTATCAAGCAACTTCACTGCAAAATCCATCACGCCACACCAAGACTTACCATAAAAACACATCTCATACTTTTTCTTTGAAAGCATGTTGTTCTTCATGGTTTCTATTGTAAATTTCATATCACAATGTGATATAAATACTCAATTATTAAAACAAAATGCATAGAAAAAATTGAAATTGTGATGAAGTAAAGGAAAAAATACATGCAATGCAAATCTTTGCCATAAAATTCAGTTACCGCTTTAATTTAGACCTCATATTATAAGTCTTAATAGGCCTTAAATTAAGCACTATGTTTTAGGACAAAATGAAATACTACATCTTCGCCATAAAAATTGAATTGTAATAGTGACAGTGCAAAATTCACAAAAACCATAGTCATTAAAATTTACAACTAAGGAAAAAAATAAAATACCACATGCACACTAATAACACCAAGTTCACAATAATGAGGACAAAAATCAAACAAAGTTGAAACAGGGAAGCAATATAATGAAATTTTTTTGCTATATATCAAAGAAAAAGATCAATTTCGAATGATACAAGGTCCAAATCCTCAAGCTATGATGGATTAAGGATAAGTCCATTTTTCATTTTACCATGGAGAATCATACAAAGATCTTGAACCACTAACCCATGGTGATAGAACTAAGTGAAGTGGAATGAGAGACATTATTGTACACCTGAGAGGGAATAAAGGGTTGATGCAAATTAATAAATGTGACCTAATATATTTATCATTGCATTATGTGTAATTATTCACTCGTGGTGAACTTGGATGGGAATCGGATTTTAAACAATGGGACATCTTATGTGGTCAAACTTCAACTACTAGACTCACTCAGATGCAATTTTACAACTATTGTTTGTTTCAACGTCCTGCAGAGTATTCAATAATTTTGAGAGGAGGAAGGTTATTCCAAGATTTTGTAGTAAATGCTTAGGCCGCAGTTGAACTTAGCCGGCTAATGTACTACAAGTTTAACCAAGGAAAACTCCGTGTTGAACTTTACCTAGGTCTTACAAATGTTAATACACATGAGTTGGAACATGAACAAATCAGTCAACACAAGATTTTTTCCTCTTCATTCACTGGTAGTGAAAGACATATGTTTGAGGTCTTTCAAGGTTCAATGGCTATCACGCAATATAATCAATACCCATATATTTTTCTCACCATGACTACAAATCCCAATTGGCTTGAAATTATTTTAGCTGTGTTGTCTTAGTAGAACTCTCTTCACCATCCAATTTTGTTGCACGTGTTTTTGAGTTAAAAGGGAAGTGCTTTGATAAAGGAGCTAGAAACAAAACAAGCATTCAACAAAAAAATTGCATATGTATTCACAATTGAATTCCAAAAAAGGGGCTACCGCATATGCATGTGCTTTTGTTTCTTCATGGCACAAACAAAATCCAGGCATATGCCCAGGTTGACAAAGCGACTTGTGCTGAATTTCTAAATTGTGACAATGATCCATCCATTTTCGATATGATCAAGAGTTGTATGGTGCACTAAATTCGCAAGCATCATGTATGAAAAATGGTATATGCATTAAGAGATACCCTCAAGCCTTTGTAGAATTAATAAGTATGGACGAAGATGAATATCCTATCTATCGTCGCTGCAATAACAACCAAATGTATATTGTGAGGGGATAAGATATTGATAATAGGTATGTTGTACCATACAATCCCTATCTTTCAAGAATGTTCAACTGCTACATTAATGTAGAAGTTTGTGTGGGTTTGAGATGCATGAAACATATTCATAAGTATATCTATGAAGGTCATGATTGCACGACCATGGTGTTGAGAGGAATAAATGAGATCCAACAATATCTTGACATAAGGAATATTGGACCGCTAGAAACTACTTGGCGATTATTTGGTAATCTGATGCATGAAGAGATTCCAGTGGTTGTATAATTGACAATTCATTTGACTGGAATGCAATGTGTTGTTTATAATCCTACACAACCATTTGATACGATCCTTTCTAAAATTGGACTATTCCACTATGATTAGTTTTCTTAAGTGTTGTGATTCCAAAGAATCTGCACGCGCATTGACATATCAACAATTTTAATAGAAATTCATTTGGAATAAAACAACAAAGATGTGGAGTCCAAGATAAAGGGGTATGCAATTGTAGAATGTACTTTGTTAGCATTAACTCAAGTGAACAATTTTAACTACGTTTTCTACTCATTGTTGTTGAAGGACCAATATCATTTGATTTCTTATGTAGGGTCTACAATATTGAGTACAAGATGTTCAAATTAGCATGTGTTGCAAGGAAACTTTTAGAAGGTGGTGAAGAATGAATATAATATCTTCAAGAGGCTTAAATTATGGTATGAGTTACCAATAGAGGAGATTGTTTAGCATAATTCTTATACAATGTTCTCATTATGGAATCAATTCTCAATTAATAATACACAATGCATTGTTTATGCTGCAATCATTGATTAGCACAAAATATTGCATATTTTATGTGCTCGTGCATCCTTTTTTACATTTGCTTTTGGGGTTAAAATGAGGGAAAATGCATTGTTTGTGATTTTAATAGAATTTTGGTATGCTTGCAAATAAAATGTAATAAATGATGTTTGTAATGTCTTCTCATTGTGGTTAAGATAAATGAAGATGAAGGGATGACTCAACGATAGCTCAAGAGGTGAAGAGTCCAAAATATAAGCAAAACAAGGAAAACCTACCGGTAGGCCATACTGGTAGGTTTTAGTTACTAAACCTGTACCTACCGCCAAACCTACCGGTAGGTTTGGCTGAAATAGCTCAAATTCTGCATGTCAAATTCTGCAATCTTGGGGATCCCACCTAGCACACTCCCACTTGTCTCTGACACTCCCTACACACCAGACTTCCCTTCCTCAACCTACATTGGATTTTTGGAGTTTTAGGCATTAATGAGAAAAAAGGAGTGAGAAGATGCTGGGTGTTCAGACAAAGTCTGCACTTGCATGCACCACCCCATCCCTTTTAGCCCCTATGAGTGGAGATCACATCACACAACTAGGGGACACCCCATAGACGTTTTTGGAAAGCTTCTCCACCATTATTCAACATTATTCCATATACATTGTAATAGATATATATATATAGAGAGAGAGAGAGAGAGAGTCTAAGAAAGAAGATGAATAGTACTAGAGAGAGAAGTAAAGTTGTTTGCATTTTCTTCCACACATTGTCTTGTAATTTCTTGTAAGGATCTTCTAAGCTTTGTTTGAAGTCTTTAATGCCAATTATTGCAAGTTTCTTTTAGTTTAGTCTTTTATCCAAGCTTTTACCATTAATGCACTTATTGTTCTTCATTTCTTAGTTTTAAAATGGGTATTCAATGCACTCTCTTTAATTTTATATTTTCTTGCATTAATTTAGCTAAAATTTTCATTGATCTAAAATGTCTTTCCATTACATTATTGTCTTTCCTTTAAAAATGAGTAGCTAAGTCTTTAAGTTGGCTAATCCAAGGGAGACCTCCTCTTGGGTATGCCATTTCAACTCATCTTCTTTCCTCCCCTCGGTATACAATGGTTTAGTTTGACTGGTTTGAGTGTGGACATGGTTGTGAGTCTTTGATATCCCATAGACATGTCATGAGTTATGCTTGGATCCTCACTTCCATCTTGTCCCTCGCTTATCACGAATTAATCGTTCATATATGCACCATTGGAGGAAGGTTTCGAGTTGACTTGCCATTCCCATTGGAGTGAACCTTTTGGATTAGCCAACACTTGTTTTCCATTTCATTTTCATCAAAATAAAAATCACAAACCAAACTTCAATAACAAAGATTTTTACACTTTACCCTTTTTACCAAAATTACCTTCAACATAATTCACCTCCTTCCCTGAAAAGACGACCTTGGAATACAATTCTAAGTAAAATACAATACGCAAAAGTCTTATTGCGCTTGTGAAACATTTTTGTACATGCACACATTTTACACTTCATTTATCATCATTCCGTTGCCCTTTCTTTTGACATCATTACAAGGGAGAGTAGCACTCTCCTTCACACATACACCGTATACATATTCAAGGGTGATGTCCAGAGACTAGGAAAAACTACAATGAAAATAACTAATCAATCACTGTGTCTGTATTTGAAAATAAAGTAACTACATTCTTCTAGAGTGGGTACGTTGTGTTATATTGTATTTGGGCTAAAAAAAATGTTATGTTTGTAATTGTGTCATAAAATTATTGTATTTAATTAGGCTCAAAGATAGAAAATTTTAGACTTATTTTGGTGTGTCTAGATAAATCTTGTAGGAGTATTTTCTAGATTATATGAAGTGTCTATATTTAGGTGTGCCTAGATAAAGCTTGTTAGAGACTTTTCTAGAATATATGGAGTGTCTATATAAAGTTTGTAAGAGACTTTTCTAAAGAAAATGGAATAAAAAATCTAGTTTTAGAACTTCTCATATTTTCCTTGTTTGTCTCTTATTTGTTTAATTAATCACGGTTCAAGCCTAATCTAAGACCAACATAGTGGTATCAGAGCTCGGTTTGACGACAACAACTGGGCGTGAAGATTTGGTTTAAGAAAACAAACCCCGGTGCCAAAGAACATGGCATGTCAGGTAATCAAAGTTTTGGAGCTCAACCACCTCCGTTTCCACAATTTGACAGTGAGAATTATGATTTTTGGTGTGTGAAAATGAAAACTCAACTTATTTCAAATGATTTGTAGGAGTATATTGAAGATGGATATGATGACCCCGAAGATGTCGATTGTTTGACAAATGCTCAATAGCAAATATTGAAAGCACATAAGATGAAGGACACACGAGCTCTCTCAATGATTCAATAAGGAGTTTCAGACAAGATTTTTCCGAGGATCATTAACGAGACCAAGGCAAAGGATGCTTAGGATATTCTTCAAAAGGAGTATCGGGGCAACTTGAAGGCTAAGGCCAACAATTGTTTCTTAGCACTCTAGGACACAAGGAAACTTCCAAGAAAAAATCTATAACCAGAGGTAGAACGACGATCGTCGGGACTACTAGCCTAAAACGAGTCACAATAAGCTGATAGAGTAAGTGATCCATTGGTATAGAGAAGGCCATGATGAATGGATCTTTTTAGATATCAAAGCACTTGTTTGGCATCAGACCAGTGGGAAGAAGAAGGAGAATGCATGTGTTGACACAATTGATTGACAAAAGAATGCAATTTCTGGTAAGGTAAGTGTACAATACTGCAAGGCTAACGACATGACAATATTTTGTATGATCAGAGAGGGATTCACCAACATACTTGGAGCCAATAACACATTGACATTTGGAAGGCTTAGTGCCCAACATGCGAACACGATGAATAAGTTGGTTATCTATTTTGCCCGACAATGATGAAGACCTTTTTGAGTTCGAGATGTCTGAATACCAAGAAAATGGCCAAGGGAGCCCAAATCCTTGAGTGGAAATTCCTATTGGAGCTTGGTTATAAGAGACTGAATGGCATCAATATGAGTAATAGTGATGATAATATCATCAACATAGATAAGCATATAAATTTTGATATCATTATGATGAAAAATAAACAAAGAGAAGTCAACAAGAAATCCCTTGAAGCCTTAGTCTAACAGAGAGGAGGAAACAAACGTAGTTCGGAGGAGATAGGTGAAAAGATATTTGGTGATGGTGAAGCTGAAGCACGAGAGAGTGAGGGAACCATGATATATACCTTCTGCTGGGACAAAAAAATGAAACATCAACAATAACATTAATTTTGGAGATGTATGTGGATGGTGTATCTTTTGCAGGAAAAAAGGATTCATAAAAAACAACATGTCTAGAAAGAATTTTTTTTATCACTAATAGGATCGAGACACCTATACCTAACATGACTATAACCAAGAAACATACAAGATTTTGTTTGATATTCTAACTTGTGAGACATATATGGCCTAAGAAGGGAAGCATTTACACCCAAAAATTCGAAGAATGGCATAATCAAGTGCTTTATGGTAGAGTTTCGAGAAAGGAGACAAATTACCAAGGATTGGTGTTGGCATTCTATTTATCAAATAGATAACAGTGATAAAAGCATCAACTCAATATTTATTTGACAACCCAAAATGTGCTAACAATGTTAAACCAGTCTCAAGAATATGTCGCAATTTTATTTCGGCTAAAACATTTTGGGGAGAGGTATAGGGACAAGATTGATGGTGTATGACACCATGCTAAGAAAAGAATGATTGAATAGTTCTATACTCACCATCACCATCTGATTGAACTTGTTTAATAGAAGCGGAAAATTGTTTTTCTACCAAGAATTTGAACTTAACAAAATGCTCGAACACTTGAGATTTATGATGCAATAGATAAAACAAAGTATATCAAGTAAAATCATCAACAAATACTAGAGTATTTGTGTCCATTGACTGAGAGAACTGGAGCTCAAACATCGGAATGAACCAATTCAAGACATTGAGAAGTAACACGAGAAGACTTGGAAAAAGATAATTTCTTTATTTTTTTTCATACACAAAAATGAGTACAATGATTATCATTACCCAAAATTGGCAGATGATGGTTTTTAACAACACGAGAAACAGCTAGATAGAACAATGACCTAATCTAGAGTGCCAACCTAAAGGGATTGTTCTTATTCCTATAAAAGCAATAAAGACTTGACTAGTTTTGATAAAATCCTTTTGTAGCCGCTGTGTATGAGACCATTTTCACTTATTCCCTCCAGAATTGTTGCATGTGTTTGATTGTCCTTGACAAAAGAATGAGTGGAAGTCAGTAGAAAATAGAATGTATTATCTGAACAAAGTTTTTGAATAGACAATAGGTTAGTGGAAGCTTGAGGACAGTGGAGAATATTTTTAAGATTAAACATAGATTGGGAGTTAGAGGAATGAAAAGTAGATGAACTAGTATTAGCAACATCCAAGTCACCACCATTTGCAACAACAATAGTATCGGTACCCTCAAAGGACTGGTGAAGATTCAAATTACAAAGATCAGTTGTGACATGAGTGTTAGCACCGCTATCTGCATACCACAACTGATCTTCGAATTCAACATTGGTTTGAGCCACAATAGCTACAAGTTGAGAAGGAGGATGATGCCCTTGATAAGAGTAATCCATTCGATGAAAATAAACCAAGGCCTGATGATTTGTCTTGCCACATATTTGACAGGGTGCACAAGTCGGCTTGGGAAAAGTGCTATTAGTACTTGATGAAGAATTATGTGATTTTAATGGTTGAGTGTTACTAGACCAAGGCTTGTTCTTCATTGGATTGGGAGAGAAGTGATGTTGCGACTGAGAATTTCTCCTTTTTCCAAAATTGGTGTGTAGTGTGAAAAGTACAAACGAATTAGGCTCAATGCCTCCAACTTGCTATTAGTTCAACATCATTTCATGATTGAGTAACTCATCTTGAAAATCAAGAAAAGTGAGAGGATGATCACGAGCAACAAATGAATAAGAACTAAAAAATGCATTAAATGAAGGGTGAAGTCCACTAGTGATAAAGGAAATCAGATCCTTGTCATCTGCCAGCTTCCTGATTGCTGATAACTGATTAAACCAACTTTTGACTTGTTGTAAATACTCAGAACACATCTTTTGTCCTTGATGAAAAGTTTGCAATTGTCGTTTGATGTGGGAGATATGGGACCGAGAATGAGAAGCAAATCGATTAGCTAAAGCAGACCACACTTGTTTAGAAGTATTTGAACCAAATGCAGTGGAAAGAATCTGTTCAGAAAGGGTTACATTGATTCAAATCAATAATAATTGGTATTTATTAACCTAGATTTTACAAGCTGGATTAAAAGTCTTGTCAGTTGGGTATTGCTCTGAACACGGCTCAGATCCGTCAACGATACCAAAGAAGGTAGTTATTTCCATCAAGCTTAATAGACATTAGCTTATGAAAATTAGGAAGAACAAGAGTAGACATGGTCATCATTGAAAAGGATGATGCCATAGAAGAAAGAAATCAGTGTTTGCCTATGAAGGCTTTGATGCCAAAACAGTTTGTAAGAGCATCTTCAACCACACTTAGCAAAATAGTTACTCAAAATATATTTAAATATTGAATTCTCTACTTTAGCTAGCTACTTTTTAAATTTCACTCCAACCACGCTCTCTATTTTAGCTAACTACTTCAACTAACTTTCAATAATATAATTCAAAGAATAGAAAATCAATGATTCCTTAGTATTGCAATGCTTTATGGTTCATCTGAATCATTTGTCGCAATACCCTTATTCAATCACATAATTTTAACCCCAATCAAGCTTACTCAATGTTTCATCAATTACAAAGAGTAGCAGCATGTTATGACTATGGGGTCACTCTTTAAAATCAAAACGTCTTCGAAAAAGGCAAATAAGTAAGATCAGATTTTTCCAAAACTAATTCATTCACCATTTTTTAAAAGCCAGAGGAATCAATCAACCAAACAAACACAAAACAGAATGCAACGGATATAAAGATCTATAGACCATGGAAAAAGTTAAGCTAAACCTTCCATAGATTAAAAATTCCAATTTGTACAAATTTTACTGGCAACATAACTGAAGTAACAACATTTATATACTAAAAGACCCAGATCTAAAAAGGAACAAAACAAGGAAAAATAGAGCAAACCCAGATAAGAAATTCTAAAAATTGGAACACCCAGATGATGTATAAACAACAATATTGCAAATAAGATCTGACTTCCTACATAAGCATATTGTATCCACAAACAAAAAGAACAAGAACAACCAAAAATGCAGGATAGAGAAGAAGGGAATACCAATGTTTCTTCCCTTGAAGCAAGACATGATTGGATTGAGAGAGAAGGAGAGAAAATAGAGACAGAAAGTTCACAGCGAGAGAGAGAAAGAAATAGAGGGAGTTCCATACTGGGTGAAGATGAAACCACAATAAAGACAGCTCTAATGAAGATGAGCTCTGATGAACAACCCAAAATTGGTACAAAACTTTGATGAAGAACATCCCAAAATTGGGGGAGAGAGCTTTGATGAGAGAGAGCCTTGCTAGCCAGAACTGACGAGTGAGAATGGGGGAGGTAGATTAGCCAGTGAAATAGAGGTTGGGGAGGAATTTTTTGGATTTGCTCAACAAAATAGCT
Organism: Ilex asprella; assembly: GCA_023539305.1. NCBI lineage: Eukaryota > Viridiplantae > Streptophyta > Magnoliopsida > Aquifoliales > Aquifoliaceae > Ilex > Ilex asprella. Next base: position 19,306,461 of record CM042190.1, on the reverse strand, counting down.
AAAAGATGGCATTTGCTGAGAGTGTTGGAGTTGCTCTAACATTCTATTATATAGACACTATGTATCACAAGCAAGCAATTGTCAATACATGAAAGCTTTATATAACAAAAAAATTATCAGTGATGATAAATTAAAAAGACAGAACTAAATGAACAAGCATTTCCATTTTCTACATATTATGAAACAATACATTACTCAATAAAAAAATGAAAAGGACACAAAAATTGGTGGATTCTTGACCTTTGAATGGACGAAGTTCCCTTGTTTTTTTTTTTTCTGGATTCTTGAGAGGACCTATAAGCAAAGAATTTAATAGCATTGGTTATGACAATATTAATCTGTTGGATACAACATTGCTAACAGAGTTAATTATAAACAATTCGATTATCCCACATTGATAAATGAGAGGAGATGGGGAGGGTTGAGTTGCCTATAAAAGGCAATGGCCTCTTGTCTTTTTTTTTTTTAAGCCTTCAAGTCTATTTTTTATGAAATTTGGATAAAAAATTCTCTTTTTTGAGATAAGTACAATTTGAATTAAAAAAAGTGGAGTATTAAAATTTGTTGATATAATTTTTTTTAATATTAAACGGGTTAAACGAGTCGTGTAGTGTTACCCGGTTATTAAACGTGTCGTGTTCGTATTGAAATTTTTCACTCGTTTATTAAATGTGTCATGTATGGGTACATATATTTTTCACCCGACACGTTTGACATCCCTAATTATTACGATCGGCCCCATTGTCACCCAATAACAATCTCACATGAAGTGATATTACTATGATAATTGGTATCATGGAAGCAAAATGAAAGCTAAATATGACATTCTATGAATATGAATATGAAAATGAAACTACCTAAACAGTCAAAATGGGCAGTATTTTGTCTTTTGTAACTATTTTGTTGAAGGAAAATATGCGGATATAAAATCTCAAAAAGATAACAAAAGAAAAAGATATACCATAATTGCTCTTTTAGACAGAACATCAACTTTATATAAATCAATCAATTATGTTACATTCAAGAAATAATGTACAAAAGAAAGATTCCTACAACATATCTTGACAACTTTTTTTTTTTAATTCCTACTATAATCTCACCAACTACATATAATTACACATTGCTATGTTTTTTTCTCATTCCCCATCTGATGTATATTGTAAAGACAAAGACATTTACATGATGAAAACAAAATTAGGCACTCAACTACTTAGAAATTCGAGTCAATCTGTTACCGCATTGGCTACATTGAATATGAGATGCTCTCTTTTTTCCAAAATTGAAACGAAAAATAAAAATTTTCTTAATCACGTTTCGCTACAAATAGCCAATCAATGAGATTCATCAAATCTTTATACACACAAAGTTGCATGCGTGGTTATTAAAATGGATGAAATCCAATCGAAACAAATTACAATATAACTAATTGATTGAAAAAGAACACACAAAGATCATATCAAAAAGCATTTACAGAATCCATCTGGGTCATTCGTAACTGTTTGTTAAGATTTTATCAAAAAAAAAGAGAGAAAGAATGGAAAAATTAAAAATAAAATAAAATCAAAAATAACAATCTGATCTATCAAGAATTGCTAGAAACACTAAATCATCTATATTGATGATGCACAAAATTGTTTCATGCAAGATCAACAGTCAAATGCGTGAAGAGGTGTAGTTAATGAACAATAAATAAAGTAATCAATGTCAAAACAATAAATATTGAGTTAACACACATATTTATAGTGGTTCAGTCCGGATGACCTACTCCACTCTCGAAAAATGGCAACGGTGGCCGGTGGCTCTTTATTGATGAATAGAGTAATAGAGAGAAAGCTCTAGGAAAGGTGCAATAGCTAAGAGAGAGAAACTATGTGTACAGAGAGGTTTGGTGAGATGCCAAGATGTGTGAGATACTTCTCCATGTGGAGAAGACTTACAATTTATAGGCATGGTGAGGCGGTGACGTGAGTGTGAGGGTACTAATTCTTTTGGGAGGATAGCTACAAAAAGGTAAGTACAATTAAGGTAGTCTTAATCCTCGATGGTGTGTATCCTGATGATTCCTCCCCACGTGTTTTAATTCTTCTTGGACTCTTCGAACCTTGGATTATGTCGAATTCACAAACTGGGCTTGATCTGCCTCTTAACTGACTTGAGCTTACTTGGCTTATTGGGTCTGATCCAGTTAGATTTGGGCTCGTCATATATAATACTATGCTAATAACCACAAATTTATATCCAATAGGACCAACAATAACACTACCAAACACCATAATCGCCACCAACCACATAGCACCAACCTCTAAACTAAGCAAACAAAAAAAATAAATAGAAAAACTCAACTATAGACCCAATAAAGGTATACCTAGACCATGGACTGAAGAAATATAAATATAATCCTAACTGGTTATGCTCTATTACATGACTTAAACCTAACATAAATCCATAAAATTTGTTAGTTTCGAATAATACTAACAAAAAATATATTTAACATGAAAATCATCCAATCATAAAATTTAAGTACAAATTTAAGAAAAAATACTAACAGAGAAATAAACTTGGATATGAGCTAATGTCCGTGTCCAAGCTACAAATTTCATATCAAACAAAACTACGTCAAGTAAGGGCAGGACTACTTATGCCATGGAAACATGGATTTTCAAAATCAATTCCTTAAAACTTTGAAAAACTCCTATGGGAAGAGGCAACTTGAATTACCAACTACTGGTGAAACAAAGAAGTAGAGAGACAAAAGAATCCCCCTTCATGTTCAACCACTTAATTCACCAACATGATTACCCTTCTTTTGTATTTTCCACCACCACTAAACCACACATTCACTAGGAAAACGAAATTTGAAAAGATCTCCATACCCTTACACCTGTCAACAAATGCATTTGAGTCCATAACCCACACAAAAAATATATGATCCTCTCCTCCCTCCCCAAAACAAAAATACCTATGTATACCTGTTGACCCAAAAAAATTTAAAATTGATTGTTTTTCTTTAAAATAGTATATCAAACACTATTATTCTTGTGATTTAATAGACATGATTAGACCATGGCAATGAAAATTGTTAAGAGTATTAGGGTAGTATGTATAGTTTGTTAATAGTGTTAGAGTATTATGTGTAAATACAAGAGGGTGTATGTATAATTCTTATTATTGTAAGTTAACTATAAATACAAGTGATGTATGAGAGCTAGGTTAAGTTTTTAACCTCTCTCTATTTCTCACTAAATATTGTCTCTAATATTATTATTAATCCTTCAAACTTAACATGGTATCAAAGCAATACGATCCTAAATACAAATATTAGTGTGTTGTTGTGAAAATTACCTTGGCTTGGTGGTATTACTGTTGAGGTAGTGCCACTGTCGTCGAAGTGATATCACTGTTGAGGTGCTGCTGTAGGAGTTCAGGCGTTGTGGAGGTGAGGTATTATTGTAGTGGTGGTGCTACGTCTGTGGTGGAGATTTCGGTTGTGAGGTGTTGTCGACATTGGTGCCTCTGAGTCGATTGTGGGGGTGTGGCTACTAAGTCGATTGTCGACGTCGGTGGATTCTGCGGTGGTGTGACTATGGAACACCAGAAACGAAGATCGAGGGTTTCTTTTGAAACCCTAATCAGACGAAGAAGACAAGGTCCATCGGGTTGGTTCCAACCCACTTCAGATCTGGTCCAACTCAACGCCCTAGCTAGGTTCTCTAGCCCAGTTTGGTTATCCAACAACCTTCTCTTATTCGGTTCAGCAATGTAGTAGGTGATTCTTGTTTGGTTTAGTGATCTAGTGATTTTATTTTTCTATTTGTTGTACTTACGGAACCCAAGCAAGATGTCAGGGTCCTTACTCCATCTTTGCCATCCGACACTGGATTGGTTACTATTATACGAGAGGAGTATGCTCAGTTCCTATCTCACCAACGTGTTGTTCCATCTCTCTCTGCTGCTACTTTTGCCTAGTCAGGTACTGCTTCCACTTGTTTATTGTCGTCCACTCGCACTCCCTAGGTCATACACTTTGATGCTTCTGACCACATGACTGGTGCTTCTGACCACATGACTAGTGCGTCTAGTGTTTTTTCTACTTATCAGCCTACTAGTTTCACACGTAGTGTCACTCTTGCTAATGGTACTTGTTCTAAAATTTTCGGTTTGGGGACTACTCACTTGAGTTCTGATATGTCCCTATTTTCTATGTTATTTGTTCCTCAGTTTTCTTTTAATTTACATTCCATTAACAAGATTACCCGTTCTCTCAATTGTTCCGTAACTTTTTATTCCTCTTATTGTGTATTTCAAGATCTCAAGATGAAGAGGAAGATTCGTACGGGACCTGAAGCTGATGGTGTATATTACTTTGATTTTGATTCACCTACTCAGGCTCTACAAACCTCGTTGTCTCCTTTTAATGGCATTGTCGTCTTGGACATCCCTCTCTCCAAAATCTGAAGCGCAAAGTTTCTAGTCTTAGTTACGTGTCATCTTTGTCTTGTGAAGCTTGTCAACTTAGTAAGCATTACCGTGTGTCATTTCCGTCTCGAGTCAATAATCGTGTGTCTAATCTATTTGAGTTGGTACATTCTGATGTATGTGATCCAATAAAAAATATTTCATTTAATAAATATCCTTATTTTGTGTCATTTGTGGATGATTATTCTCGTGTGACATGGTTGTTTCTGATAAAAGCTCATTCTGAATTATTCTCCATATTTAAGACCTTTCACAAGGAAATAAAAACTCAGTATGATTGTTGTATACGTATTTTACGTTATGGTTTGAACTTAACAAAAACAACCCAAAAGATAAACATATAAACTACCAAAAGATATAAAAACAAACATAAACAAGTAGAACCCATAATCATAAACATATAAAAACAACCCAAAAGATATATGTTTACCAACTGGTTTGAACTACCAAAAACTCAACCACACAAACTGACAAACATTTGTTGTAATAGGGAGAAATAAATTGGGAAATATTGTTTTACTCTTAATGATGGAATACCCTGTGGATTACAACTAGAACCCATAATCATTGAGGCAAATAATGATACTTGAAATGATAAAATAATGAAAAGAACAAATTCAATCAAAAATTATGTGCAACAAAACCTAGTGTGCTACAAAAATCCTAGACCATGAATAAAAGTACACAAATAATTAATTTCCAAAAACAATTACACAAAGACTTAGAACAACAAAGAGTTAATTTATCTTCCTTTGGGGGTTTGAGTTCGTGGACGACCCATTTCGACCTTGCTAGCGGAGGAGAAGGTTGTGAGGTGATTACTTTTGCTTATTTAAGCCAAAGATTTCTCCAATCAATGAATGGGAAATTTGAAAATAAGGGAAAAAACCTAATGTAAGGCATATTATCAAACAACTTGTGTTCAAAACAATATTTGAAACTACTATTGATTTTAGTTGAGCACAACACGTAATTGTTGGAAACAACCAAAAATCCCTATAGGAAATGATGAAGAAGATATTATAACAAAAGAAATGGTTAGAACGAAATAAGTGAATAGACAGAAAACCCAAAATCAAACAACCAGACTTCAAATTAGATGTAAAAGTAAATTTAAAAAAAAATAAATTGACATTCGGAGACAAAAAAAATACATAAAAGAGTACCTTGCTGATGAAGTTCTGTGGTTTCGAGTTTTCTAAAATCATCTTTCGCAGAAGAGGACAGCGATGGAGCACCGGATGTGAGAGAGAACTAGGCATGAGAGAGAGTAGTGGGTGGCGGTGGCAGTTGTTTGGCGGTGGAGAGCTGGGTGTGAAAGATAGGGGATTCAAAATTGAGATTGGTAGAAGATTTGAGATAACATATAGAGAGGTAGAAGTCAGATTGAGATGGATTCTATGAGAGAGAGATTTCGGAGATGAGTTTGGAAGGTAGGGGTTTTAAAGGAAATGTTGTTCGGCGGAAAAATAAAATTTAATACTCACTGTAGACCGTCGGATTAGTATTTATTAGATGATCTGAACCGTCTTTTATGTTGGAATTACGTAATCTATTTGATGTATTTATGTTTTGTTTCAAAACAATCTAGACCTTTATTTGTCTCCAAAATTCAAACTCAACTCCACTCTATTATATAAATTACAGTGTTTGTGTTGGGTTACAATTGTACAAAAAAATTCAAAAGAAAATACAGATAAGATTCTATAGTTCTAATAAGTCATATTTGCTAAATCTTATCATTGCCTCTATCATTTCCGCAGTTGGATTCATACATTTGAATTGTAGCAGCAGCGGTCAGAGTGGAGTCTGAGTCTGCAAGAGAGTTTCTATTTAGCTTAACACTTCTCCCAAGCCTAGGCAACTTATTCTCTTTTACTTTACTTTAGGTAATTTATATATTTACATTTTAACTTTTTAATAGCAATTGATCTACTCAATTATATTTTAATTAATAATAGACCTTTGATTTAATGATATTTCTTACCTTGTGAAAATTTTGTCTTCTTGAAGTTAAGAGCTCAAATCCTCCTCCCCTCTCCCCCTCCCCATCCCCATCCCCAAAAAAAAATTTGAAAAAAAATTATATTTTAATCACAGTAAAATAAACAATAATACACGTCATATATTGTATAAATTACCCTTATACACCAATGCACTAGAGGACATTCCAATCTTATATGATATTCTTTGCGTAATTATGCTTAGCAATTGCTTCGATAGGTTCGACTACCACTCAAACTAGATTAAGAAAAGGCTAAGATGAAAACATCTTCTTTATTTAAATGAAATTTTCTATCAATGAAAGATAAGTCTATGTAACCCTAAATCTCTGCAAATCTCCTGAATATTAAAGCATGTGGAAGGAAAGACTTGGTTGTATAAATTAAAGATTACAGTTGTCGTTAAGGGTGTTTATGGGCCGGGTTACTCCACGGGTCTCCTTACTCGACCCAAAAAAATAGGCTCGAAATTCGATAGGCCCGATGGTTGGCTCGCCCGAGCCCTATATCTTTTAAAAGAGGGTTTGTGTTTGCCCCCAAACTCATTGTCCTATCCGAAACCTGACCCAATAGCCCGCCAAGCCCAGCCCGACCACACAATCTGCCCCCCCTTCCTTTGAAAAAAAATTATACTTTTAAACTATTAAATTTTAAACTGTGAAATAAGTCTCCTAATATCGAAATTTGATGTTTTAAAAATTTAGATACTATAAATAATGTATTATTTTCTTTTTCAAGTATTAAGAATACTAGTTTTAAAGGGTAGAGTAATGAATTGATGGATAAGTGAGTAGATGTCAACCTAGTTGAGATATATTCATTCTATTGAATGTAATTCATCCCCTAATTAAAAATAAAATTATTTATTATTTTATTTTTATTCTTTTGATTCAAAAATATAATTCAGATAAATATTAAATTATAAAAATATTCATTATTTTTAAATGAAATTGTATATAAAAAAGTCCACGAGTAGGCCCACCCAAAAGGCTAACCCATAGGCCCGCCCAATAAACTAGTGGGTTGGACTGCGGTAGCCTACCCTTACCCGAAATCCAGTTTGGGCTGCCTGATAACTCACTTTGATAAGAACTTAAAATTACACTACCCAGATTCTATCCGAAAAAAAATTTCATGGGTCTAGCCCGGCCTAATCCATGGACACCTCTGCTTGTCAATACCATAGTGCACATGCGTGCCGATAATATCGAATTTAATTTAAGGTCATTAATTTCAGATTAGATGATTTATGATCATTAATTAAAATATCAAAATTATAAGACTTTACATATGTCACGTCACTATTGAATAAAAAAAGAGATATCATACTTAAAATTTAGGAAAAACTTCAACCACATCCCCTCTAGTTTATCATATCTTCAAAGACCCCCCTCTAGTTTATGAATCTTCAATGACACCCCTTATTAGATTAAATTTTTAACTAAAATGCAAATTTATTAAATTGTCCATGATATATTTGGGGATAAACTTCAACCACACCCCTTTTAAGTATGTATATCTTCAATAAGACCCCCTCTAGATAAACATATCTTCAATTAGACCCCCTATATTTTCTAATTTTTTTAAGTATTAAAATTTCGAGTGAATTAAAATTCGATTCAAATTAATTAAATTTATTTTTTTACATATTAAAATTTGAGCCAATGAAAAATTATATTTTTTTTACGTATTAAATTTGGACTAATTAAAATTCAATTTGAGCCAATTAAAAATTATTTTTAATCAACTCGTATTGAATTTTAATCAACCAAATTTTAATCCATAAAAATATAAATTTTAATCTACTCAAATTTTAATAAATCTAATTTTAATTGACACGAATTTTAATAAGTAAAAAAAATAAATTTTAATCGACTCGAAAACGAATTTTAATCAAGGCTAACAACTTCGGTAGAGTTCAAATTGACTCAAATTTTAATATGTAAAAAATATATTTTAATAGGTTCGAATTTTAATACGTTAAAAAAATAAAATTTATTCAACTTCAATTGAATTTTAATTGGTTTAAATTTTAATATGTAGAAAAATTAATTTTAATCGGCTTGAATTTTAATAAAAATTTATGTAAAAAAATTACTTGAGATTTATGTAGGGGCATTTTTAGTATTTTAGATTAATTTTTTTATTAGAAATGGCAGTTTAATAGTAGGGGGTGTTAGTGATGTTTAAATATAAACTAGAAGGGGTGTTATTGAAGATTTAAAAACTAGAGGAAGTGTCTTTGAAGATATAATAAACTAGAGGGAGTGTGACTGAAATTTTCCCTAAAATTTATTTTTGAATATTATAGTGCACATGCGTGTTACAAAGGTACTGTAAAATCATATTGTGCTAGCCACGCCATAGCCGTCTCTATTTAATGTTGAATAATTAGGAGTGTTCATATCAATTTATACACACCTCGACTAATTTTTTTGATAATCTAATCAATGACAGATCATCGACGTCAGCACTAAGATATACTACGACCCCTTTAGGACATTGTAACATATTAAAAAAATTAAATCACAAAAGTGAAACAATCAATCTTTTACGAGATAAAATATAAAAATATCTAAGAATAAAGTTTAATCCAAAAAGTTTTAAACACATTTTAATATGTATTCATAGCTAAAAAATTCGAAATCGTCTTACTATTAAGAAAATTGTAGCTCACCTGAACTTTTTTTTTTACATTTGGACAAAATTCATCACATAATTATTCAGCTGACCAACTACCATTCTGAGCCGGTTCCATAAAAATTGGGGCTCTAGGTAAAAGTTTTATTCAGGACCCTTTTAAATTTAATTAATATGAATATTTTATTAATGCAACTATAATTTTTTTAAACTAATATTTCCTCATACACAAAATCATTGATTAAGCTTTTATATTCAACTTTTGGTATTATATAATTGCCAACAGATAATATAACGAATCGATCTAAACTGCTTATAATAAACTAGAACGCAAGTAGGATTTTATTGCCTCTAATTTAAAAATAAATAAATAAATAAACTTGCAACATCTATTGTTGATAATATTCTGCAACCATTATATTATTCTTTTATGGTTTAATACTATCCATTGATGTCAAAAATTTGATAATGTGTTAAAAAAATAGGGAATTCAGACCACATTTACAAAATATGCACTTTTAAGTCAAGAGGTCCACCCTAGATACTTTTATAGAGTGAAAAGTCCATAAAATACACTGTTGATAAAAATACTCTTAATGAATGAGATTATTTAAAAATTCCACCATATTCCACCACCACCACCTCTCTCACCAACCAAGAGTGAACTCAATGACTGTAAACTCGATTACAGTGAGCTAAAAAATTCAATGTGTTTTATTATATAAAAATAACTATTTTTTTTAATTTATTGTCTTTTAGTTTGATCTTCAATCCATAAAGAGGTACGAGAAAGACTATAAAGATCTAAACTAATATAACTCTTTCTTCAACAAAGAAAACCCACATTTTTTTTTCAATAAATAACTAAATATTTAAGAGAGTGAGAGCAGACCAAGGCAACGAACAAGAAGGCCTTGAGGATGCTATAACTGGAGCCATTGGTGAACGGTACTAAGACAAAGTCACAGAGACTATCTCAGCGCAATTGATGACTGGTTTAGCTAAGAAACTTAAAGTTGTTGGTAAGAAAAACCACATTAACAATCCAATTCCAAGCATCACCTTTGATCTTCGATCACCCAATTCCGGCAGGACACCATATTTCTCTTGTCGAAGGACTATAACTCAGCATAATCCAGGCATTCAAGACAAATAAACAAAACCCTAAAATTGAAAGAATAAAGAGCCAACAAGATAAACAGAAGAATCAGATCTGATCGCATCCCATAGAACAAACTCCATATCAATTAATCAATTGAAACTCTGATTCTACAATAGCTGATTCCTTTGCTCCCAAATAAATTTCTGATAGTCCTCCCACTTGGGGGGAGAGAGTGTCGTGGCGATGGTAGTGGCGGTGGCAGTGGCTAGGGTTTGGTATATTTGGACTCATATTGAATTGTCTTGATGAGAGAGACTATAAAATTGTGTCGGATGGATCTTGGTTGGCTAAGGGTGGTGATCATCTACAATTGGCGGTCTAACAGCAGATTGTGCTGTTAAGTGAGACAACATAGTTTTTGCCAAAAGCTGCTCTAGTGAAGAAAGACCCACAACGACGTTGTCCAACTCGTTTGGCTTGGAATCCGAACGGCGTTGTCTTCTCTTCCTCTCTTCCTTAGCAAATCGCGCGATCCCTCCATAACCAATCCCTTGAAGATTGCATTTTGGGTTCCTTCTCCAATCAAACGAAAGCTGCGATATCGATTGTAGTGTTCGATTTCCCCAAAACCAAACCATAGCAGTGTTTGATTTTCCCAAAACCAAATAAGAGCAGTGTTCGAGGAACTAGATGACAACAAAGTTGACCATTTTTTACCCCGAAGCTACTATACCGCACCACAAACGTTTTTCCCTAAATCACGAAGCCCTGATATCAAGAACTATTTCATTCGGCATCTGACGTTACAGTTCGCAGGTTTGATTTATATTTAAGTGGAAATATTGCTCAAGATTTTGGCTAATACTCAAGTGGATGCTTAAAATATGCACATTATATATTCTATAAAATGCCTGTGAGAGATTTGTTCTAACGTATGATAGAAATCCTTTGTCTCCAAAATTTTGTTTGATGTAAAATACACGATTCATATTGACAAGAAACTTGCAGAACATGCATATACATATTGTAATTTTTTATTGGATTGGTTTGTGTTAAAATTTTTATGCTTTGTGTTAGGCATTTTCTTTCAACTTATACTAGCATTTTCAATTTTTCTTGTAGTTTCAAGAATGGCATCATCAAGCACAAAAGCAAGTTTCTTGTCCAAATTGTCTGAATGGTGAATGCGGCTGCTCTACGTCGTTGGATCCTCGTTATCCTTCTTGTCTTCAAGAGTTGAATGATGAATACAACGAGACATGAAGACTTCAAGCTAATGAAGCATCGAAGGGTTAAAGCCAATGAAGCATGAAGAGTTAAAGAAATTACAATTGAAAGTCGATTAAAACGTCTCGAGTTGCTACTATTTGGAAACATATTGCTATAATGCTTTAATTTACTAGTGTTGGTTTGTAATACTTGAAATGATGTGTGACTGGATCATGATGTAACAATTATTTTCATTTATGGAACTAGTTTTTGGGATTCCATGGTTTATTGCGTTGGTTGCATGAACATCTAGTAGTTAAGAAAGATGGTAAATGACTTGAATGAATGTGAATTGTTGGTTCAACATAGTGTGTTGCTGTATTGGTTAAAGATGGTGAATGAAATGAATGAATGTGAATTGTTGGTTCAACATGGTGCGTTGGTTTATTTGTTAAAGATGGTGGATGACATGAATGAATGTAAATTATTGGTACAACATGGTGTGTTGGTGTATTGGTTAAAGATGGTGGATGATATAAATGAATGTGAATTGTTGGTTCAACATGGTGTTTTGGCATATTGATTAAAGATGGTGGATGACAAATACACATGGAATACCATTAATCCTACATAACATAAATTATACTTGTCCAAGATAACAATCACATATTAAACACCATAAATGTACTTGTCCAAAGATAACAAGTACACATTGCCAACCCAAATACTTTTTTCATTGTCCACCTCCATTCTCCTTGTTGAAATAATCGTAGTTGTTTTCCCAGAAGCATGATTTAGCATTTAATAAAGTTCAATAACAAAGTATGGGAATAGAGTATAGAGTATCTAACACACCTGAGCATTTGTGAACCATTTGATGCTTGAGAAGACAATGATTTGAGTGAGTATAAGTTTATGTCCATGAGTAAGTAGATTCATTCATATGTGAATTTTTCTCATCTAGTTGAGATACCTTCAAAAAAAGCATTCTACGATATAAGATACAATTAAGCAAAACAAAGAATCCAAAAATTTATTGACCATAAGGTTGGGTTTGTAATACCTTAGACCTATGAGAAGTTCCAGTTTTTCTCTTCGCTTATTTTTCATGTCAAGGCTTCAGTCGATCCCAACCCTTGTAAACACCCTCTTTCCTCTTCAAGCTTGCTACACATAGAATGTTAGGGTTCACATTTTCTACCCCTTTAGAGAGAGATTTTCTACTCCTTCATAACCACCGTTGCCCTCATCACCACCAAGTGATGCATACATAATGTCTACTTTTTTGAACAACTCATTAGTATCTCTGTTCACCAACGAGCTGCTCAATGTACCATTCTAGGACATAACTGTCTATAACAGGCTAATGCCATCAACTTGGGATCCTCCTCAATTGGTGTGGTGTTGGAATAAGGAATTGACCATTTTCTTGCAGCTCGCGTCCATCTTTGTATTATGCATAGGTTAGGAATTTTCTTAATGTTTATCATGTCTAGCACTTTAAGTGCATAACCACATAATATTCCAATCATTTCAAAATTTTGACTAGTACAAGCTAAAGTTTGCTCATTGACACTAATATACCATATATTTTCTCACTACAACAAAAATCATTTTTTGCGACGATTTTTTTCGTCGCTAAATGCAAAAATATCGTCGCAAATTATTTTTTGCGACGTTTTTTTTTCGTCGCAAGTTCGTCGCAATAACCCCGTCGCAGAAAGTATTTTGCGACGCAATTTTATTTTCATCGCAAAAAAAAAAAATTGCGACGAAAAAAAAACGTCGCAAAAAATAAAAAAAACGTAGCTAAAATTTATTCCACGAACGTAAGAAAAAGAAAATTTTATTGATAGAAGAAAAAATTACAAGAATCAAAGAACAAATTTGTTTAAAAGAATACAAGAAATGACTTTAATCTTTCAAGATGATTAAAATCATTTTTAACTACTTTACTGCATCTTCTGATCTTCACATTCAGCTCCTAGAATCTGTCCGGCTATTCTACAACAGCAAATAAACACAAGTCATCAAATGTACAGTAATTAACTACAAGAAAATATAGACAAATACCACACTGATAAAAGCTTTAATTAAGCATCAAAATACCACCCCCACTAGATTTAAATAATAAGAAAATTAAATTAGGAACTAGTCCAAGAATTAAACAGTAGTAAAGAAACAATGGGACTGCTTCAGCAATATCAAATGCAAAGGCAGGAACTGTCCTCAAAGAGACTGTCCTCAAAGGGTAAGTTAAAAATTATTGCTACATCTACTTATCTACACTACACTCAGTGAAGTATTGGCAAGAAACACTGACACTAAAACTCAGTGAAGTATTGGAAAATGATACTATCTGCCGTTCAAGTAAAAAAAGTGGTTTTAAGTCCCTACCTCCGGAGCCATCTTGGGTTCCAAGCAGATCAAATGGTTTTACAGAATCCGGATCCTCACTTCAGACAAAAGCAAACAACACATAAGTTCAAATCCAGAGACCATTACAAACTACAGTATATTGATCATGCTGAACAGTCCATCTTTATCTTCCCGGTTGACTGCATGCATAACAGTACATTATTAAGAGAAAAAAGAAGAGAACCTAGGGCTAATATATCACATTAGCAGACATTAGAAACTTCTGAACATACAGTTGCAATTATCATCCTTCCCTTGCCAAGGTTTCTTGGGCAACAAAAGAGATTTAGGAGATGATGAGAAATTGTCAAAACTAGAGGGGCGTGGTTCACCACCCTAAATCAAAATAGAAATTATACATTGAATAGATATATTAGCAAGTCGTGGGGGAAGGCACCTACTACACTTGAGCTACATGGCACACAAACCTTTTTATCAGATATGTCCCAAAAAATCACTTTTTCATATAATTAAGCTTTAGAACAGATATAACCACCAATTTCCTATTCATTTTCATCATATAAAAAGATGGTTCCCGATAAATTTTCTAATGCAGTAAACGTAATAAATTATATACCTTGAAATTTTCTTTACGTTGTAGCTTAATTGTGTGCTTGATACAATAAGAATACTCTTACAGGTAGTGTACAAAATCATTACAATAAACATGTGTGGTTAATACCTTCAAAAGAAGAAACATTACAAATAGCAAATACAAAACTACAGTGTTAGAGACATACCCAAATCCCCTTGTTTGGCAGCAATGTGAAGTGCATCAAAGCCATTCCCTGCTTTGATTCCAGCAGAAACAAGATCATAGTACTTGATCATCTCCCTTACCAGATCAATATAACCATATTCTGCGGCAACATAAAGGCTGTTTCACCAGCTGAATTCTGCTTTCCTAACAATTCTGTTAATTCTCTCTCTTCAAGACCATTAATAATTTCCCCCACAGCAGCAAGATTCCCTGCTGGTGATTCCATTAAGCAGAAAATCCCGCTCCTAGGCTATATACTAATCTCGCTCATAAAGTCTCTTCTTCCTCCCCTCAAAAACCCAGATCAACCATCACATTTTTCTCTCCCCAAATATCACTATTTGTCAAAAACAACCCAGAAGTATATCATTTCAATTACCTCTGAATTTAAGGAATGAAAAAGATGAAATTGATTGCCAGCTCCTATGCCTGGTTTTGGTTACTGATGAACACAACTCAATGGCCTGTTCACATGAACAATAATCTATCATAATATGATATTTCAATATCACCACCTTCAATTTATGATCATCATACAACATAACTATTTTTCTATAAAAAATAAAAATAAAAATTACCTTACAGAACACCAAACCACAAAGGATTTCTGGTTTATATTTTCTTTGTTTTCCCTTTTACTTTTCTCAATGGATTACAACTAGAAAGATTGATTTACATATACAGAAAATGGCAAAATATTCACCTGGGTATGAATGAAAAAGGAGAACCTCTTGCTCTCTACCATCAGAAACCAGAGAAACTCATAAGTTCAAAAGTATTCTGAGATAAAAAATTACGGATTATAAGTATAAAAGATTGAAGAAAGCCAGGTTTTAACGTCTTTGTCGATGAATAAGAATACAAAATTCAGGTTTCTATGAGCAAATGGAAGAGTTGTAGTCATATATATACATTTTCAATGTGCGATTCTTTGGCAGCCATAACTTGACCAGAGGCACTCTGGCTATGCCAAATAACAACTCGACACAGTAGGACAGGGTTGAATAGGAGTCATCTGAGTGAGGCGTGTTGGATTGGAATAGGAATCGAATGTTCATCGGTAAAACAAACTTCGATTTAACAAACGTATAAATTGAACTCGATCCGTATTCTAAATTCAATAGCATAAAAAAATAAAAACGATGGAAGAGAGAGAAGGGCTTACTGGGTTCGAGGTCTTCGATCAAGTCTTCGATCAATAAATTGAACTCGATCAAGTCTTCGAGGTCGCAGTGAAGGTGAAGCAGAGACTAGAGAGAGACTAATGAGAGAGAGAGAGAGAGAGAGGCTGTTAGCTTTTTTGCGAAGAGGGGGCTGACTGGGGAACGGGGAAGGGAAGGAAGGAGGGAGCGATTAGGGCAATAGTTTGAGTTTTTTATTTAAAACAAAAATAAAACTTATTATCTGTGACGTATTTATAAAAAAAAATATTCCCGCCATTTTATTTGCTTTAATAACTTAAATTTATCAATTCCCGCCATCTCTTAAACCAAAAAAAAATGGGAGGGAATCATCTTTTTGTGACGTTTTTAAAAAATGTCGCAAATAAAATTGCAAAAAAAAAAATTGTGACAAAATTCACTAAAATAACACTCAATTTCTTCTAATTAAATTTTTTTAATAAGCATTTAATTTACTAAATTCAAATTCAAATTCAACTAGTTAACATTATATTAATCAGATGAAAATGTAAATTAGATTAAATTGATTGGAAATTTGATGAATTTGGTGTTAATTTGATAAATTAAATTTTAATTGGATAAAATTAAATGTTAATTTGGTAATGATTTGATGAAATTACATGTTAATTTGTTGAAATTGAATGTGAATTTGATAAATTTGAATGTTAATTTGATAATTTGAATGTTAATTTGATGAATTGAGTGTTCTTTGAATAAAATTAAAAGTTTTTTTGATTAATTTAATGTTAACTAGTAGAATCTGAATATTAATTTGATGAATTAAGTGTTCATTGAATGAAATTGAAAATTTATTTGATTAATTTAATGTGAACTAGTCTGTAATCATCCGTAAAATAGTTATTTTACAAGATTGACAAGAGGATGTTTCAGTTCTATATTTGGTGCTTTAGAGAGAGAGAGAGGATACGCAGAATTGACAGCTGATTTTTGATTCGCTCTATATTCGTGGGATTCAAAATAGTTGGGTTTATTTGCTCTGGTAGGACTTGTGCTTCTCCATCATGGCAGATTGTGTAGAGAAAAATGAGATGGGCTTTGGCATTTTATCCTTCTGAAACAACATCTAAATTAATGTCTACTCATTTGTAAGTTAGTATTTGCATGCTTGAAGGTTATGGTCGAGTGCCAGTGGTTCTCCTTGTTAAAAAAAATGTTAATTTTGTGAATTAAATGTTAATTAGAAGAAATTAAGTGTTAATGCGATTAATTGAATATTAATTTGATGAATTAAATATTAATTTGGTTTAAATTTGATAAATTAAATTTTAATTGGATGAAATTACATGTTAATTTGGGGTTTATTTTATGAATTACATGTTAATTTAATAAAATTTAATGTCAACTTGAAAATTTTGAATGTTAATTTGATAATTTGAATGTTAATTTGGTTTAAATTTGATAAATTAAATTTTAATTGGATGAAATTACATGTTAATTTGTGTTGATTTGATAATATTACATGTTAATTTGAAGAAATTGAATGTTAATTTGAAAATTTTGAATGTTAATTTGATAATTTGAATGTTAATTTGATGAATTGAGTATTCATTGAATGAAATTAAAATTTTATTTGATTAATTTAACGTTTATTATAAAAAATTGAATGTTAATTATATGAAAGTGATTGTTAATTTGATTAATTGAATGTTAATTTGGTATTTATTTGATAAAATAAATTTTAATTGGATGAAACTACAAGTTAATTTGATAAATTGAATATTTTTTTAAATAACTTTGGATGTTAATTTGATTAATTTAGTGTTAATTGGATGAATTTGAAGGCAAATTAGATGAATTCAATGTTAAATTGTTATTTTTAAAATTTGTAATTTAAGTAAACAGTTCATTTGCGACGTTTTTAAAAAACGTCGCTAAAAGTGAATTAAGTTGATATTTTTTAATATTTTATTTAAGTAAACAATTTTGTGCTACGTTTTGTTAAAATCTTTGCGACGTTTTTTAAAACACGTCGCCCAAAGTGAATTAAATTGTTATTTTTTTAATATTTTTATTTAAATAAATAGTTTATTTGCGACGTTTTTTAAAAACGTTGCTAAAAGTGAATTCGTTGATATTTTTTAATGTTTTATTTAAGAAACAGTTTTTTTCGACGTTTTTAAACAACGTCGCTAAAAGTTAATTAAATTGTTATTTTTTTAAAATTTTTTTAAATAAATAATTTTTTGCGACGTTTTTAAAAAACGTCGCTAAAAGTTAATTAAATTGATTTTTTTAAGTTTTTATTTAATTAAAAAGTTTATTTGCGACGTTTTTTAAAAACGTCCCTAAAAGTGAATTAAATTTTTATTTTTTAAAAAATTTTATTTAAGTAAACAATTTTTTGGCGACGTTTTTTAAAAACGTCGCGAAAAGTGAATTAGTTGATATTTTTTAATTTTTTATTTATGTAAATAGTTTTTGCGACGTTTTTAAAAAACGTCACAAAAAATTAATTAAATTGTTATTTTTTAAAAGTTTTTATTTAAGTAAAAAGTCTATTTGCGACATTTTTTATAAACGTCGCTAAAAGTGAATTAAATTGATGTTTTTTTAAATTTTAATTTGAGTAAATAGTTTATTTTCGACGTTTTCAAAAACGTCGCTAAAAGTGAATTAAATTTTTATTTTTTAAAATTTTTTATTTAAGTAAACAGTTTTTTAGCGACGTTTTTTAAAAACTTCGCTAAAAGTGAATTCAGTTGATATTTTTAAAATTTTTAATTTAATTAAACTGATTATTTGCGACGTTTTTAAAAAACGTCGCTAAAAAATTTACCAAAATTGAAATTTGCGACAAAATTATAAAATCGTCGCTAATAGTAAACTTTTGCCATAAATTTTAAAACATCGCAAAAAAACGTCGCAAAAAATACTTTTTGTTGTAGTGTCTCTTCATCATATAATTCCACCACAAATTGATGACATCCATCCAACACATTACATGGATTCGTAATAGTGCAGTGGAACATACCATACTCATCTTGAAATAAATCAAAAATAGGAAGAGTGTAACATTGTACTACTTGCACAAACACGTGAGCTCTTTTCAACTTCAATTTTGGTTACTTTAGCCTAGCTTGAAATTCTTTGTCTATCTCCTTATGTCTCTTATCATTTAAATCTCTATCAAAATGAGTAAAAATTGAACAATATCATGGTCTGGTTTTAAGTACTTTCATAATGCTGAGTTCAAGCTCTCACTTAGCTAGGTGCTTCTTATACCGACTATGAAAGTCTGCTTCATATATACATGTGCCCAATTTTTTCTTAATGCCCAAGTTAAATTCATCCAATTGTTATCCCGCAAATTGTACTCATCAAGCAATAATTTTCAAGCATCAACTAACTCTCGTTCTTCCTCGTATCCATATATGCACTCTTTAAATTGGGTTAAAATTTTGAACCAACCTTATATATGTTTCCTAAATGCTTTAAAACATTTTGGGAAAGGTGTCAACAACAAAACTCATGACATGTCTCCAACATCACTATAGATATAGCCTTAGTCGCCACTTGATTTTGGTTGATGAAGATGGCAACAGTCTTTTTCTTAGACATTGCTTGTAGGAATGTATCAAATAGCCACTGAAATTATGTTTTTGTATTATAATACAATAATGAAACACCAAATATAACTTTATTTTAAAAATGATTGAATCCAGTCAAAATGCCTAAGGGTTGATACTCATTGCTTGTTCGGAATGTTGTATCAAACGTCACAACATCCTCCAAGTGGTCATAATCAATAATAATCCCTAGGTCAACCCAAAAATATTTGTGATGCGCTTTTCAACATCTAATTGAACTTCATAGTAAAATGATGGATTCTTAGCAACTTTTGCGAGAAAATATTGCAACAAACTATCCGTTTCACCGTATTTCAAGTCTCTATGCCTCATTTATTGAATGTAATTTTTTTGGTCAACCAGAGTGAACTCTAACATTTCTCTTCCACCTACTTGTGTACTCATTAGATTGTAAGACGTCTTAAGTGATATCCCACAACCTTTAGCTATATCAACATTGATGCCTTGAGCTATAGTAGCCTTCTTTTGGGATGACATTTGCATACATTCGGCAAGGTATATAATATGATTGTGTTCGTCTTCCCATTTGACTACAACAAATTTTTCAATATCTCTTTTAAGGGATATGCACATGTGAACAGGGAAATTTGTTCGCATCTTTGCCCAAGGCTATGTTGTTTTCCAATTCCTTTGGTCCCTAGTCCTTTGTCCATGTTTACAACATACATATTTTTTGTAAATTAATAGACCATCCTTCAAACTTTTATTGTGATAATCTTTTCTCACATTGAATCCCAGAGTTCTGCCATAATTGTTATAGAACCTATAAACATCTTCTTCAAAGTCAAATTGCATTCCTATATGTGGAGTATTATTTGTTTTATCAATCACAACACATTCCATCTCCACTGTGGATTAGGTCTCCTATAATGATAACACTGTTACACAAATTAAACATAAAGGCAACAAATGCCAAATATTAAATTTCAATTACAAATGAAACAAGTAGACTATATATTTTTTATGCTCCCTATCAATGCCCAAATAACCTTATGTACCAATGCACATCACTCAATTCAACAAAACCTACAATCAATACCCACATAACTCAGTTTCACTATAATCTATTGTACCCATGCACACATAACTCAAATTTCACTAAAGCCTAAAGCACCAATGGACACATATCAAACAAACAAATATGGTCACAAAAAGTAGTAGTAGAACGTAGTCACAAGATTAGATCAAGATTGTAATAGGAAATTAAGATAAATTTGAACTTTGTGGCCTGATAAATCTGAAATGTAAAAAAAAAAAACTAAAACCAATATCAAGATTAACAGAGATTGTGAAAATCACAGGAGTCTGTGCAGGAGTAAGTGTAGAGTATCTACTTTGCTTTGGCAGGAGTGATTCACCAAAATGGAGGGATCGTCCAATTTGCGTAAGGCAGAGAAGAAGAGAAGATGATGCCGTTTGAATTCCAAGCCATACGACTTAGATGATGTCGTTGCGGGGCTTTTTTTCGCTGGAGCCGATTTTGGCCAACTGCAATCGCAAAGGATCTCCACCCGCTTGGATAAAGTGTAAGACAAAAGGAGTAATATTATCATATTAAAAAAAGAGAAAAATTTGTTTGGATCTCTCGTCTTAAAAGTTCAACTGAGTTGGACCTCACACCTTAAAAAATACATGATTGAACTTATTTAAAAATTAGATACCAACTTTGCAGTCTTCAGCAATTTACTTTAAAAAATACCCAAACTAAAGATAATATTTATTTTCAACCCTTGTCATATAAGGTATCTACTATTTTATACCTAAATAAAAATAAAAGATATGTACCTATGTCTTACGTTGTTTAAATCTAACTTTATCTACTACGCACAAAATAATTAATTTTGTAAGATTCTTTGGGTGATTGTTTAGAGGGAAATGAGAGAAATAGACGGCAGGGATAGATGTATTTGATTTTTTTTTTTCAGGCCTGAAGATGTCTAGTTCATATCTTTTAAACCGACCAACTATTTTTAATGGTTCATGGAGAAAAGGTCAAACTAATTCGAATTTGTTAATGGCTGAGAGATGTAGAAAATAGTTATCCGTATGTCATATGTATAATGGTGACAGAACGTGTAAAAAATCCAAAACTTATTATAGATTAAAACTTATCTCTTAAATAATACAAGGAGGAGTTTTTTTTTTTTTTTTTAAATTCGGCAGATAAGTCCTAAGATTTAGACAAAAAAATATAAAAATATATATTATACAAATAATTAGTCATTTTAAAAAATTGTGGTGGCTCTGGATGACAACAACAAGCAATGGCCCCACATTGCTCTCCAATTTTCCTAATTCAGTAGATTAGAGACGATTTATAAATTTAAACGTCCTGAATTTAAATCTTGAAAATTTATTGGGACTAGGTCATGGAGAATTTATTCGTCATAAATATTATAGTGTTAGCGTGGATGGGTTGCCTTTGACCGGACCAGAGAGAGGATTAGTTGAAGTGCGCGTAAATCGTCCCAAACAACCCGGACCCTTTTAAAATTTAGTATGAGTTTTTTTTTTAATTTTTTTGCAACTATAATTTTTTAAAATAAAATTATTTTTCTCAATTTCTAATACTCAAAATCACTGATTAAGATTTTATCCTTTTTTTTTTTGTAATCGCAAGTAGGATTTTATCAGCTTTCATTCTGAAATTTTAAAAAAAAAATCTACAACATGTATTGATCCTACGTTGAAAAATGATCAAACTTAAGATAATATTTTTCAAACTAGTGTCATCAAAGATTTCTACTTTTTTTTTTTTAGCAACCAAACAAAAATAAAAGATTTGTAGTTATGGTTTACATTGTCTAAGAGTGCGTTTGTGATGACTTATGAAATCTTATAAATACTTTTTCAATAAGTGTTTATCGAAAGTGTTTTATAAGAAAAGCACTTTCATTAAATAAGTATTGTTTGGATAATCACAAAACTGTTTAAATTAAAGTATTTTATGAAAAAATATGTTTGGATGTAAAAATACTTATTTGTACTACAATTGTTAATAGTATTAAATACACATATACAAACATAAATTACATATAAGTTGATATACAAAAAAATATCATACATAAAAATATCATGTCATCTAAAGTCAAGAATTTTGTATGGTGGTGAGATAGCGTATAAAACTTAGATAAATTACAGACTATTATGATTTAAAAAATGTACAAAATTACCTTAGACTAATTCAAGTAGGGTGTCACAACCGACCCACAAAAAAAAAAAAAAAAAGTGGCCCGACATATAAATAATATTGAAGAACTAGTCAACTATGACGGGAGTCCATATTTGCAAGCATAATTCCAAGTAGAGGAGGACAGAATTATTGTGCATGATAAGATATTTAATGCTTCGAAATAAGTGTAGGCATGCGATAAAGGTCACTTGCCTGGCATGGTGATTACTCGAATCGTTGGCAAATTAGAAACAACCAAACCATTGGACAATTTAGTCCCGAACTAGGTACCACGTGTCCGGTAGAGGTCCTACAATCAACCGAGCAAATATGGTCAGTCAAATAGGCCGAATCGCCATCAGCAACCGAGCTATAATTCAGTTCAGGCGATAAGACTAGACAGAATTGAACTCGGATTGGTCTTAGCAACGAGAAAGATTGTGCCATCCCGAAAAATCAGAGTGGTGCTATATTGATAAGGACATTACCCATGTCACGGATAAACATTATCAACATGTCCAAATAAATAAACGAATCGCGAACGTTTGTAAGGATTCCAACGATAATCACTACCAATTCGGCTAACTGTTTTAACGGCAGGAACCCTAGTAGAAAGGGTACTAGATCATTTTATAAATACAAGGCTAAATTTAAGGTCAAATGTACACACTACTTTTCTTGCAACTAGCTTTGATTATATTATCAAAACATTTACTAACTTAAGCATATGAGTGTCTCCGATCAACCCACCTCAATCTCTGACAATTTGTTCGTTTTGCAGGGAGAACGTTGCAGTCATTTTCGTTCATTTGTTCCCAATTGAATTCTTTTTAGGTTTTAAGGTTTTTTTTAACCCCTTACACCAATATTGTGATTTTTCATTTTTGGTAGCAGGATCATTTGAATACGTATTTTTTCGACTCATAGTTGCAATACGAATCTCAAGTTCACTCAATGATGTATTAATCACATGACTGAGCACATTTAAATTTTATATCCCTACATACTCGAACAAAAAATGTATCGGAGTTATTTAATAATCTTTCTCAATTTTAAAACAAATTTATTTAGCATTAAACTTTTTAAAAAACTGAATTATTTACCCCACTTTTATAAAAAGCGGGGTCAACAACCCGTTTTTATTAAATACTCGTCAAAATGACCCGCCTCTCTGTTTTCTCTTACGGACCTCCGTGTCTCTCCATATATCTCCAGATGGAAGACTCCGAGTGCAACTCAAACTGAAAAGCTTGTTTCCAAGTGCAGTTCAAACTCCTACATTAGCACCAGATTTTCATTTCAGTTCAGATTCTATCATTCGATCCTCTATTAAGCACCAAAATCATTAGGGAGAATTACACATAGAACCCCTGAAGTTTATCACTTAATAATTCAGATCTCCTGACATTTGAAATATTACACATAAACTTTTTAAAGTTTGTATGCGTGTAACACTTAGACCCTTGCTATTAATGTCCAAGTTAGTAAATTATAGCCAGACCCCCTAAAGTTTGTTGGCATATAATACTTAGAGCACCCAAATTTAAAATGTTATACTTAAATAAAAAATACTCCAATCAATGATAGAATATCAAATATTTTAAATTTTACAATTAAAATTCATATTCTATTGTATCATTTATTAGAATAAAACCAAAAATAAAAATCTAAAAAAAATATCTTTGATCGGATCAAGGGATGTTCAATAGAGGTTAAAAAAAATATCTATGTTCGATAGAGGTGTGTGTGGATGAGTATATTGGTGTGTGATTATTACAGGGGAGGGAGAGAAAGGGATATAGATGAGTCGTGGCAAAAAAATCTTCACGACCACATAATAGGATGTGTAAGTGGGTTGTTGATTTCGTTTTTATTGAACATCAAAATTCATGACTTAAAAAAATATCATATATTAGTAAATAAGTTCAAAAGTCTTATAAATTGATAAATAACTCGAAAGTTTTGATTCACTTCCCCGTGCCTTTGTTTGGGCATTGAGCCAGCTTGTGTGGGTGGTCAACTCTAATATTTTAGGGGATAAAATTGTGCTTCTCAACTTTATTTATCAAATGTTGTATTTGAGGTACTACGACTTTACTCTATTTTATGTTGTTTTAAAAGAAAGTTGTCCCAATGCACTAGCCGCCTAGCGTGAATCCAACGCTTGAGACTAGAGTACTCATTCTATATATGGTACATAAACTTGATAGTTATAGCTTGCACGGGCCTTCTTAATATTTGACAACCACCTAGTGCAGGTTCTTTGCCAAACAATGGGTTCAGTTGGAGATCAAAAATCTCATGCAGTACTGGTTCCATTCCCAGCACAGGGACATGTTAACGCTATGATGCGAATAGCCAAACTTCTACACTCCAGAGGCTTCCATATCACCTTTGTCAACACTGAATTTAATCACAAACGTCTGATTATGTCGAAAGGGCAGGAATCCATCAATGGCTTGCCTGACTTCCGGTTCGAGACCATACCGGACGGAATGCCGCCGTCGGCCCTCGATGCAGGCCAAGATATAGAAATGCTTTGTGTCTCAGTTAGAAAGAACTGTTTGATTCCTTTCAAAGAGTTATTGACTAAGTTGAATTCCTCTTCCTCCGACGTACCTCCAGTCAGGTCCATAATTTCAGATATTAGCTTCGCCATAAAAGCTGGCAAAGATATGGGAATTCCAAATATTAAATTTTGGGCTGCTTCTGCTTGTTCTTTTATGGGATGCTTGCATTACCGTGAACTTATCAAGAGAGGCATTTGTCCATTTAAAGGTAACTATGGTTTAAGTTTATTTTTTTATGTCCGTTTAAATACACGTTGGTACTCAACATTCATTAGGATTCATAATCATAAGAAGTTTCCACTGGGAACCACATAACGCCATTTACGAACACTCCTTCTTAAACACAACATAAATGGAGTTATCTCCCACGAGACCACCACAGGTTTATACCGGTTGGCAAATCCCTCCATGGAGTCTCACCACTCACCACCGATTCTCTAGATCATCCTCTCCTTGCCTCTAGTTTTTCTCTACCCTCCTATCTAGACTATCTTCTATGTTATTGATTTCTCTCACATCAGAATTATTTTTATCGCCACCTTAGACCGTGGTTGATGATGAGGGATGGTGTGTTGAAAAATCTTCCCACTCTAAGACTGATTCTCGGGTTGCTCTCGGCCATCACTAATTTTATTCATTTACTTAGTCATATAACATGTCCAGACACTAACTCAACATATCAACATATGTTAATGGTCGCACGCATAAGCCGTGAACCAAAAATTCATCCTTTTGGCATTTAATCAGATCCACCACTTATAGTAATCCAATAAATTAGAAGTTCACTTTATTTTATTATAGCAAAATCAATTAAAAAAACTCTGATTCTATAAGGATTCATACAATATTTTTTATAAAAACAAAATCAAAAATTTTATTCATACATAACTAATTAAAATATATATATTGATTCAACAGTCAGAGGTGCCGGATTAGTTTATCCGCACCTTGACTAATTTCCTTCCCAGTTCGATCAAAGACAGGTCATCTACGCTTGGACTAGAGTATTCATGAAGAATAAATCTTTTATAACTTGATCCCAAGAGATTGCTAAAATTCAAATTCAAGACGTCTGCATTTACAACTCATCTCTATTACTACTTAAACTACCCTTTGGAATTACTAATTAGTATATTTGTCGTGTCAATGCCGGTTAATTTTTGTTTTACACCATTTTGATCTGTTTTCAAGGTATTGCAAAATTATTTTTTGATATTGTAAAAAAAAAAAATTCTTCATCGTTTTTTTGGAAAATAGAACCCTAGTTTGAACCTCTTGTTTAGAGAGCGAGCAGAAACAGGAAATCTCACTGCAAGACTGAACACATAGATCTTGGTTTGAATTATTTCTAACATTAATTGTAAAAATAAAAAATTACTAAAAATTTTCACTGTCATCTGGTAATCAAATAAAAAATAAAGTATAAAACCAGTTAATTAGTTTTTAGTAGAGAAGTCTCCATCCCCTCTTTGCATCAGGATTCTCCATTGACAATCATCTCAGGTACAATCATCCATATTATCTATGGTGAATACGAGATCGGAGTTGAAATTCCATATGCCAAAACTCACCCTATATCTCTCTTACATACTTACACACATACAGAGAGAAGAGGGAGAAGTATTTTTCCAATCCTCTTATTCAAACCTGAACCACTTGGCTATGAGTCTAAGGGCAACATTCTATCCCCAGAGAAGGATAGTAAATAAATAAAAAGATAAAAATGAAAGTAGAAATATGAGCATATAATGTATAAATGGCAAACTAAGTTGTTGTTTGATGTAAATGGTTTATACAATGAATATGCTATTTGTACATGAAAACGATACAAGGACCTGGTCAAACAAATGCAAATTAGTAACAATAACACCATCAATTATATACTTTAGTTGTTCTGCTACAAACTTGAGTTATATTTGAGATTCACATGAATTGGACTTTTTCTGGAATCTATAGATGATATGAGAAGCTTGATTGTCTTAATTGAAGTCTTATCTTTGACCACAAATTTAATTTTATGCATGTCAGATGAAAACTACCTTACTGATGGCACTCTTGATTCACCTATTGATTGGATTCCTGGCATGAGAGACATACGATTGAAAGACCTTCCAAGCTTCATTAGAATCACCGACCCCAATGACATCGCATTCGAATTCATGGGAGAGGAAGCACAAGATTGTCTAAATGCTTCTGCCATAATTTTCAACACTTTCGATGCACTTGAACGTGAAGTGTTGGAGGCATTCACTTCCAAGTTTAATTATCGTAACATTTACACACTAGGGCCTTTCCCCTTGTTAGGCAAGCATGTGCCTAAGAACCAAGCCAAGTCACTTAATTCAAGTTTATGGAAGCCAGATTCTCAATGTCTTGAATGGCTGAACCAAAGAGAGCGACAATCAGTTGTGTACGTGAACTATGGAAGTTTGGCAACTATAACTCACCAACATTTCAAAGAATTTGCATGGGGACTTGCAAATAGCAAGCAACCATTTTTATGGATCATTCGGCCTGATATTGTAGCGGGGGAGTCAGCCATGTTGCCTGAAGAATTTCTTGTGGAGACCAAGGATAGAGGATTCATAGCTAGTTGGTGTGCTCAAGATGAAGTGCTAACACACCCAGCTGTTGGTGCCTTTTTGACCCATTGTGGATGGAATTCTATAATGGAAAGCATATGTGGAGGTGTTCCTATGATCTGCTGGCCAGCTTTTGGTGACCAACAAACTAACTGCCGATACTTGTGCACTGAATGGGGGATTGGAATTGAAATCAACCACGATGTGAAGCGTGACGAAGTCCACACACTGGTTAGAGAAATGATGGAAGGGGAGAAAGGGAAGAAAATGAGGAGCAATGCTCGGGAGTGGAAGAAGAAAGCAGAAGAAGCTACTAATGTTGGGGGATCATCCCATAACAATTTTGACAAATTCATAAAGGAGGATCTTCACCATGAAGAGAAGTAACAGACAATGCAGAAAACTTAAGCAAAGCTATTTCTCTTGCTTTTATATATAGTTGTGCCTTTTGTAACCTGTTGATGTTGCATTTTATGGGACGGTACAGAGGGGATCCAAATCTTATATGTTATTCTTTAGGTGATTATGTGTAGCGATAGGATTGCATCTCAAATGAAAATGGATCAAGAAAACCCTAAATAATAACAACTCCTCTATTTAAAAGGAACAAGATCTTTAATTATCAAAGAAAGACACGTTTAGGTAACCTAAAATCTCTTGCAAATCATGTAATACCATTATAGAATGGGACATGGTTATATAAATCCAGTGTGTATACGCTTGATCTATATTAAGAAAAATAAAACAAAGCCTTCTTGTTCGAACATGGGATTAGTACAAAGGCAATTAACCCATGTCGTATCAAAATCTTGGTTTAAAACGGTAACCCAATTTAACGGTATGGTTTGAATTGACATCAATTGTAACACACTTACTCGGGGGTACAATATGTGTCATAAATGATGAGGAGAAACTAACAACAACCGCATAACTTTGATATCTTCATATACATACAAATTATGTTTAAAGGACAAAAAAAAAAATCCCACAATTACATTACAAGCAACCCTTTAAACTCGGCAGCGATTCCCTGATTCGTCATCCTTTCCTTCTGGGATTGCCGACATTCTCGCTTTGGACACTCGACAAACCCCTCACGTTCGTTGTTGAGCCGTTATTATTTATTTATTTATTTTTCATTCTTTTGGTGGTGGTTTGTCACCACCTTGCTTTTGATAGGATTTTCTTCCACTTTTGGAGACTTGGCTCAATGTCCTCCTCCCTTGTACGATTTTCCTTTTAATTATATATACAGGTAGGGGTCCTGCCTAACCCCCCCACTCACATTGGGTGGCTTTAAAAAAAAAACTTTGAAGTTGAATTGGATTGGAAATCAGAGTCCACAAGGATTGGACTCAAAAAAAAAAAAAAAAACTCGACAGTGGACTCCTCTCGTCTTTAATGATTTTCCTGAAAAGTCATTGAGACCATTAGTGAGAGCAAGGATGCAATCAATAATCATGAGCACAACAAAAGATAAAGAAAACACTTTATTTAATTAGGAACAACTTTAACCACGTTGCAACTGCTAACATTAAAATTACACTTCACCACTTACACGTTGTTCGCATACATCACATAGACATAATTTATTGCTAAATTGTTACTTTCACATAATTAAATTATGCCACGCAACGAATACCCTCGCGCATACCCCAGTCACATAGGAACTTTAAGCTACACAAATAATTCTCATCACTTAGATGACTCAAGTCAGATAGTCACTTCTCATTCTTGTCACTTAGATGACTTATATATGCAATTTAATTCCGTCATTTAGATGTCGTTGTTAATCAACTCGAATCACAAGCCTGATTTTGGTCAAACAATTAATTCTAGTCTTATAGGTGACTCACAATCACTTAATATTTCCTGTCACATAGACAACACACAACTACTTGGTAATTCCCGTCTCATAGACGTTATACAATCACTTAATATTTTTCGTCAAAAAGACGACACATAAACTTACTATTTGCCGTCACGTAGACATTCACAGTCACTTAAAATTTTTAGTCACGTAGACGATACACAAACTTAATATTTTCCGTCACAAAAACAATTCATATGACACTTTTATCATATGGACAACTCGTGAATATTTCCGATCGATTTTATGTCTCACGCTCTCTTTGCAACTCTCGCCATTTTGATGACTCACACCCACATTATTATCTCATCTTAGGAATGCATCATCCTCGCAAATGAATTCAGCTCACAAACAGTCAATTCGAATCGCATGCACATATTTCATCACACAATCAACCCAAGCCACGAAAACTTACTCCGTCATTTAAACCATCTCTGTCACTCAAATATTACACCACTCAGTTATTAAATCTCAATAGGGATCGTAAAACAACCATTTAAACAAAACTTAAATATGTATCAACAAAGAGAATGTAGGATAACACACCTACCTTACGTGAGATTCTACTTCATAGACGACCACTCCGTCAGAGCTTTGAGTGCGGCATTCTTTGACATTTTTTGCCTTTGGACCTATCATGTCAAATATCCATAATCCCACTCGATCGTTAATATTTAATAATCCTTAAATCCATAATTGATTACGCAACTTGAATTTTAATACTCAATTCGAGTCAATTAAATAATCTATTTACATCGAGTAAAATTATATACGCGAATTGATTCAATTAATCTTCTCAAATCTGTTAAATCAAT
The DNA here is from genome assembly GCA_023539305.1 of Ilex asprella. Classification (NCBI taxonomy): domain Eukaryota; kingdom Viridiplantae; phylum Streptophyta; class Magnoliopsida; order Aquifoliales; family Aquifoliaceae; genus Ilex; species Ilex asprella. Next base: position 19,276,055 of record CM042190.1, on the reverse strand, counting down.
ATTTATTTGAACTAATTACGTTAAATGAAACATATCTCATAAAATTGCAAACATAACAAAAGTATACTTGAATTTGTATAATTTCCTGCATCATAAAATTTTACACGTTTTCTTGTAATTACTCATCCATGGATTCATTCAATTTCACGACCATTGCATAATATTTTTAAATTATCAACTAGACTATTATATCTGTAGATCAAAATTCAACCTACATACAATAATTCTTTTCTTCCTATTTATTTATTTTTTGTGCAACAACACCTTATGCTCACACACCCACCTACACATTATATTAATTTTCCAAGCAATACCCATGATACCACACTTCATTCACAACCATTACATTAAACTCACATGCAATACATCATTCTTAGATTACATGCAATACCCAATATATATACACTAAGGATTCTTATATATACATTTAAAATGAGAGAAGATAGATTGTTTGGCTTACCTCTTATACCCACTTCCTACACCACCAAACAATTCCACCACTCTTCCACCTTTAAGCCACCATTAAGCTCCACTTTCAAGCTTCTCTTTTTCCCTTCTTGCTTTAACTCAAGTGTGAGTGAAGATTCTTGTTTATTTTTCGTTGTTTTCTTCTCTTTCTTTTCTTCCCTTCTTCTTCCTTTTCTTCTTCTTTCCTTCTTGGCTCTTGATCTAGCCGAAATATCCAAGTGCAAGACCTTTTTTTTCTTTTTGCATGCAAGACATGCCTTGCATGTCTTGCTAAGTGGAAGCCTTCATCGTGACTTTATATTCTATATATGTCTGTATATATATATATATCCATATGTACTCCCTAGTTTATATAGGTTTATACATGTACAATTATATGTATGTACTCACTTTTTTTTTGTATACATATTTATACATAAACATGTATATGCATTTAATTAAATTATTGACAATCTATTAAATTCGTCTCTCAGACCCTTAACCACTCCTTGTATATATTAATAAATTTTATTTCATTATTATTATTTTTTATAACAATAAATTTATGTCACATGCTTGTTATCCGATTAATTTCACATTTACTAATGTACATAAAATGATAAAGTCATATCGCATGTCAACATTCTTATTTAATTTTTTATACTTTAAATAAAACAATTCTCCATGTAATCATTCTCTATAAAATTATCGCTAAATATAACAATATTCATCGTTCAAGTTCAGGTCACATATCATTACTCGTAATTAAATACGAATCGTCAATCATATGCATGCATGTCACATGTGAATATATTTTTGACAAATATTATATAATTGTCATGTGTGTTCAATTCTTACTTCACTTGTCCAATCTGGTTCCAAGTTATATCCAAACCAAAATAGCCTAGAGGTAAAGTTCACTTATTAAAGAAAGCTGGCTCGACCTAGATGATTTGAACCAACCAAACCCCGAAAAAATTATCTATTGGTTCACTTACCATTCTCTTTTCTTCTTTGTGTTTGCGCACTCTAGTTAGTACCTGTTGTTTCTCCGCTATTCCTAATCTCTTAAACATGCTAATAGAGAAAGAGAGAGGGGAGAGAGAGATAAAACAATGATTTTACCATATTACTCTTCGAACACAACATGTGTGTGATCACATAAGGAAAAACTAATTACTATTGTTAAGCACTGGTTACATTAAAACAAATTTGAAGGACGAAATGCAATTGGTAATATTCTTGGGCTGCAAAATGCCATTAGTTAGAGTGTAATATTATATTAACAAAAAAAGAGGGGGGTTGATAGCTTTTTTGGTCTCTAAAGTATGCACATTTTATCAAGTGTGTCCTTAAAGTGTTAATTTTATCAATTTTGTCCTTAAAGTATCAATTTTATTAATTTTGTCCGTAAAATATTCAATTTATATTTTAATGGTCCCTACACGGACAAATTGTTAAGTTTTTACTAAAATAAGCACATGTTGGTCACGTAATACCATCTGAAAGAATGACATGTTGTCACTTCCATAAAAAACTTAACGAATTGTCGGATTAAGAACAAAAATGATATTAATTAAATTTTAAGGACCAAATTGACAAAATTAATGCTGTGAGAAAAATACAACACTTCACGTGTCAGTTTTTTCCCCTCGATTATACACTAGTAATTGCACGCTAGACCTAAAGTGGTGGTGAATAGGTTTTTAAAAATTTCTCTTGGACAAACACCAATTTTACCCTAATTCAACCTCAATTACCTCTTCTCATAATGATATGTCAATTTAATTGAGAACCTCTTTTAAATCACTACAACCTAAAACACCTATGTAGATTAGTGTATTGGTTTTATCAATTTATTGATTAAGACTCAATCTCACATGGTGATCTCAATCACGACAGCACAAATTCAGTCAAGCAACTATATGTGATACGTAGATTCAAATAATTAATTCATCAAATACATAATGCATGTGTATGGATCAAATCACAAGTGTGTAAGTAAAAATGATAAATAACACAAGTGATTTATTTATGCAAAAACCATTGTCGGAAAAAACCATATCTACTAGGCTCAAAGTCAATCTACAAGTACTCGAGACTTATATCTCAATCAATCCACATGGATAGATGCTTCTTTCCTTCGTAGATCTCTCCACCAAAGGCCCTCATTTGATGTTATGACTAGTTTCACTTGAACTCCTGTCCACACGGTTCATTTAGACCTCAAGCAATCTTTAAGGTTTCACACTCCAGACTCTTGGTATACAAACACCAATGGGCTTGTCAAACTAACAAGATCTTCAACTCCAATTTATGAGGTTGGGTCAAATCTTTACTGGTAGCCTTTGGATCTTAGGGATCTAGGTTGTGGTGAAAGTTCTCAAGGTAGAATAATGAATTTATCTCTTTGAAATCTCTTTAGAGGATTAACCTAGGTGTGGGAAAGGATCTCCCTCTTTATAGGCCTGGAATAAGGGTAGTCTTAATAAATAAAAAAACTCAGATTCGCGAACGACCTCTCAATCTGTGGGCAGTTGTCACTGGACTGAAAACAATGTTTCAAACATGACTAAGGTAGGCACCGCTCGAGCGAGCCCTATGCTTCCTTCTGTGGCCGTTTCTCATTTTGTTCTGTAAGTCATAAAGAGACCGCAATAGTGAAGGCTAGCAAACATAGATCGGTCCATACATATTTTTTCAACATAAAACCATACAAAAACTTGTACTCTTGAGTATTAAAAGGTGTTTCTTTAAGATAGGTCCGATTGTGACTCGAATTGTATTTTCAAAACTCATAAATAGTTTTAAAAAAATTTATTTTAAAATCACCTAAGAGTCATAATCGAATTGGTTCTAATTCCAATTCCATTAAGTTGTAACCAACCCGTAGGAGAAAAAGGGCATCCAATAAGCCTTAATGGTGAAACGGTACCAGGAAAGACTTTGTGAATGGCTCAACTTAGAGCTGTTGTATTTATATGTGGGTTACAGACAGATTTCATGATAACCATGAATTGGATTAGCTATACAAGATAACTACAAGTGGTGACAGAGTTCTAAATTGGTCTATGCCTAAACTAAAGACATTAGGTTCAGTACGTAGGTTACCCTCTATGTATATGAGTTATCCTTTGTTATCCCCCCCCCCCAAAAAAAAACTGTAAGGGGAACTACTTCAACTTCAAATGTGTAAACCCAAGCGTGAGTTGAGCAGAGTAGTACATTTCTTGGAAGACCGAGGTCGACCCTTAGGGAATTATGACACATCAGCAATCACACTAAAACCATAGCAATCTTGTGAAGTTGTTTTGTTTAAAAGAATATTTAAATTGAGAAAATTGATTAAAATAATTAAAACAGTATGAAAAATACTAGAGCGTCATGTACTCCCTCTCAAATCCATACAATAATGATTAAAGACTTAGTTTTCTAACCTATACAAGAATCAAATGTCGGTTAATTCAAGTAACCAAATTTAGCGATAAGACCAAGAAAACACCTTTGTTTATAATTAAAAGTTTATTCAGAAACCTGAATAATCTTCCAATTATATTATTATGTGAAATAATTGTAATCAACTTAAGCGTGGAATAACCAGTTATTTGACTCACAGAGAAATTCAAGAATTTAACATATAAGACATAAAGACCCAAAATTTTTACCTAACAAAAATTTTACCAAAATTCAAAAGCTGAATTAACAAAATATCACATACCATTAAGCTTATAAGTCAATAACAGTACCGTACTTCATTGAGAGGATATCGCCTAGCCCTAGGGAAGCCTTTTCGCCAGACATGATAAAACTAAAACCAAAACAATAAAAATAAATATAAAAGAACTGAGAGCCAAAGGTGCATCTTCTACTTATATGAATATTCAAGAGAAGATTCAATTGAATTCAACTTCTGCTACTGCGTTGGCAGGCTAATGACACGTGTCCGGACGCGTGTTTCCTTCCGTCTGGACACAACTTTCAGTACACACCTCCGCTTCGGCCTCCACCTTATGTCAATTGC